>JAIUJO010000123.1:807500-1400000 GCA_023846275.1 Vanilla planifolia | reverse complement strand
TCTTTTTCTCCTTCTCCTTCTTCTTTTTCTTCCTCTTCTTCTACTTCTTCTTCTCCTTCTTCATCTTCTTCTTCTCCTTCTATTTCTTCTTCTTCTTCTTCTTCTTCTTCTTCTTCTGCTTCTTCTTCTTCTTCTCTTCTTTTTGTTCTTCTCTTCTTCTTATTCCTCTTCTTCTTCTTCTTCATTCCTCCTCTTCCTCTTCTTTGTCTTCTTCCTCTTTTTTGTCTTCGTCATCATCATCTTCTTCTAATTCTTCTTCTTCTTCTTTTAGTTCTTCACCTTCTTTTTCTTCTTCTTCTTCTTCTTCTCTTACTCTTCTCCCTTTCCTTCTTCATTCTCCTTTTTTTTCCTAATCTCTAATTCTTAATTCCTTTATCTCTAATCCCTAATCTATAATCTATAACCTTCAATCTGATATCCCTAATCTTGAATCTTTAATCCTTAATCCCTGATCTCTATTCTTTAATCTCTATTCCTTAATCCCTAATCCTTAATCCTAAATCCCTAATCTCAAAATCCTAATCCTTAATAATAAATGCCTTAGTTCTCAAACCTTGTTCACTAATCTTTACTAAATAAGCTCTTCTTCATTAATCCCTAATACAATATGTTTAGTCCCTAACCCTTAACCTTTGATCCCTAATCCCTAATCAATCTCTTCTTCCTCTTCTTCTTTCGTCACTTCTCCCTCATCTTTTCCTTCTTCTCCATCCTTTTCATCCTCATCTTCCTCTCCCTCTTCTTCTTTCTCCTCACCTTCTTCTTCTTCTTACTCTTCTTCTTCTTCTTCTTCTTCTTCTTCTTTTTCCTCCACTTCATCTTCTTCTTCTTCTTCTACATCTTCTTCTTCTTCCTCTTCTTCTTTTCCCTCTTCTTCTTCTTCTTCGTCTTCTTCTTTTTCCTTGACTTCATCCTCTTCTTCTTCCTTAAATTGTTTTTCTTCTTTTTCTTCTTCTTCTTGTTATTATTATAATTATTATTATTATTATTATTATTATTATTAATCTCCTTCTTCTTATTCTTTTTTCCTTTTCTATTTCTTTTTCATATTCTTCTTCTTCAACTTGTTCATCTTCTTCTTTTTCTTCTTCTTCTTCTTCTTCTTCTTCTATTTCTTCTTCTTCTTCTTCTTCATCTTCTTTTTCTTCTTCTCTTCTTCTTATTCTTGTTCTTGTTTTTCTTCTTCATCTTCCTATTCTTCTTCTTCTTCTTCTATTTCTACTTCTTTTTCTACTTCATCATATTCTTCTTCTTCTTCTTCTCACACTTCTCTTTGTCCTTCTTTCTTCTCCCTAATCTCCAATCCGTAATCCTTAATCCCTTAATCTCTAATCCCTAATCTCAAATCTATAATCTTATGTCCCAAATCTCTAATCTTTATTCCTCAATACCCAATCTGTATTCTTAAATCTCCATACTTAATCCTAAATCTCTAATCTCAAAACCCTAATTCTTAATAATTAATTCAATAATTCTTAATCCTTAATCTTTATTCCCTAGTCATTAATCCTTTCATCCTTAATCCCTTCTCTTTAATCCCTAACACCTAATCCCTAGTCCTTAATCCCTAATCTCTAATCTCTAATCCTATTTATTTATTTCGTAATATTTACTCCCTAGTCCCTAATCACTAAATGCTAACTCCAAAATTTCTAATTCCAAATCCTTAATCCCTCTCTCCATAATCTTTAAACAATATTCCCTTATACCTAACCCCTAATCCTTCATTTCTTAATCCCTCATCCTTAAACTCTAATCCCTTATCCTTGATTCATCTATTCTTCCTCTTCAACTTCTACTACTTCTTTTTCTTCCTCTTCTTCTTCTTCTTCTTTCTCTTCTTCTTCATTTTCTTCCTTATCTTTATATTCCACTTCTTCCGCATCTTACTTATCTTTCTCTTCTTTGTTTTCTTCTTCTTCTTCTTCTTCTTCTTCTGTTTCTTCTTCTTCTTCTATGTCTTCATCTTCTTCCTCTTCTTCTTCTTCTTCTTCTTGTCAATATTCTTAATATTCTTCTTCTTCTTCTTCTTACATTTCTCCTTTTTCTTCTTCTACTTCTTCATATTCTTCCTCTTTTTGTACTTCTTATTCATCATCTTCTTTTACTTCTTGTTCTTTTTCCTATTTTTCCTCTTGTTCTTCTTCCTCTCCTTCTTTCTCATCTTTTTCTTATTCTTTTCCTTCTCCTTCTACTTCTCCTTCTCCTACTCCATCTCCTTCTCCTTCTCCTTCTTCTTCCCCTCCTTCTCGCTCTCCTCTTCCTCCATCTCCTTCTCCTTCTCCTCCTCCTCCTCCTCCTCCTTCTTCTTCTTCTTTCTTCTTTCTTCTTTTTTCTTTCTTCTTTTTTTCTTCATTTTAATTTTTTCTTCCTTCTTTCTTCTTTTTAATTTCTTCTTCCTTCTTTCATCATTCTTCTTTCTACTTTCTTCTTTCTTCTTCCTTCTTTCTTTTTTCTTGTTTCTTCTTTCTTCTTCTTCCTTCTCATTTCAGCTTCTTTCTTTCTTCTTTCTTTTTTTCTTTCTTCTTTGCCTATTTTCTTCATCGTCTTCTTCTTCTTCTTCTTCCTCTCTTTCTTCTTCTTCTTCTTCTTTTCCTCCTTCTTGTTTATCCCAAAGCCATAATCCTTAATCTGTAATCTGTAATCCATAATCCCTCCCTTTATAATCCCTAATCCCTAATCATTAATATTTAATCCCCAAAGTCAAATCCCTAATCCATAATAGCTAGTCCCTAATATTTAATCTTTAATCCATTCCTATTCTCTTATTTTTAAACCCGAATCGTAAATCCTTATTGCCTAATAATTGATCTCTAATCTTTAATACCTAATTCCTGATCTCTAATTCCTAATCGCTTATCCTTAATCTCTAATATCAAATCCCTTATCTTGAATTCCAAATCAAAAATCTCTAATCCTTAATTCATAATCCCTTAACCCTAATCCTTAATTCTTAATCTCCAATACTTAATCCTTAATTCTTAATCCCTTAATCCCTAATCGTTAATCTAATCTTTAATTAGAAATCCCTAATCCTTAAACCCTAATCCCTAATTCTTAATACATATTCCCAAATCGTTATTCCCCAATCCCTAATCCCTAAACCTTAACCCTAATTACTAATCTTTAATCAGAATTTTTTTTAATTCTTAATCTCAAATCCCTAATCTCTAATCCTTATTCCTTAATCCTTAGTCCCAATCTATAATCTTGAATCCCTCTCTCCTTAATACCTAATTTCTAATCCTTAAGTTGTCGCCAGCAAATCCATAATCTGTTTTCTTGTTCTTCTTCTTCATCTTCCACTTCTTCTTCTTTCTCTTTTTCTTCTTCTTTTTTATTTACTTCTTGCTTTTTCTTATTCTTTCACATCTTCCTCTTCTTCTTCTTCTTCCTCTTCTTCTACTTCATTCTCTTTCTCTTCTTATCATTCTTCTTCTTTTTCTTCTTCTTCTTCCTCCTCCACCTCTTCTTGTTCTTCTTTTTCCCTTTCTTCTTCTTCTTCTTCTTCTTCTTCTTCTACTTCCTCTTGTTTTTCTTCTCCTTCATATTCTTCTTCCACTTCTTGTTCTTCTTCTTCTTCTTCCTCCTCCTCTTCTTGTTCATCTTCTTCTTCTCCTTCTTCTTTTCTTCTTCTTCTCCTTCTTATTCTACTTCATCTTCCTCTTCTTCTTCTTCTTCTTCTTCAACTTCTTCTTCTTCTTCTACTACTTCCTCCTTCTCCTCTTTTTCTTCTTCTTCTTCTTCTTCTTCCCCCACTTCTTCTTCTTCTTCTTCTTCTTCCTCATCTTCTTCTACCTCTTCATCATCATCTTCTTCTTCTTCTTCTTTATCTACTTCTTCCTCCTCTTTATCTTTTTCTTCTTCTTCTACTTCTTCTTCATCTTGTTCTTCTTCTTCTTCTTCTTCTTCTTCTTCTAGTTCAACTTCTTCTTCTTCTTCATCATCTTCTTCTTCTACTTCTTCTTCTTTTACCTCTTCTTCTTTGTTTTCTTCTTCTTCTTCTTCTTCTTTTCTCCTATTCCTTTGACTTCTTCTTGTTCTTCTTCTTTGGTTACCTCCTCCTCCTCCTCTTCTTCTTCTTCATCTTTTTCATCTACTTCTTGCTCTTCTTCTCTTCTTCTTCTTCTTCCTCATCCTCCACTTCTTCTTCCACTTCTTCTTCTTCTTCTTTTTCCTCTCCTTCTTCAATTCCTCTTCATCATCATCTTTGTCTACTTTTTATTCTTCTTCTTCATCTTCTTCATCTTCTTCTTTGCCTACTTCTTCTTCTTCTTCCCCATCCTCTATGTCTTTTTTTACCTCTTCCTCTTCCTCTTCTTTGTCTTCTTCTTCTTCGTCTTCTTCTTCTTCTTCTTCTTCTTCTTCTTTTTCTACTTCTTCTTCATCATCTTCTCCCTTCTTCCTTCTTCCTCCTTCCTTGTTCCTTGTTCCTTGTTCCTTCGTACTTCTTCCTTCTTTTTTCTATGTTCTTCCTTCTTGTTTCTTCTTTTTCTTTCTTTTTCTTTCTTCTTCTTCTTCTCCATCTCTATCCTCTTCTTCTTCTTCTTTTCTACTTCTTCCCCTTTCTTCTTCTACTTCTTCTTGCTCATCTTCTTTTTTTCTTCTTCTTGTTCTTCTTCATAATCTTCTCCTTCTTCTCTTCTTCTTCTTCTAATTCTTCTATTTCCTTTTCCCCTTCTTCTTCTTCGTCTCCTTCTCCTCCTTGTTCTTCCTCTTCTTCTTCTTCTCGTTCCGCTTCTTATTCTTCTTCTTCATCTTCTTCTTTTGCTTCTTCTTCTTCTTGTTTTTCTATTGTTGTTCTTTTTCTTTTTCTTCTTCTTAATCTTCTTCATCTTCTCCTTGGCCTTCGTCTACTTATTCTTTTCTCCTTCTATTTCTTCTTCTTCTTCTTCGTATTCTTCTTTTACTTCTTCGTCTTCTTCTACTTCTTTTTCCTCTTATTCCTCTACTTCTTTTTCTGTTTCTTCTTCTTCTTCTTCTTCTTCTTCTTCTTCTTCTTCTTTTTCTTCTTGTTTTTTTTCTTCTTCTTCTTCTTCTTCCCTACTTCTTCATCATCACCTTCTTCCTCTCTGTTGTCTTCTTCTTCCACTTTTTCTTCTTTTTCTTCTTCTTTTTCTTCTTTTTCTTCTTTTTCTTCTTCTTCTACTTCTTCTTCTTCTTCTTCTACTTGTTTTTCTTCTTTTTCTTCTTCCTTATCATCATCATCATCTTCACCCTCTTCTTCTTTTTCTTCTTCTTTTACTTCTCTTCTGCTTGCTCTTCCTCTTCCTTTTCTTATTCTTCTATTTCTACCTCTTCTTCTTCTTCTTCCTCCTCCTCCTCCTCTTCTCCTTCTTCTTCTTCTTCTACTTATTCCACTTCTTGTTATTCTTCTTCTTCTTATTATTTTTCCTCATCTTCTTCTTCTCCTTCTTCTTCTTCTTCTACTTCTTCTTCTTCTTCCTCTTCTTCTTTTTCCTCTTCTTCTTCTTCTTCACTTCTTCTTCTTCCTCTTCTTTTCCTTCTTCTACTTCTTCATCTTCTTCTTCTTCTTCTTCCTCTCTTCTTCTAATTCTTTGCCTTCTTTTTCTTCTTCTTCTTTCTATTCTTCTTCTTCTTTTTATTATTCTTCTTCTTCTTCTTCTTCTTCTTCTTCTTTGTCTTCTTCTTCTTAATCTTCACTTCTTCTTATTTCTTATCTTCTTCTTCCTCTTTTTCTTCTTCTTATTCTTCTTCTTCTTCTTTTTCATCTTCTTCTTCTTCTTTTTCTTCTTCTTCTTTCTCTTCGTCTTCTTCTTCGTCATCATCTTCCTCTTCTTGTTCTTGTTCTTAATCTTCTTCTCCAACTTCTTCTTACTCTTTTTCTTCTTTTTCCCCATCCTCTTGTTCTTCTTCTACCCCTTTCTCATTCTTTTCCTCTTCTTCTTCATTATCATCATCATCATCTTCTTCTTCTTCATTTTCATCTTCTTCCTTCTACCTTCTTCCATTTTCCTTATTCCTTGTTCCTTCTTATTACCTCTTTCTTCCTTCTTCCTTTTCCTTATTCCTTCTTCCTACATGTTTCCTTTTTTCCAACTTTATTCTTTCTTCTTCTTTGCTATTTCTTCTTTCTTCTCTCTTCTTCTTTTTGCTTCTTCTTCTACTACTACTACTTCTTCTTCTACTACTACTACTTCTTCTTCTTCTTCTTCTACTCTTCTTCATCATCTTCTTCCTCTTCTTTTCCTTCTTCATCAACTTCTTCTTCTTCATCTTCTTCTTCTTCTTCCTCTCTTCTTCTAATTCTTCGCTTTCTTGTTCTTCTTCTTCTTCTTCTTTTTATTTTTCTTCATCTTCTTCTTCTTCTTCTTTTGTTTCTTCTTCTTCTTCTTCTTCTTCTTCTTTGTCTTCTTCTTCTGCTTCTCTTCTTCTTCTTCCTTATCTTCTTCTTATTCTTCTTCTCTATCTTCTTCTGCCTCTTTTTCTTCTTCTTCTTCTTCTTCTTCTTCCTTTTCTTCTTCTTCTTCTACTTCTTCTTCTTCTTTCTCTTCGTCTTCTTCTTTGTCATAATCTTCTTGTTCTTGTTTTTGTTCTTCTTCTCCAATTTCTTCTTCCTTTTCTTCTTCTTCTTCCCCTTCCTCTTCCTCTTATTCTACCTCTTCCTCTTCCTCTTCCACTTTTTCATCATCTTCTTCTTCTTCTTCTTCTTCTTCATCTTCTTCCTTCTTCCTTCTTCCATAATCCTTATTCCTTGTTTCTTCTTATTTCCTGTATCTTTCTTCTTACATTTCTTTATTCCTTCTTCCTTCTTATTTCTTCTTTCTTCAAACTTTATTCTTTCTTCTTCCTTCCTATTTCTTCTTTCTTCCCTCTTCTTCTTTCTACTTCTTCTTCTTCTTCTTCTTCCACTTCCTCATTTTCTTTTTCTTCTTCTAATCCATCTTTTTCTTCTTCTTCTTCTTATTCTTCTTCATCCTGTCCTTCTTCTACTTCTTCTTCATCTTCTCCTTCTTCTTTTCTTCTTCTTCTTCTTCTTCTTCTTCTTCTTCTTCTTTTTCTTCTTCTTCATGTTCTTCTTCCTCTTCTTTTTCTTCTTATTCTTCTTCTCCTTCATCATCGTCATCATCATTATCATCATGTTCTTCTTCTTCTTTTCATACTCCTTCCTTTTCTTCTTCTTTGTTCTTTCTTCTTTCCTCTTTCTTTCTACTTTCTTCTTTCTTCTTTCTTCTTTCTATTTCCTTCTTCCTTCTTCCTTCTTTTTATTTCCTTCTTCCTTCTTCTTTCTTCTTTATTCTTGCTCTACTTCTTCCTCTTCTTCTTTTTCTTTCTTCCTTCTCTCTTCTTCCTTCTTCCAACTTCTTCTTCTTCTTTCTTCCTTCTTCCTTTTCCCTAATACTTAATCATCAATCTTTAATCTAGTAAACCTAAAATAACAAATCTCTCATTCCTAAACTTTAATCTATAGTACCTAATTCCTAATCCACAATCCATAATCGCTAATATCTAATCTCTATTACCTAATCCCTGATCCCTAATGCATAATCACTAATCTCTAATCTTTAATCCCTAATCTTTAATCCCTTATCCTTAATCTCTAATCTCTAATACTAATCATAATCCCTTAATCTCTAATCCCTAATTTTTAACCCTTAATCTTTAACTCTAATCTTAAATCTCACATACCTAATCTCTAATCATTGACTCTATTCCCTAATCCCTTATCCCTAATCATAAATCCTTAATCTTTAATACTTAACCCTTATTTATGAATTCCTTATATCTTAATACTTATTCTTTAATCCCTAATCAATACTCCCTTCATCCCTAACCTTTAATCTCTAATCCTTAATCTTTAATCCCTAATCCCTAATCCCAAATCTCTTTTACTTAATCACAAATCCCTACTACATAAAACCTAATCCATAAACTTGAAACCCTAATTATAACTCTTAAATGCATAATCCTTAATCTTTCCCTCCCAATTTTTAATCATTACTCCCTGATACATAATCCCTAACCCTTCATTCCCTAATCCTTAATTTCTAATCCCTAACCCTTAACACCTGATCCTCAATCCCTATTCCATCTCTTATTCCTCTTCTTCTTCTTCATCCTCTCCCTCGTCTTCTTTTACTTCTTCTTTCTTTTCTTCGTCATCATTGCCTTCTTCTTCCTCTTCTTCCTCATTATCCCCTTCTTCTTCTTCTTTTTCCTTTTCCTCAACATCTTCTTCTTCCTCTTCTTCTTCTTCCTCTTCTTCTTCTTCATCTTCTTATTTTATGTCTTCTTCTTCTTCCTCTTCTTCTTTTTCCTCTTCTTTATCTTCTTCTTCTTCTTTCTCTTCTTCTTCTTCTTCCTCTTCCTCTTCCACTACATGTTTTTCTCATTTTTCTTCTTCTTCTTCATCTTCTACTTTTTATTCTCCTTCTCCTTCTTGTTCTTGTTCTTCTTCCTCTTCTCTTTCTTTTTCTTCTTCTCCATCTCCACCTTCTTCTTTTTCTACTTCTTTTTCTTCTTCTATTTCTTCTTCTTCTTCATCATATTCTTCTTTTTTTCTTATTCTTTTCTTCATGTTCTTCTTGACCTTCCTCTTCTTCTTCTACTTCTTCTTTATCTTCTTCCTGTTTGTCTGCTTCTTCTTTTTCTTCTACATCTTCTTCTTCCTATTCTTCTTCATCTTCTTCTTTATCTTCTTTTGCTCCCTCTTCTTCTTCCTCATCTTCTTCCTCTTCTTCTTCTTCTTCTTCCTTTTCTTCTTGATTCACTTCTTATACTTCTTGTTCTTCTTTGGATTCCTCTTCTTCTTATACTTCCTCTTCTTTTTCTTCTTCTCCTTCTTCTTCTTCTTCATCATCTTCTTCCTTCTTTCTTCTTTCTCCTTTCGCCTTTCTAATTTCTTCTTCCTTCTTCTTTCTTCCTTCCTTTTTCCTTCATCATTTTTTCCCTCCTTCTTTCTGTCTTTCATCTTCCTTCTTCTCCCAATTCCTCTTCTTCTTCTTCCTCGTCTTCTTCTTCTTCCTCGTCTTCTTCTTCTTCTTCTTCTTCTTCCTTTTCTTCTTCTTCTTCTTCTTCTTCTTTCTCTTCTTCTTCTTCATCATCTTCTTGTTCTTCTTCTTCCCTTTCTTATTCTTCTTTCTCTTTTCCTTCATTTTCTTCTCCTTCTTCTTTTTGTACTTCTTCTCTTTCTTCTTTTTTCTTTTCTTATTTCTCTTCTTCCTCATCTTCTTCATTCTCTTCTTCTTTTTCTTTGTCTTCTTCTTCTTGCTCATCTTCTTCGTGTTCTTCTTCCTCTTCTTCCTCATCTATCTCTGCTTGTTCTTCTTCTTAATCTTCTTCTTCTTCCTCCTTTTTCTCTTCTTCTGCTTCTTCTTCCTCTTCTTCTGCTTCTTCTTCCTCCTCCTCTTCTTCTTCTTCTTCTTCTTCTTCTTATTCTTTTTCTTCTTCTTATTCTTCTTCTTCCTCTTCTTCTTCTACTACTACTACTACTTCTTCTTCTTCTTCTTCATCTTCTTCTACTTCTCCTTTTTCTTCCTCCCCTTTTTCCTATTGTTCTTCTTCCTCGTCTTCTTTCTCTTCTTCTTCTTGTTGTCGTTCTCCTACTCCTCTTACACGTCCTTCTTGTTCTCCTTTTCCTCCATTTTCTTCTCCTTCTCCTTTTGCTGCTTCTTCTTCTTTCTTTCTTCTTTTTTTTCTTCTTTTTTATTTCTTCTACCTTCTTCCTTCTTTCTTCTTTCCTGCTTTCTTCCTCCTTTTTCCTTCTTTCTTCTTCCTTCTTCAATCTTCCTTTTTGCTTCGTTCTTCTTACTTCTTCCTTCATCTTTCATCTTTCCCTTTTTTTTTCATATTTCTTCTCTCTTTCTTTTTTCTTCTTTCTTCTTCCTTTTTCTTATTTCTTCTTCTTCCTTCTTATTTCTTCTTCTTTCTTTCTTCTTATTTCGCTCATTCTTCTTTATTTTTTCTTCATCATCTTTGACATCTACTTCGACTTCTTCTTGTTCTTCTTTTTCTTCTCCTTCTTCTTTATCCCAAAACCATAAACCCTAATCCAGCTCTCCCTAATCACAAATCCGTAATGTATAATCCCTCTCTCCATAATCCCGAATCTTAGTATCTAATCCTTAATCCTTAATGTCAATCCCTAATAACTAATTTGTAATATTTAATCTTTAATCCAACCATTATCTTTAATTCATAATCCCTATTCCTTAGACCCTAATTCTTAATCCCTAATCCTTAATATTTAGTCCTTAATGTTTAATACATAAACCTTAATCTCTAATTCCTAAACCCTAATCACTAATCTTTAATCCTTAATCCCTAATCCCTAATCTCTAATCCCTTATCCTAAATTCCTAACCCAAAATCACTAATCTTTAAATCTTAATTCATAATTTCTAAACCCTAATCCTCCATCATTAATTCATAATCCCTAATACTTAATCCTTAATCCTTTAATCGATAATTCTTAATCCCTAATTCATAACCTTTAATCCTTAATCTCTAATACTTAATCCATAATCCTTTATCCCTAATCCTTAACGTTTAATCCTTAATCCCCAATCCTTAATTCCTAATACCTATTTAAAAATCCTTATTTCTTAATCACTAATCCCTAAACCATAACCCAAACCTTATTAACAATTCCTAATCATTAATCCCTAATCCTTAATCCCTAATCCATAGTCCCAAATCCATCCTTCCCAAATGCCTAATCCCCAATCCTAAATACCTAATTCTTAATCCTTAAGTAATCACCCACAGATCCATAATCTGTCTTCTTCTTTCACTTCTTCTTTTTCTTCTTCTTCGTCTTTTTCTTCCTCTTCATCTACTTCTTCATCATCGCCTTCTCCTTCTTCTTCTTCTACTTCTTCTTCCTCTTCGTCTTCTTCTTCTACTCCTTTTTCTTCTTCCTCTTCTACTTCTTCTTCTTCTTTTTCTTCATCTTCTTCTACTTCTTCTTCTTCTTCTTCTTCTACTTCTTTTTCAACTTCTTTGCCATCTTTTGCTTCTTCTTCTTCATCATCGCTTTCTTCATCTTCTTTTCTTCTACTTCTACAACTTCTTCTTCATCTTCTTCTTCTTCTTCTTTATATTCTTCTTCTTCTTCGACTCTTTTTCTTCTCCTTCTTTTTCTTCCTCTTCATCTTCCTTCACCTCCTCTTCTTCCACTTCTACTTCTTCTACTTCTTCTTCATTTCTTCTTCCTTCTTCCTTATTCCTTCATCAATCTTCATTCTTCCTTCTTCTTTTTTCTTCTTCTTTCATCTTCTTCTTCTTATTCTTCTTTTTCATCTTCCTCTTCTTCTTCTTCTTCTTCTTCTTATTCTTCCTCTTCTTCTTCTCTTTTTCTTCTTCTTCTTCTTCTTCTACTTCTTCTTCATCTTCTTCTTCTTCTTCTTCTTCCTCTTCTTCTTATTCTTCTTCTTCTTCTACTACTTGTTCTTCTTTTCCCTTTTCCTCTTCTTCTTCTTCTTCATCTTCTTCTCTTCTTTTCTTTTAGTTCTTTCTCTTCGTATTTTTGTTCTTCTTCTTTTGCTTCTTCTTCTTTTTCTTCTTCTTGTTCTTATTCTTCTTCTTTTTCTATCTCCTCTACTTCTTTTTCTTCTTCTTTTACTTCACTTGTAAGTCTTCTTCTTTTTCTTCTTCGATTTCTTCATCTTCTTCTTCTTCTACTTCTTCTACTACTTCTACTTCTTGTTCTTCTTCTTCTCCTTCTTCTTGATCTTTTACTTCTTCTTCTTCATCTTATTCTTCTTCTTCCACTCTTCTTCTACTTCTTCACCTTTTTCCTCTTCTTATTCTTCTTCCACTTCCTTTTCTTCTTCTTCTCCTTATGTTTCTACTTCTACTCCTCCTTCTTCTTCTTCTTATTCTTCTACTTCTTCTTCTTCTTCTTCCTCTTTGTCTACTTCTTCTTCTTCTCATCTTCTTCATCTTGTTATTCTTCTTCTTCCTCGTTTTCTTCTTCCACTTCTTCTTCATCTTCTTCATCTTATTCCTTTTCTTGCTCTTTTTCTTCTTCTTCTTCTTCTTTATTTTCTTCTTCTTCTTCCTTATCATCTTATTCTTTTTCTTTATCTTCTTCTTGTTCTTCCATCTCTTCGTCTTCTTCTTCTTCCTCTATGTCTTCTTTTACCACTTAAACTTCCTCTTCATCTTCCTCTTACACTTCTTTGTCTTCTTCTTCTTCTTCTTGCTTCTTCCTACTTCCATCTTCTTTATTCCTTCTTCCTTCTTATAACTTCCTTATTCCTTCTTCCTTCTTCTTTTTCCTTATTCCTTCTTCCTTCTTCCTTTTTCTTATTCCTTCTTTCTTCTAGTTTCTTCCTCACTCCATCTTCTTTCTTCTTTCTTCTTTCCTCTTTCTTCTTTCTTCTTTCTTCTTTCTTTTACTTTCTACTTCTTCTTCTTCCCTAATCCATAATCATTAATCCCTAATCATCAATCTCTAATGCTAATCATGATCTCTTACTCTCTAATTTCTAATCCCTAATCTTTACTCCTTAATCTTACATCCATTATCCTTCCCCTTCTTCTCCTTCTTCCACTTTTTCTTCATCTTCTTCATCTTCTTCTTCTTCATGTTCTTCTTCTTCTTCTTCTTCTTCTTCTTTTTCCACTTATTCTTCTTCTTCTTCTTCCTCATCTTCTTTTTCCTCTTCTTTTTCCTCTTCTTTTACTTCTTCTTTTTCCTCTTCTTCTTCTTCTTGTTCCTCTTCTTCTTACTCTTCTTCTTCCTCTACTATTTTTCTTCTTTTTCTTCATTTTCTTCTTCTTCCTCTTCCTCCTCTTCTTCTTCTTCTTCTCATTCTTTTTCTTATTCTTGTTCCTTTTTTATTTATTTTTCTTCTTCTTTTTCTCCTTATTCTTCTCCTTTTTTATTTACTTCTTTTTCTTCTTCTATTTCTTCTTCCTCTTCTTTTTCTTCTTCCTCTTCTTTTTCTTCTTCCTCTTCTTCTTCATCTCTTTCTTTTTCTTATTCTCTTCTTCTTGTTCTTCTTTTTCTTGTACTTCTTCATTTTTCTCCTCTTCTTCTTCTTCTTCCTCTTCATCTTCCACTTCTTCTTCTTCTTCTTTTACTTCTTCACCTTCTTCTTCTTCTTCTTCTTCTTCTTACTCTTCTTCTTCTTCTTCCTTCTCTCTAATCCCTAATCATTAATCTCCAGTCCTTAATCTCTAGTACTTAATCATTAATCTCTAATCTTGAATCTTGTATTCCTAATGTCTTGTCTTTAGTCCTTAATCTCTAATCCCTATTACTAAATCCTTATTTCCTAATCCCAAATTCCAAATCCTTAATTTTAAATTCCAAATCTCTAAAGCCTAATACTTGACTAATCCCTTAATTTTATATCCCTAATTTCTAATCCCTAATCATTAATCCCTTCAGCCTTAATCCTTAGTCCTATATCCTTAACCCTTAATCCCTAATCACTAACCCTAAATCCATAATCCCTAATCCATCAATTCTTCCTCTTTTTCTTCTACTTCTTCTTCTTACCTTCTTCTTCTTCTTCTTTGTCCTTATCTTTTACTTTTACTTCTTCCACTTCTTCTACATCTTCCTCTTCTTTTTCTTCTACTTTCTCATCATCTTCTTCTTCTTCTTCTTATTAATCATCTTTTTTATTCTTCTTCTTCTTCTTCTTTTACGTCTTCTTCTTCTTCATCTTCTTTTTCCTCTTCCTCTTCTCCTTCTTCTTTTCTTTCTTCTTATTCTTCTTTCTCTTCAATTTCTTTTCTTTTACTTCTCCTTCTACTTCTTCTTCTTTTTCTTCTTCTTCTTCTTCTTCTTTTGCTTCTTCTCTTCTTCATCTTCCTCTTCATTTTCTTCTTCTTCCTCTTCTCCTTCCTTTTCATCATCCTCTTCTTCTTCTTCTTCTTCTTCCTCTGCTTCACTTCTTTTTCTTCTTACTGATCTCCTTTTTCTTCCTTCCCCCAAATCCTTAATTGTTAATCCATAATCTCCTAATCTCAAACCCTTAATCCCTAATCTCTAATTTTGAATCTTATATCCCTTATCTCTGATCTTTAAACTTTAATCCCGAATCTTTATTCGCTAATCACTATTCCCTAATCCATGATCCTTAATGATAAATCCTTAATCCTAAATCTTAATCCTTAATAATTAATCCCTAATCTATATTCCCTTGTCAGTAATCCCATCATCATTTATCCCTAACCCCATACCCCTAATCTTTTGTCCCTAATCCAAATTACATTTTCCCTAATCCATAATCCTTTATTGCTAACTCCTAAATTCGTAATCCCTTACTTCTTAATCTTCAATTCATATTCCCCTATACCTAATTCCTTAATCCCTAATCATTACACCCTATTCCCCAAACCTTGATCCTTAATCCCCAATTCATCTCTTCTTCTTCTTCTACTACTTCTTCTTCTTCCTCTTCTTCTTCTTCTTCCTCATCTTTGTATTCTATTTCTTCTACTTCTTATCTATCTTCCTCTTCTTCTTTTATTTTTATTCTTTTTTCTCTACTTCTTCTTCCATTTCTTCTTCTTCTTCTTCTTCTTCTTCTCCTTCTTCTAATTTTTCTTCTTCTACATCTTGTTTTTCTTCTTCCATGTCTTCTTTTTTCTCCTCTTCCTCATTTTCATCCTCTTCTTCTTTTTCTTCTTCTTCTTCTTTTTCTTCATCTTCTTCTTCTACTTCATTTTCTTCTTCTTCTTCCACTTCTTCTTCCTCATCTTCTTCCCCTACCTATCCTTCTTCTTCTTGTTCTTCTTCTTCATCTTCTCCTTCTTCTTCTTCTTTCTCTTTTATTTCTTCTTCTTCTTCTTCCCTTTTTTCTTATTCTTCTTCCTTGTCTCCCTTTATTTCTTCTTCTTCTTCTTCATCAACATTTCTTCTTCTCTTCTTCTCTCTCTTATACTTTTCTTCTTCATCTTCTCCTCATCCTTCTTCTTCTTCTTCTTCTTCCTCTTCAACTACCTCTTCTTCTTCTTCAACTTCTTTACCTTCTTCTTCCACATCTTCTTCTTACTCTTCTTCTTCTTCTTCTTTTTCTTCCTCTTCTACTTCTTTTCTTTCTTCCTCTTCTTCTTCTTTTTCTTCTTCTTCTTCCACTTCTTCCTCTTCTTCTTCTTTTACTACTTCTTCTTCCTCCCCATCTTTCTCATTTTCTTCCTCATCTTCCTCTTTTTCTTCTTCTTCTTCTTCTTCTTCTTCTTCTTCTCCATGTTCTTCTTCTTCTTCGTCATCATCTTCTTCTTCTCCTCATTCTTCTTCGTAATCGTTAATCTTTATTCCTTAATCTTTACTCCTTAAACCCTCCCTCCCTAATCTCTCATCCTTAAATCTATATTGCCTAATCCATTTCTCCCTAAATCTTCATCCCTAATGCCTAATCTATCATGAATCTATAATCCTTAATCCTTAATCTTTAATCCTTCTTCATCTTCTTCTTCCTCCTGTTAATCATCATCTTGATCTTCTTCTTCTTCGTCGTCATCCTCTTCTTCTTCTTCTTCTACTTCTACTTCTTCTTCTTCCCCTTCTTATAATTATTCTTCTTCTTCTACATCTACTTTTGCTTCCTCTTCTTCGTTTTCATAAACTTCTTCTTCTTGTTCTTCTTCTTCTTCTTCTTCTTCTTCCTATCCTTTTCTTTCTTCTTCTCACTCTTCTTCTCACTCTTCTTCTTCTTCTACTTGTTCTTCTACTTCTAATTCTTCTTCTCCTTCTCCGTCTCCTTCTTCTATCTATTTCTTCATCATCTTCTTTTTCTTCTTCTTCTTCTTCTTCTTCTTTCTTCTTTTAATTCTTCTTCTTCTTCTTCTTCTTTTACTTCTTCTTGCTCATCGTTTTCTTCTTCTCTTCTTCTTGTTGTTCTTCTTTTTCTTCTTCATCTTCCACTTCTTCTTTTTCTTTTACTTCTTTATCTTCTTCTTCTTCCTCCTCTTCTTCTTCTTCTACTTCTTCTTTCATTTCCACTTCTTCTTCTTCTTCTTCTTCTTCTTCATTCTCTTCTTCTTCAACTTCTTCATCTTGCTCGTCTTCTTCTTGCACTTCTGCTTCTTATTATTATTCTTGTTCTTCTTCTTCTTCTTCTTCTTTTCCTTCTTCTTCTTCTTCTTCTTCTTCTTCTTCCTCATCATCATCATCATCATCTTCTTTTCTTCTTCTTCTTCCTCATCATCTTCTTCCTCTTCTTCCCCTTCTTCCCCTTTTTCTTCATCTTCATTTACCTCATCCTCCTCCTCTTCCTCTTCCTCTTCTTCGACTTCTTCTTCTTCTTTGAATTCATCTAATTCCTTCCTCCTTCTTCCATCCTCCTTATTCCGTTATACTTCTTATTTCATCCTTATTCCATCTTCAATCTTCCTTCTATTTATTCCTTCTTCCTTCTTGCTTCTTCTTTCTTCCATCATATTTCTTTCTTCTTCTCTCCACTTTCTTCTTTCTTCTTCTTTTTACTTCTTTTTTTCTTCTTCTCCCTTTCTTCTTCTTCTTCAACTTTTTTTTCTTCTTCTTCTTCTTCTTCTTCCTCTTGTCCTTCTTCTTCTCTTAATCATCATCATCATCATCATCATCATCTTCTTCTTCTTCTTCTTCTTCCTCTTCGCATTACTTCTCTTCTTCTACTTCTTTATCAACATCTTTTTTTCTTCATCTTCTTCTTCTTCTTCCTCCCCTTCTTCTTCTTCTTCTTTCTTTCTTCTTTCTTCTTTCTTCTTTCTTCTTTCTACTTTCTTTTTCTTCTTTATTCTTCCTTCTTTCTTCATTTTTCTTCCTACCTCTTTCCTTCTTCCTTGTTTCCATCCTCCTTTCTTCTTTATTCTTCCTCTTGTTCTTCCTCTTCTACTTCTTCCTTCTTCCTTCTTCCTTGTTCTTTCTTCCTTATCCCTAATTCTTAATCCTTAATCTCTAATCTATCTTAAATCTCTAATCCCTAAACTTTAATCTCTAATACCTAATCCCCAATCCTTAATCCTTAACCTATAATCAATTATCCTTAATAACTAATCCCTAATCCTTAATCCTTAATCATTAATCTCTAAAGCTAATCCTGAATCCTTAATCTGTAATCTCTAAAGCTAATCTTAATCTTCTAATCTCTAATCTTTAGTCCTGAATCCTTTTTCCCTAATATCTAATCCCTATTCTTTAACCCCATTCCCTAATCCCTAATCCCTAATCTTCAATCCCTAATCTCTAATCCCTTGTCCTTAGTATAAATCTCTTTATTCTTAATCCCTAATCATAAATCTCTTCATCCCTAATCCCTAGTCCCAAACACCTAATCCTTATTCCTTTATCCGAAATCCTATTACTTATTCCCTAATCCCTACTACTTCATCCCTAATCCCGAATCCATAAACCCTAATATCAAATTCCTAGCTAGTAAATCTTTAATCCCTTATCCCTAATCTCTCCCTCCTCAATCTTTAATTTCAATTCTCTGAGTTATAATCCATAATCCTTCATTCAATAATCCCTAATCCTTAATCCCTAATCCTCAATTTGACCTCTTCTACCTCTTCTTCTTTTACTTCTTCCTCTTCTTCTTCTTCTTCTTCCATTTTTTCTTCATCCTCCTCCTCATCTTTTCCTTCTTCTTCTTCCACTTCTTCCTCATCTTCCTCTTCTTCTTCTTCTTCTTCTTCTTCTTTTTCTTCCTCATCTGGTTCTTCTTTTTTTCTTCTTCCTTTTCTTCTTCTTCTTCTTCTTTTTCCTCTTCTTCTTCTTCTTCTTCTTCTATGTCTTCTTCTTCTTTCTCTTCTTCTTTCTCTTCTTCTTTTTCCTCCTCTTCTTCTTCTTCTTCTTATTCTTCTTCCCCTTCTTGTTCTTATTCTTCTTCCTCTTTTATTTCTTTTTCTTCTTCTTCCTCTTCTTTTTCTTCTTCCCTTCTTCTACTCTTTCTTCTTCTTCTTCTACTCTTTCCCTTCATCCTTAATCTCTAATCTCTAAACTTTAAACCCAATTATTTATTCCATAATCTATACTACCTAATGCCTAATCCCAAATTACTACCTCCTAAGTCCTGAGTCCCTAATCCCTAATTACTAACTCCCAAATCCTTAATCTGTTTCTCCTTAAACATTAATCCATATTCCCTTATACCTAATTCTTAATCCTTCATTCCTTAATCTCTAATCCTTAAACCCTAATCCATAACCCCAAATCTCTAATCCCTAATTCGTCACTTTTTCCTCTTCTACTTCTACTTTTTCTTCTTCCTCTTCTTCATATTCCTCTTCTTCTTCTTCTTCTTCTTCATCCTCATCTTTGTCTTCTACTTCTTCCTCTTTTTCCCAATCTTCCTGCTCTTCTTCTTTCTCATCTTCTTCCTTTTCTTCCTCTTCTTCTTCTTCTTTATCTTTTTCCTCTTCTTCTTCTTCTTTTACGTCTTGTTCTTCTTCCCCTTCTATTCCTCTTCCTCTTCTTCTTCTTCTTTTTCTCCTTCTTTTTCTTCTTCTTTTTATTCATCCTCTTCTTCTTCCTCTACTCGTTTTTCTTCTTTTTCTTTTTTTTCTTGTTCTTCTTCTTCTCCTCTTTCTTGTTCTAATTCTTCTTCGTTTTTTAATTTCTTTTTATTTTACTTCTCCTTCTTCTTCTCCTTGTTCTTCTTCTTTTTCTTCTTCTTCTTCTTCTTCTTCTTCTTCTTCTCTTCTTCTCTTTCTTCTTCTTCATCTTCTTCATTATTTCTTCTTGCTCTTCTTCTTCTTCTTCTTCTTCTTCTTCTTTCCCTTCTCCTTCCTTTTCATCTTCCTTTTCTTCTTCTTCTTCTTCAACTTTTTCACTTCTTCTTCCTCTTACTCATCTCCTTCTTTTTCTTCTTTCCCACAAATCCTTAATTGCTAATCTCTTAATCACTAACCCCTAATCCCTAATCTCTAATTTTGAATCCTATGTCCCAAATCTCTCATCTTTAACCCTTAATCCCAAATCCTTATTCCCTAATTACTATTCCTTAATCCCTAATCATTAATCTTAATCCTTAATCTCGAGACCCTAATCCTTAATAATTAAAACATTAATTATTTATCACAAATCCCTAGTTAGTAATCTTGCCATCCATTATCCCTAACCCCATATCACGAATCCTTAATCTCCAATCCCTAATCTCTACTCCAATTTATTTTTTCCCTAACCCTAACTCCCTCATCCTTAATCCCTTATTACTAACTCACAAATCCCTGATCCCTTCCTTCCTAATCTTTAGTTCATATTCCCTTGTACCTAATCCCTAATCATTCATTCATTAAACCCTAATCCCTAAACCCTGATTCCTAATCCCTAATGCATCTCCTCTTCCTCTACTTCTTTTACTTCTTCTTCCTCTTCTCCTTCTTTTTATTCTTCCTCTTCTTCTTCTTCTTCCTCCTCATCTTTGTATTCTACTTCTTCATTATCTTCCTCTTCTTTTTTTTTTTATTTTTCTTCGTCATTCTCTTCTTCATCTTATTCCTCCACTTCTTCTTCTTCTTCTTCTTCTTCTTCTTTTATTCTTTTTTTCTTCTTCTTTGTCTTTTCTTCATCCTATTCTTCTTTACCTCCTCTTCTTCTTTTTCTTCTTCTTCTTCATCTTCTTCTTCTTCTTCTTCTTCTTCTTCTTCCTCTTCTTCTTCCTCTTCTTCTTCCTCTTCTTCTTCCTCATGTTCTTCTGCTACTTCTTCTTGTTCTTCTTCTTCTCCTTATTCTTCTTCTTCTCCTTATTCTTCTTCTTCTTTCTCTTTTATTTCTTCTTCTTCTTCTTCTTTTACCCCCCTTTTCTTCTTCTTCTTCTTCTTCTTCTTCATCATCATTTTCATCTTGTCTTCTTGTTCTTCTTCTTTTTCTTCTTCATCTTCTTCTTCTTCTTCTTCTTCTTCTTCCTCTTTATCTGCCTCTTCTTCTTCTTCTTGCACTTCTTCAACTTCTTCACCTTCTTCTTCCTCTTCATCTTCTTACTCTTCTCCTTCTCCTCCTCCTTCTTCTTCTTCTTCCTCTTCTACATCTTTTGATCCTTCTTCCTCTTCTTTTTCTTTTCTTCTTCTTCTTCTTCTTCTTCTTCTACTACTATTAGTTCTACTTCTACTTCTTCTTCTTCTTCTTCTTTCTCTTCTTCCTCATTTTCTTCCTTATCTTGTTCTTTCTATTCTTCCTCATCCTCCAATTTTTCTCCTTCTTCTTCTTCTTCTCCTTGTTCTTCTTCTTCTTCTTCTCTTTCTTCTTCATAATCATTAATCTCTATTCCCTAATCGTTACCCCTTAAACCCTCCCTCCCTAATCTCTAATTTTTAAATCTATAATGCTCAATCCATTCCTCCTTAAGTCTTTATCCCTAATCCCTAATCCATCCTTAATCTACAATCCTTAGTGTTCAATCCTCAATCTCTAATATCTAATCTCTAATCCCTAATCCCAAATCCCAAATTCCTAATCCCTAATCCTTAATCTTTATCCCTTTTCCTAAATCCCTAATCCCTATTGTTAATCCTTAATCCCTAATCTCAAATCGTTAACCTTAATCCTTAAACTCTAATCCTTAATCTTTAATCCATAACCTCTAATCGTAAATCTCTAATCCTTATATTTGATTCCCTAAGACATAATCCCTAATCCTCAATCTATAATCCATAATCCCTATCCCTATCTCTGTCCCTAACCTCTAATCCCTAATCACTATTCCTTCATCGCTAATCCTTAACCTTTAACATCTAATCCCTAATCCCTAATGCTTATCCTAATCCCTTAATCTCTAATTTCCAATCCTAAAACTTATATCCCAAATCTCTATAATCTAATCCTTCATTCTTAGTCTCTGTTCTTTAATCCTTAATCTTAAATTTCAAATCTCTAATCCCTAATCATTAATAACTAATCCCTTAATTTTTAATCCTTACTCTCTAATCTAAAATCATTAATCCATTCATCATTAATCATAAATACTTAATAGCTAATCCCTAATCCCTAATCCCTAATCCCAAAGACTTATTCACTAATCCTTACTCTATAATCCCTAAACCCTAATTTTTAATTCTTAACTCCCAAATTAACCATCCCTAATCCCTCCCTCCATAACCTTTAACTTCTATTCCCTGATATCTAATACCTAATCATTCATTACTTAATCTCTAGTCCCTACTCCCCAACCCGCAATCCTTAATCTATCACTTCTTCCTTTTCTTCTTATACTTCTTTTTCTTCGTTCTCTTCGTCTTCTTCTTCCTCTTCCTCTTCTTCAACTACTTCCTCATCTTCGTCTTCTTCTTCTTCTTCTTCCTCATCTTCCTCTTCTTCTTCCTCATCTTTTGCTTCTTCCTCCTTTTCTACATCTTCTTTCACCTCTTCTTCTTCCCCATACCCTTCTTCTTCTTCTTCTTCTTCTTCCTCTTCTTCTTCTTCCACTCCTTATACTACTTATTCTTCTTCTATGCCTTCTTCTGCATTCTCTTCTTCATTTTCCTCTTCTTATTCTTCTTGTTCTTCTTCATCCTCCTCTTCCTCTTCATCTTCTTGTTCTTCCTCTCCTTTTTCCTCTTCTCCTAACACTTCTTCTTTCTTGTACTTGTTCTACTTCTAATTCTTCTTCTTCTTCTTCTTCTTCTTCTTCTCCTTCTACTTCTCCTCCTTCTTATTCTTCCACCTCTTTTATTTCTTTATCATCATCATCTTCTTCTTCTACTACTTCTTCTCTATCTTTCTCCTCTTCTTCTTCTACTTTTATTTCTTTATCTTTTCTCCTTCTTCTTCTTCTTTTTCTTCTTCTCTTCTTCTGGTTGTTCTTCTTTTTCTTCTTCGTCTTGCTCTTCTTTTTCTTTTACTTCTTGGTCTTCTTCTTCTTCTTCTTTCTTCTCCTTCTCTTCTTCTTCTATTTCCTCTTCTTCTTCTTCTTCTTCTTCTTCTTCTTCCTCTTCTTCTTCTTCTTTCTCTTCTTCTTCTTCTTCTTCTTCTTCTTCCTTGTCTTCTTCTTCCACTTCTTCTTCTTATTCTTCTACTTCTTCTTCTTCTTCTTCTTCTTCCTCCTCCTCCTCATCATCATCATCATCTTCTTCTTCTTCATCATCATCTTCTTCCTCTTCTTCCTCTTCTTTTGCTTGTTCTTGGCCTTCTTTTACATATTCCTCTTCCTTCTCTTTGACTTCTTCTTCTTCTTCTTCATCTACTTCATATTTCCTTCTTCCTTCTTCCATCCTCTCTATTCCTTCTTCCTTATTTCATCCATCTTCCATCTTCCTTCTTCCTTCTTCCTCATTGCCTCTTTCCTCTTCGATCTTCTATCTTCCTTCTTCTTTCCTCTTTCTTCTTTCTTCTTCTTTCTTCTTCTTTCTACTTTTTTTTCTTCGTCTTCCACTTATTCTTCTTCTTCTCCTTCAACTTCTTCTTTTTCTTCTTCTTATTCCTTTTCTTCTTGTTCTTCTTTTTCTTCTTGTTCTTCCTCCTCCTCTTATCGTTCTTCTTCTGTTCATCGTCGTCTTCTTCTTCTTCCTCTTCCCATTCTTCTTCTTCTTCTTTATCATCATCTTCTTCGTTTCCTTCATCTTCTTCTTCTTTTTTTTCCTTTTTCTTCTTCTTTTCCTTCTTCTTCTTCTTCTTCTTTATCATCATCTTCTACTTTTTCTTCATCTCCTACTCCTTTTCCTTCTTCTTCTTCTTCTTTTTCCCCTTCTTTCTACTTTCTTCTTTCTACTTTCTTCCTTCTTATTTCTTCTTCCTTCTTTCTTTATTCTTCTTCCTACCTCATTCCTTCTTCTTTCTTCCATCCTCCTTCTTTCTTCTTTATTCTTCCTCTTCTTCTTCCTCTTCTACTTCTTTCTTCCTTCTTCCTTCTTCCTTCTTCTTTCTTCTTCTTCCTTCTACCTTCTTTCTTCTCCCTAATCCTTAATCCTTAATCCTTAATCTTTAATCCATCTTAAATCTCCAATCCCTAACTATAATCATTAACTCCAATCCCCAATCTCTAATCCCTAAACTTTAATCTCTAATACCTAATCTCTAATCCCTAATCCTTAACCTATAATCAATAATCCCTAATCATTAATCCTTAATCCATAATCCTTAACCCTTAATCGCTAATTTTGAATCCTTAATCCCAAATCTCTAATGCTAATCTTAATCTCCTAATCTCTAACCCCTAATCTCTAATCTCTAATCCTAAATCCTATATTCTTAATTCTTAATACATAACCCTATTCCTTAATCCTTAATCCCTAATCTTAAATCCCTAGTCCTTAGTAATAAATCTCTTAATTCTTAATTCCTAATCATTAATCCTTTCATTCTTAATCCCTAGTCCTAAATACCTAATCTTTAACCCTTAATCCCAAATCCCTATTACTTATTCCCTAATCCCTACTTTCTAATACCTAATCCTGAATCCATAAACCCTAATATCTAATTCCTAACTCCTAAATCTTTAATCCCTTATCCTTAATCTCTCCCTTTTTAATCTTTAATCCATATTCTCTTATACATAACCCTTAATCCTTAACCACTACCCCTGATCCCCAATCCCTAATCCACCTCTTCTTCTTCTTTTACTTCTTCTTCTTCTTCCTCTTCTTCTTCTTCTTCTTCTTCTTCCCCTTCTTCTTCGTCTTCCTCCTCATCTTTGCCTTCTTCTTATTCCACTTCTTCCTCATCATCTTCTTCTTCTTCTTCTTTTTCTTCCTCATCTTGTTCTTCTTTTACTCTTCTCCTTCCTCTTCTTCTTCTTCTTCTTCTTTCTATTCTTCTTCTTCTTTTTCTATGTCTTCTTCTTCTTCCTCTTCTTCTTTTTCCTTTTCTTCTTCTTCTTCTTCTTTTTCTTCTTCTTCTTCTTCTTCCTACTCATCATCTTCTTCTTCTTCTTCTTCCTTAATTTGTTTTTCTTCTTTTTCTTTTTCTTCCTCTAGTTCTTCTCCTTCTTGTCCTTATTCTTCTTCCTCTGTTATTTCTTTTTCTTTTTCTTCTTCTTCTTCTTCTTCTTCCTCCTCTTCTTCTTCTTCTTCTTCATCTTCTTCTTCTTCTTCTTCTTCTTTTTCTTCTTTTTCTTCATCTTCTTGTACTTTTTCTTCTTCTTCTTCTTCTTCTTCTTCTTCTTCTTTGTCTTCATCTTCCAGTTCTTCTTCTTCTTCTTCTTCTTCTTATTCTTCTTCTTCTTCCTCTTCATCTTCCTCTTCTTTTTCTTCTTCTTTTTCTTCTTCTTCTTCTACTACTACTTCTTCCCTTTCTTCTTCTTCTCATCCTTCTCCTTCTTTCTTCTCTCTAATCCCTAATCTTTTAATCTCTATTCTCTGATCTCTTAATCTCTATTCTTGAATCCTATAACCCTAATCTGTAATCTTAAATCCTTAATCCCTAATATTTAATCCTTAATATCTAATCCTCAATCATTAATCCCTTCATCCTTAATCTTTATTCCCATATCCTTAATCCTTAATCCCTAATCTTGACTCCTTAATCTTAATTATTTAATCCCTAATCCTTACTCCCTAATGTCCAATCTCGAATCCCTAATCCCTAATTATTAACTCCTAACTCCTCAATCCTTCCGTCCCTAAAATTTATTCAATATTCCCCTATACCTAATCCCTAATCCTTCATTCCTTAGTCACTAATACTTGAACCCTAATCCATAGCCCCACATCTTTAATCCCTAATTTGTCTCTTTTTCCTCTTCTTCTTCTACTTCTTCTTCCTCCTCTTCTTCCTCTTCTTCTTCTTCCTCTTCTACTTTGTCTTCATCATCTTTTCCTTCTACTTCTTCCTATTCTTCCTAATCTTCCTCTTCTTCTTTTGCTTCATCTACTTCTTCCACTTCTTCTTCTTCTTCCACTTCTTCTTATTCTTTTTCTTCTTCTACCTCTTTTTCTTCTTCTTTTTCTTCGTCATCCTTTTGTTCTTCTTCCACAATTTCTTTTGCCTCTTCTTCTTCTTCTTCTTCTTCTTCTTTTTGCTCTTCTTCTTCTTCTTCTTCTTCTTCGTCTTCTTCTTCCTCTCCTTCTTCTCCTTCTTCTCTTTCTTCTTCTACTTCTCCATCTTCCATATCTTTTTCTTCTTCTACCCCTTCTTCTTCAACTTCTCCTTCTTCTTCTTCTTATTTTATTTCTTCTTTTTTGCTTTCTTCTTCTCCTTCCTATTCTTCTTCACCTTTTTCTTCTTCTCTTCTTCTTGTTCTTCTTTTTCTTCATCATTTTCTTCTTCTTCTTCTACTTCTTCTTCTTCTCATTCTTTTACTACTTCTTCTTCTTCTTCTTCTTCTTCTACTACTACTACTACTACTACTTCTTCTTCTTCACCTTCTTCTACTTCTTCTTCTTACTTTTCTCCTTCTTCTTCTTCTTGTTCTTCTTCCTCTTGTTCTTCTTCTTCTTCTTCCTCTTCTTCTTCTTGTTTTCTTCTTCTTCTTCTTCTTCGCCTTATTCTTCTTCTTCTTTTCCTCTTCAACCTCCTCTTCCTCTTCTTCTTCTTCTCTTTTCCTGCTTCTTCTTATTGTTTTTATTAATTTTCTTCTTCTTCTTCTTCTACTACTACTACTACTACTTCTTCTTCTTCTACTACTTCTTCTTCTTCTCCTTGTTCTTTTTCTTCTTCATCATCTTCTTCTTCCTTTCCTTCTTCATAAATGTTAACCTATATTCCAAAATCCTTACTTCTTAATCCCTCCTTCCGTAATCTCTCATCCTTAAATCTGTAATGCCTAGTCTACCCGTTTCTAATCTATAGTCCCTAATCCACAGTAATTAATCTTTAATCCATAATCTATAACCTCTAATCCCTAATCCTTAATCTCGATTCCCTAATCCCTAATCCTTAATCCCTAATGCCAAATCCCTAGTTCCTAATCCCTAATCCTTAATCCATAGCCCCTAATTACTAATCTGTAATTCGTAATTCTTAATTTCCAATCCTTAATCTTTAAGCATTAACCTCTAATACCAAATCTCTAATCCTTAAACTCTAATCACTAATACCTAATCCTTAAACCCTTTTCTATAATCCAAAATCTCTATCCCTTATCTCTAATCCTTAATCATTAATTTTTAATCCTAATACTAATCCAAATCCCTTAATCTCTAATAACTAATCCTAAATCTTAAATCCCTGAACTTTCATCTCCAATCCTTAATTCTTAATCCTTATTCTCTAATCATAATCCCTAATCCTAAATTCCTAATCTCTAATTCCTAATCCTTAATAATTAATTATTTAATTTTTAATCCCTAATCATTAATCTATTCATCTTTTCCTTAATCCCTAATCCCCATTACTTATTCCCTAATCCCTACTCCCTAATCCCTGATCCCAAATCGCTAATCCCAAATTACTAACCTCGAAATCCCTAACCCTTATTCCTTGACACCTAATGCCTAATCATTCATTCCTTAATCCCTAATCCCTAACCTCAAATCACAAACCCCTGATCCCTAATCCCAAATCCATCCCCTCTTCCTCTTCCTCTTCCTCTTATACTTCTTTTTCTTCTTCTTCTTCTTCTGCTTTTGCCTCTACTTCTTCCTCATCTTTGTCTTCTTCTTCTTCTTTTTCTTCCTCACCTTCTTCTTCTTCTTCTTCTTGCACATCTTCTTCTTCTTCTCTCTTCTTCTTCTTCATGCTCTTCATCTTCTTCTTCTTCCTCATCTTTTTTTTCTTTTTCTTCTTCTTCTTCTATGTCTTGTTCTTCTTCCCCTTCTTCTTTTTCCTCTTCTTCTTCTGCTTCTTCTTCCTCATCTTCTATTTTCTCTTCTTATTCCCGGTCTTATTCTTCCTCTTCTTCCTCTTCTTCTTCTTCTTCTATTACTACTACTTCTTCTTCCTCTTTTATTTCTTCTTCTTCTTCTTCTTTTATTTCTTCTTCTTCTTCCACCTCCTCTTTTTCTTCTTCTTCTTTATCTTCATCCTTTTCTTCTTCACTTCTTGTTGTTCTTCTTTTGCCTCCTCATCATCCATTTCTTCTTCTTCTTCTTCTACTTTCTACTCTTAATCTTCCTCTACTTCTTCTTCTTCTTCTTCAACTACTTCACCTTCGTCTTATACTTCTTCTTTTTCTTACTCTTCTCCTTCTTCTTCTTCATCATCATCTTCTTCTTCCTCTTCTTCTTCTTCTTCATCCTCCTCCTCTTCTTTTTGTTTTTCTTCTTCTTCTTCTTCTGCCTTATTTTCTTCTTCATCTGCTTTCTCATCTTCTTCTTCTTCTTTTCTTCTTGTTCTTCTTTTTCTTTGTCTTCTTCTTATTATTATACTTTTTCTTACTTTTCTTCTTCTTCTTCATCATCATCTTCTTCTAGTTCTTCTTATTGTTTTTCTTCTTATTCGTCTTCATCATCTTCTTCTCCTCGATCTTCTTCGTAATCCTCAATCCCTATTCCCTAATCCCTACTCCTTAATCCCTCACTCCTTAATCTCTTATACTAAAATCTGTAATGTCTTATCCATCCCTCCCAAATCCCTAATCTATAATCATTAATCCCTAATCGCTAATCCTTAATTCCTAATCCCTAATCTGTTCTTAATCCATAATCCTTAATCCTTAATCCTTAATCTCTAATTCCTAATCTTTAATCCATAATCTCTAATTCCGAATATGTAATCTCTTATCTCTTTTTTTTAATCACTAATGCCTAATTCCTAATCCCTAATCCCTAATCCATAATCCATAATCCTAAATCCCTAACAGCAAATCTCTAATCCCTCCCTCCTTAATCCTTAATCCATCACTTGATCCTCTTCTTCTGCTTCTTCCATTTCTTCTTCCTCTTCTTCTTCTTCTTCTTTTT
This sequence comes from Vanilla planifolia, assembly GCA_023846275.1. Taxonomy (NCBI): domain Eukaryota; kingdom Viridiplantae; phylum Streptophyta; class Magnoliopsida; order Asparagales; family Orchidaceae; genus Vanilla; species Vanilla planifolia. The sequence goes on along the minus strand of JAIUJO010000123.1, from coordinate 1,372,325 downwards.
ATTCCTTTTCTACTTCTTATTCTTCCTTATTTTCTTCTTCTTCTTCCCCTTCTTCCTCATCTTTCTCTTCTTTTTCTTCTTCATCTTCTTCTTTTTCTTCTTCTTCTTTTTCTTCTTCTTCTTCTTTTTCTGCTTCTTCTTCTTCTTCATCTTCTTCTTCTTCCTTTTCTTCTTCTTCCTCTTTCTTCTCTTCTTCTCCTCCTTCTTATATTCTTGTTCTTCCTCTTCCTCTTCTTCTTCTTCTTCTTCTTCTTCTTTCTCTTTTCCTTCTTCTTTTTCTCCTCCTTCTCCTTCTTCTATTTCTGCTCCTCCTAGTCAATCTTCTTACCCTTCTCCTTCTCCTTATCCTACTCATTCTCCTTCTCCTTTTTCTCCTTCTCCATCTCTGTCACCTTCTCCATCCCCTCTCCTTCTCTTGCTCTTCGTCCTTCTCCTCATCCTACTTTTCTATTTCTCTCTCCTTCTTCTTCTTCTTCTTCTACCTTCTTTCCACTTTCTTTCTTCTTTCTACTTTCTTCTGTCTTCTTTCTTCTTCCTTCTTCCTTCTTCCTTCTTCTAACCTCTGTCCTCTTTCCTTCTTGTATCTTTCTTCTTCTTTCTACCTTCTTCTTTATTCTTCCTCTTATTCTTCCTCTTCTTCTTCTTCTATCTTCCATCTTCTTTCTTCCTTCTTCCTTCCTCTTTCTTCCTTCTTCTTCTTCTTCTTTCTTCTATCTTCCTTCTTCTTCCTATTCCCTATTACTTAATCTCTAATCCAACAATAATTAATAATCCTTAATCTTTAGTCCCTAACCTCTAATTCCTAATCTCTAATCCTTAAACTCTAATCTCTAATGCCTAATCCTTAATTCCTAATCCCTAATCTAGAATCAATAATCCCTAATCTCTAATCCTTATCTCTACTCCCTAATCCTAAATAACTAATCTTTAATCCCCAAACCCTAATTCCTAGTCTTTAATCCTAATCATAATCCTTTAATGTTTAATCCCTAATCTTAAATCTCTAATCCTAAAGTCTACATTCCTAATCTTTAATCCTAAGCCTTAATGTCTATTTCTTAATCCCTAATCACTAATCTTAAATCCCTAATCTGTAATCCCTAATCTGTAATCCCTAATCTGTAATAATTAGTCCCTTAATTCTTAATCATTAATCCTTAAACCTAAATCTCTTTTACTTATTCCCTAATCTCTAATTCTTAATCTCTAATTGCTAACCAATAAACCCTAATCTCTAATTACTAATTCTCAAATCCCTTATTCCTAATCTCTAATACCTAATCTCTAATCCTTTCCTCCCAAATCTTTAATCCATATTCCTTTATTTCTCTCTAACACTTCGTTCTTTAATCCAGAATCCTTCCTTCCTTAATCCATAATCTTTAATCCCTAACCCATAATCCATAATCCTTAATCCAACTCTTCTATCTCTTCTTCCTATCTTCCTCTTCTTCTTCTTCTTCTTCTTTGTCTTCTTGTTGTTATTATTCTTCATCATCATCTTCTTCTCTATCAACTTAGGAATCCTTAATCCCTATTCCTTAATCCCTACTCCTTAATCCCTCCCTCCCTAATCTCTCATCCCAAAATCTATAATGCCTTATCCATCCCACCCAAATCCCAAATCCCCATTCTTTAATCCTTAATTCCTAATCCTTAATCAATCCTTAATCCATAATCCCCAATATCTAATCTCTAATACTTAATCTCTAATGCATAATCTATAAACCTTAATACGTAATCTATTATCCCTAAACTTTAATCCCTAATTCCTAAACCCTAATCCTTAATCCCTAATCCTTCATCCATAATCCTTAATGCCTAACATCTAATCTCTAACCCCTTGCTCCTTTATCCCTATTCCCTGAACCTTAGCCCCTGCTAATCCATCTATTTGTTCTTTTCTTCTTCTTCTTCTTCTTTCATTTTTTCTTCTTCTTTCACTTTTTATTCCTTTTCTTTATCTTCTTTTTCTTCCTTATTTTCTTCATCTTATTCTTCTTCTTCCTCTTCTTCCTCATCTTTCTCTTCCTTTTCTTCTTCTTCTTCTTCTTCCTCTTCTTCTTCTTCTTCTTCCTTATCTTTCTCTTTCTTTTCTTCTTCTTGTTCTTGTTCTTCTTCTTCTTCTTCATTTTCTTCTTCTTCTCCTTTTTCTTATTCTTCTACTTGTTTTTCCTCTTCTTCTTCTTCTCCTTCTTCATTTTTTGTTCTTCTTTCTCTTCTTCTTCCTCCTCCTCCTCTTCTTATTGTTCTTCTTCTTCTTCTTCTTTTATTTCTTCTACTTTTACTTCATCATCATCTTCTTCATCTTCTTCTTCTTTTCCTTATTCTTCCTCTCATTCTCCTCCTTCCACTTCCTCTCCTTCTTGTCATCTTTCTCCTCATCCTTCTCCTTCCCCTTCTTCTACTTGTTCTCCTTCTCCTCCTCCTTTGCCTTCTCCATCTCTTTTTCTTTCTCCTTCCCTTCCCCTACTCCACATCCACCTTCTCCTTTTCCTTCTCCTTCTTCTTGTTCTTGTTCTTCTTCTTTTTCTACCTTTTTTCTTCTTTCTTATTTCTTCTTTCTACTTTTCTCTTACATCGTTCTTCTACGTTCTTCATTCTTCATACCACCTTCCCCTCTTCTTCCTTCTTCCTTCTTTATTCTTTCTTCTTTATTCTTCCTCTTCTTCTTTCTCTTCTTCTTCTTCTTCTTTCTTCCATCTTTCTTCTTCTTTCATCTTTCTTTCGTCTTTCTTTTTCTTTCTTTCATTTCTCTTATCCCTAATCCTTAATCTGTAATCCATTCCTAATCTAATTTCCTTAAGCTTAAATCCTTAATCTCGAATCCCTTATCTCTAATCCTTAATCCTTAATAATTAATCCCTTAACTCTTAATTTTTAATCTTTAATCTCTAACAATTAATCCCTTCATCTCTAATCCCTAATACATCATCCTTAATCACAAATCCTTAATCATAAATCCCTATTACTTATTCCAAAAGCCCTAATGACCTAATATAAAATCTCAAATCTCTCCCTTCTTATTCCCTAATCCCTAATCCATAATTCTAAATCCCTTATTAATTCTTAATCCGTAATCCCTTATCTTTAATCCCTAATCTCTAATCTTTAATCTCCATTCTATAATCTCTAATGTCTAATACGTAATCTCTTATCCCTAATTTTTAATCCCTAAAGCTTAATCCTTAATCCCTAATCCCTAATCCCTAATCCATAAACCTTAATCCATAATTCTTAATCCCTGACACCTAATCTCTAATCCCTCCCTCCTTAATCCCTAATCCTTAATTCTTTACCTCTAATCAATAATCCCTCTCTTCATCATCTTCTTATCCTTCTTCTTTCATTTCTCCTTCCTCTTCTTCTTCTTCTTCTTCTTCTTATTCCTCTACTTCTTCTCCTTCTTCTTCCTCATCTTTCTCATCTTTCTCTTCCTTTTCTTCTACTTCTTCTTCTTCCTCTTCTTCTTCTTTTACTTCTTCTTATACTACTTCTTCTTCTTCCTTATCTTCTTCTTCTTCGATACTTCTTCTCCCTCTTCTTCTTTTTCTTCTTCTTCTCCTTCTTCTTCTTTTCTTATTCTTCTTCCTCCTCTTCTTCTTCCTCTTCTTCTTCTTCTTCTTTTATTTTTTCTTTTTCTTCTCCTTCTTCTTCTTCGTCTTCTTCATTTTCTTCTTCTTCTTATTTTGCTTCTTCTTCTTCTTTGTCTCCTAGTCTTTCTCCTCATCCTTCTCCTTCTCCTTCTCCTTCTCCTACTCGTTCTCCTTCTCCTCATCATTCTTCTTCTCTGTCTTATTCAACTTTTACTTCACTTCTCCTTCACCTTCTCCACCTCCTCCTCATCCTCCTTATCTTTTTTCTTATCCTCCTCCTTCTTCTTCTTCTACCATCTTTCTTCTTTCTCCTTTCTTCTTTCTACTTTCTTGTTTCTTCTTTCTTTTTCCTTCTTTGTTCTTCCTTCTTCCTTCTTATTACCACCTTCCTCCTTCCTTCTTTCATCTTCTTTCTTCTTTTGTCTTCCTTTTCTCCTTCCTCTTCTACTTCTTCTTTCTTTCATCTTCCTTCTTCCAACTTCCTTCTTCCTTCTTCTTTCATCCCTTTTCTTCTTCTTCCTTCTTCCTTCTTCTTCCTTAATTCTTCCTTCTTCATTCTCCCTAATTCCTAATCCTTAATCTCTAATCCATCCCTAATCTATCATCCTTTATCTTTAATCCCTAACTTCTAATCCTTAATCTCTAATCCATAAATTCTAATCTCAAATACCTAATCCTTAATCCCTAATCCCCAATCAATAATCCATAATCTCTAATCCCTAATATCTATTCCATAATCCTTAATCACAAATCCCAAATACTTAAGCCTTAATCCATTATCTTAAATTCTAACCTTAATCTCTTTATTTCTAATCTCTAATTGCTAGTCTCTAATCCTAAATCCTATATCCTTAATCTCTTATCCTTAATCCCTAATATCTATTCTTAAACCCTGATCTCTAATCCTAACACTAATCTCACCCTCCTAAATCTTTAATTCATATTCCTTTATATTTAATCCCAAATACTTCCTTCTTTAATTCCAAATCCTTCCTTCCTTAATCCTTGATCCTTAATCCCTAAGCCCTAATCTATAAACCCTAATCCATTTCTTCTTCCTCTTCTTCTTCTTCTTCTTCTTCTTCTACTTCTTCTTCTTCTTCTTCCACTTGTTCTTCTTCCTCATCCTCTTCTTTTTCTTCTTCATCCTCACTTTCCTCTTCTTCTTTTTCTTTTTCTTCTTCCTCTTCTTCTTCTTCCTCTTCCTCTTCTTCTTTATTTTCTTCATGCTCTTCTGCTTCATCATCTTCTTCTTCTTCATATTCCCTTTCTATTTCTTCTTTCTTCTTCCTCCCCCTCTTCACATTCCTCTTTATCTTTTCTTCTTCTTCATTTTCTATTTCAATCTCTTGTTCTTCTTCTTCTTCTTCAATTTCAATTTCTTTTTCTTCTTCTTCTACTTCTACATCTTCATCATATTTTGTTCTTCGCTTCTTCTTGTTCTTTTTACTGTTCTTCTTCTTCTTCAACTTTCACTTCTTCTTCTTCTTTCTCTTCATTTCTTCATCATCCTCTTCTTCTGATTCTTCATTCTTTTCATTTCTTCATCATCTTCTTCTTCTTCTTCTTCCTCTTTATTTCTTCTTCTTCTTCTCTTCTTCTTCTTCTTCTTCATAATGATGTTTGCCACATTATAGTAAATTTTTTCATTAAAAGTAATATAACCAAATATAGGCAAAACTTTTTAAGAAACATAATAACTTGGACGAGAAGATTCAATTCCAAGATAAAAAGGAGATCAAGCGTAACTGCCATAATCATCAAATAAAATACGAGTTTAAATATATTTTGAAGAGTGTTAAAATAATAGAAAATAATTTTAATAAATATATAAAATGTATAATTTAATTAAATGGAGCTCAACAAGTCGAGTCCACTGACATTTGTTTGATCTCAATTTGTCCAAATTTTGAATTACTATGAATAAAAAAATAAACAAGTTTTAATGATAATAAATCATTATTTTTCTATAAAGAATATAAGTGTATATGTATATATAATAAGATTGTAAGGGGTTAAATTCTAGCAATTTAATATACCAAAAAAATAATGTAAAGGTCATAAATAGAAGAATTAGTATTTCATTGCAATATAACAATTTGAAAGCGAAACATTTGAAAAAATGAGACAAATTATATAATTTATGGTCCAAAATTCTAAAAAGATTTAATTTAACTTCTTTAATCATTAAATCTAACACAAATGAAAGTGTCTTATAAAACATAACAAACTAAAAATTTTGAAATATAAAAAATATTTAATTAGTTAGAGAAATAAAATAAAATAAAATATTTAAGGTGAGAAAAATGACATTTAATTATTCTTTGTTAGAAATTCTTTTGAATTATTTGAAATTAACAATTTAAATAAGCATAATAAATAAAAATTCATTATTTTAATATTAAGCTACAAAATATTAATAGGTGATAAATTAAAATAAAGTAATATTGTTCAGTTTATAGCTTGCAAAGTTCACATGAAATTAGATTTATTATTACACAATATTGTACCTAAATAAAACTAACAAATTTAAAAAACTAAGATTAATTATATGATAAAGTTTGATTGTAAGATACTAAGGCCATGAGTATAACATTCATGATCATCAAATCAAGTACAAATAATCAGGTTTGTTTCATCTCTATTGTACCTCGAATCGAATTATTATGAATTACAAAGTTAATTAAAAATAATAAAGTGTTATTTTAATAATAAATAAATTTATTTTAATGAATAAATAAGAAAATTAAAGTAATGAAAAATAACAAACTAAAGTGATGTAAATATCACATGAGAGGAGCTTTAGACTTTCATGAAAATATAACCAAATTGCAGAAAGACATTTCATGAGAAGAGGTTAATTCTATGAGATTGTTAAATGTCAACATATTAAGGAGATTAAGTGTAACATCTTCAATTGCTAAATTAGGTACAAATAAAAATGTCTCAAAAACATGCCAAAATAAAAAAAACTAAAATATTTAAAAAAATAAAAAATAAATACTTTTTTGTTGGATGTCACAAAGATGATACTAATGGCACTTTGTCATGATTAAGCCATGTTTGGAACAAATATGAATTATGAAAATAAAAAGTCATGCTTAATAATAAGTTATTATTTTTATTTTAAGTTAGTATATAATAAAGCTCTCTTGACTAAATTAAAGAAATTTAATATGCCAATTTATTGGCATGTAATCATCTCACAAGAGAAGAATTAGAATTTCATCATAATATAACAAAATGAAATAAAACTACTTATAGAAGATGACATAACTAATATAAAAATATTGCATTGTAATGTAATACGATGGTTGGGTGCAACATCCTTGATCGAAAAATTAGGTCGCAAAATGAATATCTCATAAAGCATTAAAACATTAATGAAGCTAAAACATTAAAAAGTATAAAATAATATTTTAAATTCTATAAAACATGTCAAAATAGCCTAGAAATGTTTATTTTGTCCAAATTAGGCCTCATTTGGAATTAATAAATTAACAAAGAAAATAGCCATACTAATTATTGAAGAAAAATGGGATAAATAAAAGAAGTATAATAAAGCCAAATCAAACACATGTAATGGTCACTAAGGTGTACATTTAGGCTTACATAGTAATATAAGCAAATCATAACATAAAAGGGATTAAATAAAATAACTTGTATAGGAAAGTTGCATTTTAAGATACTAAATAGATCTAGTGTAAGATCCCTAATCACCAAATAAAGTAAGAAAAAAATACCTTATAAAGCATGCTAAAAACAAAAGAAAAATATTTTTAAATAATAAAAAAGAATACTTAAATAGATACAACTCGTTGAGACATGTCAAAGAAAGTTTGTTTAATTGCTACAAAGCCTTACTTTGAAATACTATGAATTAAAAAATAAAAAATAAATAGTAATAAATTATCATTTTAAAATTAAATAAATAAACATTAAAGTTGAAATGAGATGAATTAAAGCATTGTAATGTAATAAATTGAAACATATGTAATGGTCATTGAAGGGAGAATTAGAGCTACATTGTCTTGAAACAAAATCAAACCAAAAATTTTGAAGAAATGAGAAATTATTTGAGAAAGTTACATTCCTATATACTTGGGAGTTCAAGTCTAACCTACTTAATCATCAAATCATGTATCAAAATATCATATAAAGCATGCCACAAAAAATTTTCAAATATAAAAATTGATGCTTAATTTGATAGAGTATCTTAGGGCAAGTCCAATTATGTTTGTTTCATCTAAATTGAAAATCATTTTGAATAACTATGCATTACCCAAAAAATATGAATAAAAAAATAATTTTATTATTTTCAATACTAAGAAAATAAATATTAAATTTCAAACGAAATAAATTGAAGTAATTTACTATACAAAATCAAATCAATGAAATGGTTAGAAGATTTTGAGTTAAAAGTAATTAACCAAATCAAGGCAAAAAATTTGAAGAAATAAGGTACGTTGCTTGGAAAGGGGCATTGCAAGAGTCTAAAGAAGATTTAATGTTAAATCATCAAATTATATACAAATAAAAATATCATACAAAGCATGTCAACACCACAAAAAGAAAAATATTTATATTTTTAAATTAAATATTTAATCAGATAGAGTGAGTTTAGTTAATGATAATGACATTTGTCTAATTTCCAAAACATTATATTAGGAGTTATTTTGAATTCAAAAGTAGTTGAAAATAATAATAAGAAAAAATACTTTTTAGATAAATTAAATATTAATTGAAGCTCAATTGAGAGATATTGTAGTGATATATTATAACCTAAACGAGGTGATCCAAAAGTCATAAGAGAATTGAATTAGAGTTTCATTGTAACATAAGTAAGGAGATCTATCGAAACAACCCCAATTATTTAATCAACTATGAGTGACAATGCCTCATAAAAATGTATAAATTGTAAAAAAATATTTAATCAATTGAAAATCATTACTACGGGTCCAATAACATTGTTTTCATCTAAACTAAGCAATGTCTCGAATTCCTTTGAATTAAAAAAATAAGAAAAGCATAAATTTTAATAAATTATTATTATAAAATTAAGTGAATATATAATGATACAAAATGATATTAATTGAAGTAATTCAATATACATTATTCAATGCATTATAAATGCCGTAGATGTGAGTGATTACAATTTCATAGCAATACCACAAAACCAAAAAACAATTTGAAGAATAAAGATGAAGTTAATGAGAAAGTTGTATTTTGATGTAATATGTAGATCGAGCATAAACTTTTTAATTGTTAAATTTGATATGGATCAAAATATCTTGTGAAGTGTGCCTAAGTCAATTAAAAAAAAGTATTTAAAAATATAAATTAAATATGTTGTTAAATTAGTGTCGTTTAGATGGCCTAATGATATTTGTTTTGTCTTAATCAGATCTCATTATGAACTTTTGTAAATTACAAAATGAAATAAGTAAAAAAATATTAAATTATTCTTTGAATATTAACTAAAAAATTAAAATTTCAGTGTTATAAAGTAAAGTGTTGTAATATCACAAACTCAAAACACAGCAAAATGTCGCATGAGAGGAGATTCAAAGTTACATTACAATATAATAAGTGAAAGAGACAAATTTGTAGAAAAACAAAATTGTATAGTAAAGATTACCCTCCAAGGTACTAAGGAGATCAAGTGTAATATCCTCAACGATGGAAACAAGTAAGAGTAAAAATATGTTTTAAAATAATTAAAAATTATAATAAAAAATATATAAAATTATTAGGATGAAAATTTAATTAAATAAAGCATGTTTAAACGAATAAAACAAACTTTTTTTTGTCTTATTCAAAACTCATTTTGAGAAAATATTAATTACAAAAAAAAGAATAATAATAAAGTGTCCTCTTAATAATAAGTAAATATATATTATAACTAAATTAAGTTAAATTAAAGTAATTTATTACAACAAATAAAAGTGATTAAAAGGTCACATGAGAGAGGATGCAATGTTAACAAGTACTATGAACAAATCAATTCAATAAATTTGTATAAAAGTGATAAATATTATAGGAAAATTGTGATCCAAGATTCTAAGAAGATCTAATGTAGAATCATTGATGATCACATTTTGTTTGAATCAAAATGACTTATAAATCGAATAAATACCTGAGAAAATAATTTTTTTAGAAAATCTAGGAAATGAAATTTTTATTGAGTATAAGTCTGCAAGATGACAAGCATTATATTTTTTTGTCTCCATTCAAACTTGCTTGGAATTTTTACAAGTTCTCAAAGTATTTTAAACAAAACAAAAAATTAATCATTATTTTAATATTATGTAAATTTATGTTAAAGCTAAACTCAGATAAGATGAAATAATGTAGTACAAGAAAACTATAGAATTGTAAAGGGTTACAAAAGAGAAGATTTAGAGCTTCACAGAAATATAAGAAAATGAAAGCAAACAATTTGAAGAATATAAATAAATTATAAAGGAATAATAATTTCAAGTTGATTTGTAGTTGAGTATAACATCACTAATCATTAAATTAGGTGCAAAATAGATTACCTCGTAAAGGGTGCCAAAATGATTTAAATTAAAATATTTAAAATAATAAAAAAAAATTTTAGTTAGATAGCACTTATGATGTCCTATTCAAAGACTTTTGTTTTGTCATAATAAAACCTCATATTTTATTATTAAGAAATACCAAAATAAATGAGCATAAATAATCATAATCAATTATTTTGTTTTTAATTAAATAATTATTCAACATTTAAAGATACAAATTAAAGAAGTATAATATAAGAAAATCTAGAACATATGAACGTAGCATGAGAGATAAAGTTTAACTGAATGTTGCATTCCAATATAATCAAGAGAATGAGTGTAACATTAATGATTAGGTAAGAATTATAATATTTTATTAGGAATACCAAAAAAACATGGAAAATGCATTTTCAATTAAAAAAATTAATATTAAATTGATAGAGCTCGTTTAGACAATTGTGGTGACCTTTATTCAAATTGATCGATCAATATTTCAAAGTATGGAAAAATCCAAAGGCATGTAAAATTAAACAATAACTATAAATAGAATTTTTAATATTTAATATATATATATATATATATATATATATATATATATATATATATATATATATATATATATATATATATATATATATATATATATATATATATATATATATATATATATATATATATATATATTTAATTATTATAAATATGTATATATGTATCATTGCAAAAATAGGAGATGCTAAAGTAATATAATATAATAAAACCAAAATGATATGAAGGCCCTATAAGGGTTAATTAGAGTAAACTTATAATACATGAAAATCTAAGTGAAAACTTGAAGCAACGATATAAATTGTATGAAAAAATTTGTTCCTAAGATAGTTAACATGTCGAGTGTGGCACACTCCTCAGTTGAATCATATATGAATCAAAACATTTGGAAAACGTTTTCAAAAAATATTTGGAATGTCAAAATAAATAATTCACTTGATAGAACTCGTGAAGATGAGTCCAAAGATATATGTTGTTTCTTGATCAAACTTAGTTTAGAAAAGCTTCACATTACCAAAGTAAATAAATAAAAATCATAATAAATTGTAATTTTAATGTCTAGGAAATATATATCATATGGGAAATGTGATATATTGAAGAAATGTAATTTATCCAAACCAATGTGATGTAAATGCCACATGACAGGAGATTTAGAGTTACTTTATAATATAAAAAATCCAAGTGAAACATTTGATGAAATGATATAAACTATATGTGAAAGTTATATTCCAAGATACAATGGAGATCGGGTATAATTTTCCTCATTTACAAGTAAGATATGAACAAAATGTCTCCTAATACATGCCAAACAAAAAGTATTTTAAAAAATAAAAAATAATATTTAATCACATAATGCTCATCAATAGACACCAATAATACATGTTTTCTCTAGGTGAGACCATGTATAGAACTATAATGAATTAAAAAATTAAGAAATTCATCAACAAATATTATTATAACATCAAATAAACATACATATCAAAGTGAAAATAAGATTATTTTAATCAATATAATGTGACTAAAGGAAGTTGATGTGAATGTCATAAGAGAAGAGAATTAAGGCATTATTGTAACACATCTAAATCTAAGTGATACATTTATAGAAATGATATAAATTTTATAGAATGTTGCATTCCAAGATAGAAAGGAGGTCAAGTGTAACATCCATAAACATCAAATTTGGTACAAATCAAAACGTTTCATAAAGCCTATCAAACCTTTTGAAAATAAAATATTTAAAATTATGAAAATGACTATTTTATTTAGTCTTAATTTTGTTTAATATTGATGATGCCTAAATTTGAAAAAATTATTATTTTAACAAAATGAAAATATATTTTAAATTCAAATGACATAAATATGAAGTAATCCATTATAACCAAATAAAAAAAATAGTCGAGGAAATTAGATGAAATGTATAAGAAACTCACTTTACATGATACCGAGAATACTGAGTGTAAGATCTTACATCATCAAATCAGTATAAATCAAAATTACTCATAAAGAATGCAAAAATACTAGAAAATAAAATATTCTAAAATATAAAAAAGTTCTTGATAAAGCTCAATAATATGGGTCTGCTAACATTCATTTCTTCTCCATTTGACCTCATTGGAATTATTATGAATTAAAAAATTAAATAATTATAAATAAAAATAAATTATTTTTTAGATGTTAAGAAAAAATATATTAAATATGAAATAAGTTTAATAGAAACAATATAAGATAACTAAATCAATACAAAGGCCATGTAAGAGGAGGATTATGAATTTATTATAATATAAAAAAATTTAAGAGAACAATTTTAAGATATAATACATTTATTATGAGATATTGGCATTCCAAGATACAAACAAAGTTGAGTAGAATTTTCTAGATCAACAAATCATCTATGAGTCAAATTGTTTCATAAAGACTACCAAAATCTTATAAAAAAATTTCAAAAATGTTAAAAAAAATTATTTAGACAGATCTTGTTGAGGCGAGTGCAACAACATTTGCACATCAAATCAAACTTTGTTAAGAATTATCACAAATAACGCAAGAAAATAATTATAAATTGTAATATATTGTTGTTTTATGTATATTTACATTAAAACTAAAATGAGGTTAATTGAGGCAAAGTAATAGAACTAAAACAAAGTAATTTGAATGTAAACAATTTGGGAGATTTAGAATATCATAGCAATATAACCAAATAAAAACAAACATTTAAGTAAATGGAATTATGTGTATAAAAAGGTCAAAATTCCAGCATACAAAAAAGAGAAAGTGTAATATTCTCGATAATCAAATATGATAAAAATAAATATATCTTTTAAGCATTTCAAAACTATTGAATATAAAAGATTTAAAAATATTAAAATGAATCATTAATTCAAAAGGGCTTGTTGACCCATGTTCAACGACATTTGCTTCATCTGAATAAGTCCTCATTCAGAATTACTTTTAATTGCTAAATTTAATAAAATAATTAACAATAAAATATTATTTAAATATCAAGCAAGTAAAAAATTAAACTTGAAATTAGATATATGTAAGCAACTAGGACAACAGATTTTAGGAATAATAAAGGCCACATTAAAGAAGATTTATGGTTACAAAGTTGTTTAACAGAATTAAAGCAAAAAACTTGAAGAGATGAGCTAGATTGTCAGGAATGTCGGACTCCAAAGTGCTAAGGAAATTGAGTGTAATATCCTTAGTCATCAAATCAGGTAGAAGTCAAAATGACTTGCAAAATTTGTTAAAATCTTAAAAAATAGATACTTAGTTCTATAGAGATCTTCAAGATGACTCCAATGAGATTATTTCATCTCGATCAAATCTTGTTCACAATTTTTTAAAATTACCAAAATTTACAAGCATAAACAATAGGAAAATTAGTATTTTAATATTAAGTAATTATATATAAAAATGTAGATGAGATTAATTGAAGTAATTTATTATAACAAAAAAAAAACAATGCAAAAGCCACACAAGCAAAGAATTCAGGTTTGATACTAATATAACTAATCAAAGAGAAACATTTGATTAAATGATAAAATTATACTTGAAAACCATATTAAAAAAAGAAGTAGACTGAGTGTAACATCCATGAGCATCATATTAGATAAACAAAGAATGTAATGTCATTCATGTCAAGCTATAAAAAGTTATTTTGAGAATGTAAAATTCAATATTTAATTGGATAGTGCTTTTAAAAATGAGTATAATGATGTTTGCTTTCTCTTGATTAGATCTAATTTGGAATTACAATAAATTTAGAAATTAAAAAAACCATAAAAAAACAAATTATTATACTAACTTTAAGTAAAAAATGATAAAGCTAAAATTATAAAATTGAAGCAATATAATATAATGAAATTAAGGAAATCTAATGATCATACTTGCTGAGATTTCTAGTTTCAAAGTAATGTAAAAAACCAGAACGAAAAAAATATGAAGATGTTGGATGAAGAACAAAGTATAATTGCACTCTATGATGCAAAGTAGAACAAGAATAACATAGTAAAACATCAAATCATGTGCGAATCAAAATATCTTGAAAGTTGTGGCAAAATAATCATATATAAAATATTTAAAAATTTGAAACCAATTGTTAAAACGATGGAGTTTTTTGAGACTAGTCCTAAGATTATTGATTCATCTCGATCATACTACATTTGGAAAAATTATGAATTATTAATGTAAATAAACACAAATAAAACTAAATTATTTTGGAAATGTTAAGAAAATATATGTTATAGTTTAAATGAGGCAAATATAAATGTTTTAACATAATAGAATCAAAGAGTTTTCAAAGTTAAATGATAAAAGATTTATTGTTGCAAAGCAATAGAAGAAAATCAGAGCAAAAAATTTAGAAAATTGAGGTAAATATTACAAGAAAGTTACATTCTAAGTTTCCAAGCATATTCGATGAACCATTATCAAATTAAGCATTTGTTATAGTATATAACAAAAAATTCCAAGTTATTAGAAAATTAAATATTTTTTAAAATTTTTAAAAAATTATTAGATAAGGCTTGTTGAGACTACTCTAACAACATCTGTCACCTCAACGAGATCTCATATTAGAATATTACACAACCAAAATAAATATTCAAAATAGTTACAAATTATTATTTTAACATTAAGTAAATATTTAACAAAGCTAAAATGAGAAAAAAATACGAAATGTTATATAATGAATAGAAAGCATTGTAAAGGCTACACAAGCTATAGTTACATATTAATATAATAAAATCAATGCAAACAATTTGAGAAAAGGAGATATATTATGAAAAATAGTTCCATTCTATATAATAAGGAGATTGAGCATAACAACCTCGAATATAAATTCTGGTGAATTTTGAGATTGCTAGGAAAACAAACAAAAAATTAAGAAATAATTTTTTAAATAATAGAAATTAATACTTCATAGTTTAGAAAATGTTAAGACAAATCCAATAGATCTATTTCATTTTGATCAAACCTGATTTTGAATTACTATTAATTATGGTTGTAGGTAAAATAAATAATAAAAAATTATTGGTGAAGTATTAAGCTAGTATGTAATAAAACTGTAATAAGTTAAATTAAAGAACTACAATGTAAATAAATAAAAGTTATGTAAAGTTACATGAGAGGAGAATTAGAGTTTTACGAGAATAAAATTAAATCAAAGTAAAATTTTGAAGAAAATAAGTCAAAATATATGAAAAACCAGTATTTCAAGATACTACAGAGATTTAGTGCAATATTGTCTATCATCAAATTGTTTATGACGCAAAATACCTCGTGAAACACACCAAGAGTTAACAAAACAATAAATTAAAAAAATAAATGACAAAGTAAAAAAATTAAAGAAATAAGATAAATTGCATGAAAAATTCATTTCTAGATACCATGGAGATCTAGTATAGCTTCCTTGAACATTAAATCTAATAAAATTCAAAATGCCTTATAAAATGTACTAAATCTTGAAAAAATATTTAAAACAAAAAAAAATTAATTTTTCATTGCATAGAGCTTGTGGAGACATGTCTAGAGGCATTATTTCTAAGTTGATCGAACCTCGTTTTGAATTACTATTAATTATCAAGGTAAATAAAGATAAATCATATTAAATTTTAATTTTTATACTAAAAAAAATTTATAGCATAGTTGTTAGGAGATTAATTAAAGAATTTTAATATAATAATACAAAAGTATGAAAAGTTGAAGAGATAAAATAAATTATATAGGTCAGTAGTTTTCCAAGAAACTTTAGAGAAAGAGTGTAAAATTATTAACGATCAAATTATGGGCCAATTAAAATGTCTTTTAACGAACCCAAAACCTTAAAAATATTATATTTAAAAATATAAAATTAATAAAAAACTTTTCAACAATTAAATTAAAGTATATGAAAAAATTGCATTCCTAATACCATGGACATCAAGTTGAACTTCTTGAACATTAAATCGAAATGATTATTAAATCAAGAATGAATCAAAATGTGTCACAAAGAGTTAAAAAAACATAAAAAATAAATTTTTTTAAAAAATATAAATGAATATTTCATTGGATAAAGTATGTCAAGAAGTGACCAAAGACATATATTTTATCTAGATTAATCTTCATGTGGACTTACTAAGAATTGCAAAATAAAATAAGCATAGATAATAAGAAATTATTGTTTTTATATTAACAAAATATATATCAAGCTAAAATTAGATAAAGTAAAGAAATGTCATATAACCAAATAAAAGAGAAACATTTCAAAGAATGAGATAAATTCTATAAGAATGTTGATGTTCTTGGTAGTATGGAGATCAAAAGTAAAATTGCAAATCATCAAATCTAGTAAAAATAGAAATTTCTTGTAAAACATTCTAAAACTCTTGAAAATAAAATATCTAAAAATATGAAAATCATTACTTCGTTTGATAGTTCTCATCAAGATGAGTGGGACGATATTTGTTTCTATCGAACTAAACTTACTTGGAATTACGTTGAATTATCAAATTAAATAAAAGAAAATAATAACATATTATTATTTTAATATTTTGTAAATTATTATGAAAGTTGGAATGAGATAAACTAAACAAAGGTAATATAAATAAACTAAATTGATGTGAAGTTCATGGGAGGGGATAGTTAATGTTTTATCAGAATACAACAAAGTCTAACCAAAAACATTTGAAGAAATGTTTTAAGAAATATGGTACATTTTATGGGATAGTTAATGTTTTATGGTAATATAAGTAAACTTTTTTTGTTTGGTTTTATTACATTATAGTGTAGGAAAGCTGTACTCCAAGATACTAGTATAATAATGTGTAACATTTATTTATTATCAAATCTCTTAAAAATCACAATGCCTCATAAAGATTGCATAAACCATAGAAAATGAGATCTTTAATATATAAAGTGATTATTTAATTATATATATCTCTTTGACATAAGTACAATAAAGTCATTTCAAGTAGATTTGACCTCATTTAAAACTTCTTATAAATTAACAAAATAAATATGCATAAATAATAAAAAATTATCATCCAAGAATTAAGTAAATATCTAATAAACAAAAAATGGGATAAAATCAAGTAATATAAGATAATTAAATTAAAGCATTAGAAATTTCACACCATAAGAGAATTAGGATTCAAAGTAATATAACAAAATCAAAGAAACAAATTTAAAAAATTTAGATAAGTTGCATTGGAAAACTTGATTCCAAAATACTATCAGGGTCAATTTTTAAATCTTTAATCATTAAATATGATATTGCTAGAAACATCTCATAAAGCATGTCGTAACTTTATAAAAAATATTTAAAATATATATTAATAAGAAAAAATTGATTGAATCAAGTGTAATAATGTTTGTTTATCCCATCTGACCACATTTAGAACTACCATGAATTACAAAAGTAAAAAACAAAAATAAATAGTATGTTAACTTGAAGTAATGTCATTTAAAGCTAAACTATTATAAATTGAAGCAATGTAATTGAACCACATCAAAGTGATGCAAAGGTCACATGTGAGGAGAACAGATTTACACTATAATATAATAAAACAAAACCAAAAAAGTTTAAGAAATAAGGTACATTTTATTGTAAAGCTAAATTTGAAGATTCCAAGGAGATTAAGAGTAACATCCATGATTATCAAATAAGGTATAAATTAAAGTAACTCATATGCATGCAACAACATAGAAAATAAAAATATAAAGTAAATATTTAATTGGATAGATCTAGTTGAGAATATTCTTACAACATTTATTTTCATCTTGATCATACCTCATTTAGAATTATTATAAATTACATAGTTAAATAAACATAAATAATAATAAATATTTATTTAACTATTTATGTAATAATATATTAAATTTGAAATATAAAAAATTAAACCAATGTAGTATAACTATAACAAAATTTTGCAAGGGTTAAAAGAGATGAGATATTGTGTTACGTAATAATATAACCAATCCAAGAGAAGACTTCACATAAAAACAATATATTATACATGAAATTGCTAAGAAGATGGAGTATAATGTCCTCGATCAGAATTCTATGAATCACAATGCCCTTAAAATGTGGCAAAATCATAAAAGATAAAAAATTTTAAAAAAAATGATTATTTTATGGTATAGTTCTTATTTTGGGAAGTCTAATAATGTTTATTTCATTTTTGTTCATCCTCATTTAGAATTACTATGAATTTACAAATTTATTAAACAAAAATAAAAATCAATTATTATTTTACTATAAAGTAAATATATAAATGCAATAAATTAAGATAAAATCAAGAAATATAAAATAACAAAATGAAACCAAAGTCGAGGTCACATGAGTGAAAAAAGATAGTTTTAGTAATATAACCAATTAAAACTTAAAAATTTGAAAAGTTAGATAAATTATATAATAATTTTTCATTCAAAGATACTAGGAAGATTGACTATAACATCCTCAATCATCAAATAAAACATGATTCAAAATGTGTTTAAAAAATATGCCAAAATACTAGAAAACATAATATTTCAAAATAAAAAAATTATTTAATGGGATAAATCTTGATGAGATTAGTCCAACAATAATTGATTCATCTCAATCGGATGATATTTTGAGTTACTACAAATTATAAAATTAAATAACCACGAAGGAAAATTATTATTTCAATAAAAAGTTAATATATGTTAAAGTTGAAATAAGATAAATTGGGGCAATGTAATATAACCAAATTGAAACGAGTTAAATGTCAAATGACTGTAGATCTAGAGTTTCATGTTAATATAACAAAATCAAAGAAAAAAATTCAAAGAAGTTAGATAAAATTTAGGGAAAAGCTGCATTCCGTGGTACAAGAAAGAGGAAGCATCACACTCTAAATCATGAGATTTGATGTTAACTTAATTATCTCATAAGACATGCTAAGATATTAAAAAACTAAAATGTTTAAAAAAATACTAATTGAATAACTAATTAGATATACCATCTCAAGAAGAGTTCAATACCTTTTCTTTTACTTCAATCAACCTCATTTTTGAATTATTATGAATCAAAAAAGTTTAAATAATAATAAAGTATCATCTTAATGTTTAAGTAAAGAAAAAACAAAGTTGAAATGAGATAAATTGATGAAATATAATGCAACAAAATCAAAGTGATGTATAAGTCGTATGAGAGAAGTTTTTGAGTTACAAGAAAATATAACAAAATCAAAGTGAAACACTTCAAGAAATAAGATAAATTATACAAAAGATACATTTTTAAAAACCATGGTCATTGATTATAAAAAAAATAAATACTTACATGGAGATAGCTCATCTAGATAATTCTAGTTATGCTTGTTTCGACATGACTTATTCTTAGAAACAATTACTACAACTAACAAAAATAAATAAAACTAAATAAAAATAAATAATAATACACACACACACACACACACACACACACACACACACTCACACACACACACACACACACACACACACACATATATATATATATATATATATATGAGTTAATAGTAAGAAATATAACAAAAGTAATTAAAGAAATGTAATGATCACTTAAAAAGAGAATTAGGGTTTTATAGGAATATAACAAAATCATAGGAAAAAAGTTGAATAAATAGGATAAATTTTTTTGGGAAGTTTTATCCTATTAAGGTACAAAACTCAGTGTAAGAACCATGATAATCATACTAGGCATTAATCAAAATGCCTCACAAAGTGTACAAAAACTTTAAAACATAATTTATAGAAATGTATAAAAAAAACATAATTATACAAAACTCATTTAGATAAAAACAACAAAGTTCATTTGAGCTTGATCTAATCTCATTTGGAATTACTATGAATTACAAAAATCAAATAAGTATAAATAATAATAAATTATCATTTAAATATGGAGTAAAATTATAATAAACAACAAATTAGATAAATTGAAGTCATATTAATTAAAATGGAGGTAGATTTGGGTCATGGCATGGGAGATATGGCAAAAGGGTTAAACGAATATGAATAGAGTTAAAGGGAATGAAGAAAGGAAGAAGGAATCACTCAACAAAGTGAGTCCATGAGAAGGACACCAAGCCAACTCAAGCACTCAAATAACAAAGAATTACACTTTTATTTCCCACAATTAATTCAACATTCATCTATTCATGAGAGCTCTTTTAAATAAAATATTATATGTAATTATTTATTACAAAAAGGGAAGATTCCTATCTACTTCTTAGAGACTTTCATGCCCATATAATTATTTTAACACAACATCATGCTTCTTACCTAACTTGCGAAGACTTTGATGTCCATATCATTCTTTAATGCTAAAGCATGCTTCTTACTTACCATTTGAAGATTTTTGTGCCAAATTAAAAAAGCATGCTTCTTACCTACTTCTTAATGACTTTCATCTAAAATTTGCATAGCTTCATAATTTTTGCACATACCATGCACTTATGATGATGCATGCATGAACCATGACTTCTTAAGGCTATCATTTACATCATCTCTAATTTTCCATACATCTACTATATTTTATAAAGCTTTAGCTTTATTGATTCTTGCTTAAGACCCTACAATGGGTCTATGTCATTGTTTTTCCAAAATTTCATTTTTATGTATTATATCATTTCCTCTTAACTAAATAGAACTCTAATCAATAGTGTTAAAGTCAAGGAAATGATCCACATGTTGTGTAGCAAGGTTTTCTAATTCTTCATTTGTCATTGAACTGTCTCTAAATTGTGGCTAATGTTTACAATGAATAAGGAACTTATGAGGCATATCAATACTAAAGGGACACTTAATAACAGTAAAGTACCAACAATCAAACCTTGATTTTGTAAACTAATAAGATCTCTTCTTTTTCTTCAAGGTGCACTATTATCCTAAGAAATTTCTGAGGACCTTTGCTCTGATACCAAATTATGTAGTCAAAGAGGGGGTTGGGTCATGGAATGGAAAGTGTGACAAATGGGTCTAAAACAAAAAGGAATAGAGTTATATAAGATAGAGAAGAAAGCAAGGATTCACTCATCAAAGCGAATCTAAGAGAAGTAAACTAGGCCAACTCAATCATTTTAATAACAAAGCAATGGAATTTCATTTACCACAACTAATTATCATTCAATCATTCATGAGAGCTCTTTTAAATAGAAGATGACAAGTAATTATTTATTATAAAAATAATTCTTTTTCATCGACATCTTAAAGGTTTTCATGGTCATATAATGTTTTTAAGTATAGAATCATGCTTTCTGCCTAACTTTTGAAGTCTATCATATCTACCTAATTCTTTAATTCATAAGCATAATTCTTACCTTTATTTTAAGGACTCTTATACCTAAATAATAATGGCATACTTCCTATGCACTTATTGAAGACTTTGATCTAAAATTTGGAGACCTTCATTAAATTATTACCAACTATGCACATATCCTGATGCATGAATGAACCATCACTTCTTAAAGTTATCATTTACATGGTCTCTAAATTATGATGCATATGTTAAATTTTGGAGACCTTTGGCTTGATAGATTCTAGTTCAAGACTTTTTCAATTGTATATGTTATTATTTTTCCAGAATATCTTTCTTTTTTGCTGCAACAAATGTGATATAACAAAACAAAAGCGAGGCAAAGGAGACACTAGACGTGAATTATGGTTTCCTAATTACATAACAAAATCAAAGCAATACATTTGAAAAAAGGGCTAAACTATTAAAAAAATGGCATTCATATATACTAAGGGGGCAAAGGTTAAAATCCTCAACCATCAAATATTATATGATTAGAAATGTCTCATAAAGAATGCCAAAATCCTTTACAAAATATCTAAGAAACAATACAAATATTTATATTTAATTTGATACAACTCATCAAGTTGAGTCCAGCAACATTCATTTCATCTCAATCAACATTAATTTGGAAATACAAAAAATTACCAAAGTTAACAAGAACAATTAATTTTAAATTACACTATTACGAAAATTTATATCAAAATTGAAATATGATAAATTAAAGTATTGTAAAACAACAAATTCAAAGTGATGTACAGGTTGCACATGAAAGGTTTTAAGGATACATAGTGAAATAATAAAATGAAAGTAAAAAAATTTGAAGTATTAAGAAAAATGTTATGAAAAAACTGAATCCCAAGACATTAAAAGCTTCGACTATAGAAAGCTCATTCGTTAAATGATCTATGAATCAAAGTGTCTCATAGACCATGAAAAAATGTTTGAAGATAAAATATTTAAAAATAACAAAATAAATGTTTAATATTGTGTAGCTAATCAAGATGAGCCTAAAGATATTTTTTATCTTGATTATACATTCCTTAGAATTACTATAAATTTTTAAAGTAAATAAGCATAAATAATAACAAATGCTTTTTAAAATACTAAGAAAATATAAAACAAAGCTAAAAGTGAGACAAGTTGATATAATATAATATAATAAATTCAAATTGATGTAAGGTTCATAAGAGAGGAAATCAAAAGTTACATGGCAATATAACCTATAAAAAAAAGATTTGAAAAGAATAAAAGATTGAAATAGAAAGTTACATTAAAAGGTGCTAAGGAGATGGGGTTTAAGATCCCATCAAATCATGGATGAGTAAAATGCCATTTGAAATGTGTCAAAATATCAGAAGATAAAATTTTTCAAAAAATAAACGGTTATATTTAATTTGATAGAGCGTATCAAAATGAGACTAATAATATTTGTTTCATCTAAATCAAACTACATATGGAATTGCTATAAATTAAAAAAAATTAATAAATGTAAATTACAATAAATTATTTTTTAATATAAATTAAATATATGACAAAGTCTAAATGACATAAAATTCAAGAAATTTAATATAACCAAATAAAATTAATGTAAACGACATACATGGAGAAAATGAGAATTTTTAATAATATAAAAAACTCTGAAAACTTTTGAAGAAATGGTATTAATTCAACATGAAAGTTGTACTAAAAAATCCCTTATAGATTGATTGAAGATCTTCAACTTTTAAATAAAATATGAATCACATCACATAAAACATGGCAAAAACCTTAAAAAATATTTAAAAATAAAAAAAATTATTTAATAAGATAGATCTCGAAGAGACGAATTCACTGACATTTGTTTCTATTTAATTTGACCTAATTTCTAATTGACATAATTTTAAAAATTAAATAATTGTAAATAATAATATTTATTTTTTTCCATAACAAGAAGATATTTATAAAAGTTAAAACTGTATTACTTTAAGAAATGTAATTTACCCATGTTAAACTACAACAAAAATTTTAATGACATAAGATAATATTTATAAGAAAGATGAATTCCAAGATAATAAGAAGCTTTTCTAAAATTATTTTAACATCAAATCAAGCAGGACTCGATGTATGTATTGAAATATACCAAAATATTGGAAAATAAAATTTTTTAAAAATACAAAAATGAATACTAATTACATAATGATCATAGAATGTGTCTAATTATTTTTTTTTAATTTGATCTGACCTCATTTGAAATTACTATGAATTACAAAAATAAATAAGCATAAATAATAATAAATTATTATTTTAGCTTTAAAGATACAAATAATAAATTTGAAATAAGATACATTGAATAAATGTAACATAACCAAATCAAAACAATGTACTGGAGACACAAGAGAAGATATAGACTTTAAGGACAATATAGTCCAATCAAAGTGAAACATTTCAAGAAATGAGATGGATTATACGAAAAAGTTGTATTTGTAGATACAAAGGTGATCAAGTGTAACATACTCACTCATCAGGTTTAGTAAAACTCAAAATATGTCCTAAACATACCAAAACCATGAAAACATAATTTTTAAAAATCTAAAAAAAGCATAGATCAGTTGGATAGAGAATGTCGACATGAGTCATATGATGTTTGTTTCATCTTAATTAGTGCTCATTTAGCATTTTTGTAAGTAATTAAAGTAGAAAAAGATGAATAATAATAAATTATTTGTTAACAAGTAAATATGTACTAAATATAAAATAAGATTAGTTGAAAAAATGTAATATAACAAAATCAAATATATGTAATGGTTACACAATAGAAGATTTAGAGTTACTTAATAATACAACAACATAAAATGAAACATTTGAATAAATTTAATTTGATATTTTGTTTATGAAAGTTGAACTCCAATGTAGTAAGGTGAAGTAGTGTCACATCCTAGGTCATCAAGTCAGGTGCAAACCGAAAAATCTCATAAAACAAGCAAAGGATTTGGAAAATAAAATATTTAAATGGATAGATCATACTAAGAAGGGTCCAGCAACCTCTCTTTTTCCTCGATTGGACCTCATTTCTAGATACTAAGAATAATAAAACTATGAAAAAATAATTAAAAATTATTATTTTTATATTAAGTTAATATATAATTAAGTTAATATATAATGAACCTAAAATGAGATAAATTAAAAAATATAATATAACTAAATGTAAAAGACATAAAGGTTTCTTAAGATAAGATTTTGTGTTACATGGTAATACAACAAAATGAAAGGGAAACATTTCAAAAAATGAGATAAACTTTATGAAATCATTGCATTATTTGATACTATGAAGATCGAGTTTAGCTAATTGAATCGTCAAGTAAAACCAACAAAATCCTAGAAAATAAAATATTTAAAATTAAAATACAACGTAGGATAGAGCTTATGAAGACAAGTTAATGGAGTTTAGAATTACAATGAATTAATATAGTTAATAAAAACATATATTTTTTTAATATTTAGTAAATATTTATGTAAGTGTAAATGAGTCAAATTGAAGAAATATAATAAAATCAAATCAAACAAATCTAATCGTTATGCGAGATGAGGTTTGTGATACATAGTAATATAATCATATTTAGTAAAACTTTAGAAGAAATAAGATAAATTATTCACGAAAGTTACCCTCCTTGATAGTGAATAGACTGAGTGTATTTTCTATAACAATTAAATCATGTATAAAAAAAAATATATTGCAAAGTGTACTAAAACCTTAACAATTAAAATATTTAAAAATTTTAAAATGAACTTTTAAATGGATAGAATGCATAAAAATAGTGCAATGATATTTGTTTCATCTTGATCAAACTTTATTTAGAATTACTAATAATTACAAAATTAAATAAGCATAAATAATAAAACATATTATTTTAATTTAACTAAAAATATAATAAATCTAAAATTTGATAATTTGAAGCATTATGGCATAAATAAATCAAAGTGATGTAAAGTCATGAGAGAGGAAAATTAAAGTTTGATAGTGATATAAGTATCAAAGAAAATAATTTTAACAAAAAGAAAATTTATACAATAATGCTACATTCAAAGATGCAAAGTAGATCGAGTAAAACACCATCAATTGTAATAAATGGTATGAATAGAAGTGGAATGTCATTCTTGCCAAACTACAAAAAAATAATTAAAAATATAAAAATCAATGTTTAATTGGATAATGCTATCTTAAATTACTACAATGACATTTGTGTCATCATCATTGACTCATGTTTAGAATTATTGTATCTCAATCATAGGGGGCTATCCTTCACCTTGCCTCACTCCCAACCTCACAAAAAGATTGAAACAATCAATTTTTTCTCTGTTTCAACTAAAAAGGATAATTTAATCATATCATAGAATTGAGAATAATATTTATCACTTTGATCTATTTAGTACTTATAATAATAGAAGACATAACATTTTCTCAATGAGAACTTTATAGATTCGGATGAAATGAAATATTATTGCCAACCTTAGTGAACAAGTTAAATATAATAACTCCAAAATTCTCAAGAAAATAACTTAATTCTATATCCTGACATTGATTAAGGTATTAACATTGTGAGACCTAGACAATGAAGTGGTGGTAAGTGGTTCCTATACTCTCCCTTTCCATAATTCCTCAAACGACCCTTTTCATTAACTAGTGGTGCTATGAAAGTAGTTGTTCCATTTGAAGATCAAGATTCCCTACATAGTCACTCTTTCCATGGATGAATTAGTCTTTTGTATTATTTTTTAGCAAAATATCATCTTTTTGATGGCTGTTTGATGAAACAAACAAACAATTTATTGCTTAAACAAATCAATATGAAGGTAAAGTGCTTATTTGACGCCCACCTAACATGATCTATTGTTAATATAGATAAATATAGGATCTATGAGGAAATTACTTGTTCATAAGATGACAGGCCTTACAACCACAACCCCTCTTTCTTTTTTTGTGTGTGATATACCAACAGTTAATGAATTTAAAAAAGAATAAGAAGAAATGGTTTATAAAATTTTAATAGTAATAGAAGCAATAAAAACTAAACAAAAAATATAAAATAAATTCATTCCAATAGCACATTTTTGAAATCTTGGTGTTTTGAAATAAGGGAAAGAATTAGGTGGAGAGAAGCAAGCGAAGCCAAAGATTTGTTAGAAGCAAGATATGGAAGTGGTGCTGTTGATTGGAATGATAATTGACTTGCACTAAAATACATCTCTACTTCCTTGAATTTTGTTCAGAAGGAAGATCATAAGTAAAAAATTATAGTGTCCTAAAAATCAATTTTTATTGGAATCAGTAACCAAAGAACACTTGGAATTTTTTTGAAACATTTGAGTCTTTGTGTTTGTTTCAAGAAGGATCGAGTAAGGAGGAGCACACAAACACTAGTCACTACACAATCACATGCTCCCTGAAGATGGCTCTAGTAAACAAATAAAAAGAAATTTCTGAAACCAATTCGAAGTCTACATCATCCTTTGGATGAATACAATTAGATTTTAAAGAATAAGTAGAACAAATTTTAGCATTTTCCCAATCCTACTATGTGTTCTCAACTAAATGTCATTCCCTCATAATGGGTGAATTCAGAAGGTCACCGCTGAGAAGTTGACAGTATCATTAGGCTCTTTACCATTAAACTTGTTTTCTGTGAGTGAAAGTTTTTTGGCATAAGTTCCACCAGTACAAACTTTCTCCCTCGTCGACATAAATTCTAAGAAACGTCTCTTATGTATCCTCCTTTTTATTTTTACTTTCCCACACTTGATTTTTGGGTATTTTACTTTCACATAATTCATGGAGTGCACGAAAGTCATCCTTGGGACATGCTTTTTTTGAAGTCTTGAAAGTTAATCTAGACACGGGCCATTGTAACACTTCAAACAAGAAGACTAATGGCCACCAAGAGGACCCCATGTTCCTTCTGTCAAAGCTCATGAATATTTCCTAAAGGCAACTTTCAAGCAAGCTTTGGAGTGGGACAAATTTGAACCAGCAGCTATGAATGTCGTATGCAAGACTTGGAGGTAGATTTTTCAAATCTTTTGAGTTCCATTGTAAAATGGTGTAAAAAAACCAATTATGTCAAGAAGATCAAGTAAGAAGTTTCTTTTAGAGAAGGAGGTCATGTGCCAGCCCCCCATTAAGCAAAGCTGAGTTGCAATCACATAGTAGTATCTTCAAACATATCTTGGGGGTCAAGGAATATTTTTTTTCCTTAGCATGAAAGGGAGAAGAACAAAATGAAGATAGTTTCCATTTTTTCTTTGATAGAAGCAGGATCCCACTTCTTATCGCTTGCCTCTAGCTTGCCTCTCTCATCCAATATTCATCTTCCTTGGAAACACGCTGACTACATTTGAGAGTTTATATAGAAAGAAGGCACAATTAGAGGTGAACTAATCAATGATAAAATACCCTACTCACTACAAACAAATGAACTCTCATCTCAGTAGTTGCTTTGTTTGCCTTACAAATATAAGTTAACATAAATAATGATAATTTTTATATTAAACAAGTATATATTAAAGCTAAAATTAGATATCATAAACAAATGAAATATAACTAAACAAAAGCAATGTCAATGTCAATGATTAGAAAATTAGACTTTCATAATAATGAAAGTAAACAAAAGTAAACAATTTCAAACCACATGTTTAATTATATTAAAAAATACAAAACCTCTCAGAGATAAAATATAAAAAAATATATTAAAAACATTATTTGATTAGATAGAGTTCATAATATAATCATAGTAATAGAATCAAATGAAAGTAAAAAATTTTAAAAAATGAGATATATTATGTCAGAATGTTTGATTCCAAGGTACCAAAGAGATCAACTGTACCATTCTCATTCATCAAATTGGGAATAAATCAAAATATCTAGTAAAACATTCCAAAATTCTTCAATAAAATTTTTTAAAATAAAAAAGTATATTTACTTAGATTGAGCTAATTGAGACCAATTCAACATCATTTATTTCTTCAAAATTGGACTTAGGTTAGAAATATAATGTGTTAAAGAAACAAATAAGCATAAATAAAAATAAATTATTATTTGAATATTAAGTAAACATATAATAATAAGATAAATTATAGAAATATAGTTAAAACGAATCAAAGCAATTAGAATATCTCATGACAGAAGAATTAGAGTTTAATAAGATTATAACCAAAAGCAAAGCAAAAAATTTAAAAAAATGAGATAAATTATACAGAAAAACTGCATTATAAGATCCTAAGAAGATAATCTATAACATCTAATATCATCAAATATGATACAAATAGAAATGTCTAACAAAACATGACAAAGCATAATAAAATATAAAAATTATGATATAAAAATGTATCGTTAAATTACATGAATCACATCAAGACATGTTAAATGTTGTTTTTCTTACCTTGATTTGACGTCTTTTGGAATTATTACAAATTATAATGTTAAATTAGCAAAAATAGTAATAAATTATTATTTTAGCATTAGTAAATATATATGAAAATAGAAATAAAATAAATTTTAAAAATATAAAAAAAAACACAAAGCATCATAAAGATCATACCAAAGAACATTTAGAGTTCTAAAATAAATAAACAAATCAATATAAAACATTTGGAGAAATGAGAGAGATTATAGAAAAATGTTTCATTCCAAGATGACGAGAAGATTGCACGTAACATCTTTAATAGTGAAATTAGGCTGAAATAAAAAAACATCTTATAAGATATGCTAAAATAATAGATAATAAAAATAAAAAATAGTACTTAATTTGATACTACTTGTTGAGTTGAGTGCGTAGACTTCGTTTCTCCATAATTAGCCTTCAATTGAAATTACTGGGAACTATTGAAGTAAAAAAGATAAATAGCTATAAATTATTTTTTAAATATAAAACATATTTATATACAATCTTATATATATATATATATATATAAGATAAATTTAAGCAATCTTAGATAACCAAAAAAAAGAAATAAAAGCCCATGCGAAAAGATATTTGGAGATAAATAGTAATATAACAAAATTAAAGAAAATTATTTAACCT
The DNA here is from genome assembly GCA_023846275.1 of Vanilla planifolia. Lineage (NCBI taxonomy): Eukaryota > Viridiplantae > Streptophyta > Magnoliopsida > Asparagales > Orchidaceae > Vanilla > Vanilla planifolia. Next base: position 1,342,831 of record JAIUJO010000123.1, on the reverse strand, counting down.
AATGAGATAAATTGTCTTAAAAATTTGTAACATTTCTTAATAAAATAAAATATCTAAAAATATAAAAAATGGAATTATAAATAGTTTATTCCCATCAAGATGAGCTAAAAGATATTTTCTTCATCTCGATAAAATCTCATTAGAAATTTCTATGAATTATGGTTTTGAATAAGAATAAAAATGTTAAATTATTGTTTTGATAACAAGGAAACTTATAATTATTTTAAAAAGTGGTAAGTTTGAGTAATATAACATAACCAAATAAAAGATATATAAAAATCATATGATAAGAGAATAGAGTCTCATATTAATATAACTAAATAAAAAGAAATAATTGATTAAATAACATAAATCATAACCAAAAGTTGCATTAGAACATGCCTAGAAGATCAAATAAGATATCATATAATGTTAAATGAAATATGAGAAGAAAATTTCTCATCATTCATAAAAAAATAAAAAAATAAACATATAAACATACAAAATTCTACATTTAATTAAATAGTGATTATCGAGTTTTGACCATTGACATTAACTTTGTCTTGAGAGGAACTTCTTAGGACCTACTACAAATTATGACTATTAATTTAAATAATTAATAATAAATTATTATTTTAATGATAAATAAATATTTATTAATGATTTATTGAGATAAATTAAAGCCATGTAATCATATGCAGATCAAATTTATGTGAAGGTCACATTAAAATAGGACTACAATTTGAAAGTAATATAAGAAAATGGAAGAGAAATATTTGATAAAATGAGATAAATTATGCAAGAAAGTTTCACTCTAAGATACAAAGAAGATCAGATGTAACAAACTTGATCATCAAAGTAGACACTTAGGAAACATCTCATTAAATATAACAAAATAATAAAAAATTTATTTAATAAATGTGTAGATGAATATTTTTTTAGATAGAGATCATCTAGACTAACCAAATAATATTTAGTTTTTGACCATTGGATCTCATTTAATATAATAATTAATTACAAAAGAAACTAAGTATAAAAAATGATAAACTATTATTTCAAAATTAAGTAAATAAATGTTGAAGTTGAAATGAGATAAATTGAAGCATTGACATACATAAAAATCAAAGTGATGTAAACATGATAAGAGATCAAAATTAGAATTTCATAATATTATAACCAAATGAAAGCAAATCTTTTCAAGAAATTAGATAAATTTTCTAACAAAGTTGCATTCGAAGGTATTGAGGATGTAATGTGTAACTTCCTCATTTGTAAATACTAATGAATCAACATATCTTGTAAAAAATGCCAAAAACCAACAAAATAAATTACTTAAAAGTATTAAAATGCATGTTTAATTGGACTAAGATAATCAAGATGAGTCTAATAACTTTTGTTTCGCCATAGTAAGACTTTGTCTTGAATTACTAGGAACCATTAAAGTAAATAAGTAAAATAAATGATAAATTATTATGTCAAAATAAAGTAAATATATATAAGCTATAAATAGTTAAGTGAAAAAAATATAATATAAAAATTAAGAGTGATGTAATGGTCATAAGAGAGGAGAATTAGAGTTTTAAGAGAATATAAACAAGTAAATTAAAAAATTAGAAGAAATTAGAAAAATTGTATATGAGGGTTTCATTCCAAGAAGATGAGGTGTTCAAATGTAACATCTTTACTCATGAAGTTATTTGCAAATCAAAATGTCTCAACATACTAAAATGCTAGAAAAATAAAAATATTTAAAAAATAAAGAAAAATGTTTATTTAATTCTACAGAGCTCATTGAAATGAGTTCAATGATAACTACTTCGTGTCGATCAAATCTCGTTTTACAATACTATGAAAAATAAAATTAAATAGGCATAAATAATATTTAAATTTATTTTTATATTAAGTAAATATAGTAAAAAGCTTAAAATAAGAAAACTTAGGACAACATAATATAAAAAATTAAAGCAATATAATAGCCATACTAGTGGTGAAGTAGAGTTTTATAGAACTATAACCCAATTAAAGGTAAAATTTTTAAAAAATGAGATAAACATTACTATATTGTTGTAATCTGTAATATTAAAGAGAATGATTATGACATTAACTATCATCAAATTACGTATGAATACAAATTTCTTACCAATCATGCATGAATTTTAAAAGAGATAAAATTTAGTATTTAATTTTGTAATTCCCGCCAAGATGAGTCTAACAATATTTTTTTTGTGGGTAAAGGATTTCCTTTGGAATTAAGACAAATTAAAAAATAAATAAATAAAAGTAATAATAGATATTTATTTTAATATTAAGTAAATATGTATGAAAGCTAAAGCAAGATAAATTAATGAAATATAATGCAATAAAACAAAGTTATGTGAATATCACATTAAAGGATAAACATAGTTTCATTTTAAAGTGGCCAATGAATGCAAAAAAATTAATAAGTAAGATAAATTATATATAAAGCTATATGTTAAGATATAAGCAGTTCTAGTATAGTTTACTTTATTGTAAAATAAGGTATGAATTAAGATAACTCATTATTAAATTAATTATCTAATTGATGGAGATTGTCGAGATGAGCTAATAGCTTCTATTATCTCTATTTAACCTCATTTGGAATCATGATGAATTTCCAATGAAAAATAAGTCTAAATAAAAACAAATTATTATTGTTTAGTTAAGTAAATATATATTCAAATTCAAATGAGATAAATTAAAGCAATAAATTATGACCAATTTAAACTAAAGGAGACAAGAGAGGAGAATAAGAATTTCATTCTAGTATAAACAAATGAAATAAAACCAATTGAGAAAAAGAGAGAAATTCTATAGGAAAGATTTATTCCAAGGAACTGTGGAAATGAAATGTACTATACTCTATCATTAAATTATGAACAAAAAAAATCTCTCACGAAGTGTAATGGAACCTTTAGAAATGAATTACTTGGATATATATATATATATATAAGGAATATTTTATAATATTGAGCTCTTTCAAAACAGAACAATGACATTTGTTTCATCTTAATCAAACATAATTAAGAATTTTTATGAAACTATGAAATAAAAAAAGCATAAATAATAACAAATTATTATTTTAAATATTGCATAAAGGAATTAAAATAGAAATGAATAAATTGAAGGAATGTAATCTAACCAAATGAAAGTGATGTAAAAATCACACAAGTGAATATGACTTTCTAAGGAATGGCACCAAATCAAAGCAAAAAATTTGATCAAATGAGATAAATCATCTAGGAAAGTTGTGTTCCATGGTACTAAGGATTTCTAGTGCAACATCATTGATCATTAAGTTAGATATGAATTAAAATATACCATAAAATATACAAAATACTAAAATGAAATTTAAAATTTTAAAATTATTTAATTTGGTAGAGCTCATCAAAATAGGTCGAAAGAAATTTTTTGTCACTCGTGGACCATGTTTAAAGTTAATATAAAATATAAAATAAAATAAGTGTAAATAATAGAAATTTATCATTTCAATATTAAATAATTATACAAATGAGCTAAAATAAGGCAAATTAAAGAAATAACACATAATTAATTTAAAGAGGCATAAATATAACATGAAAAAATGAAGCCGTATAATGTGATAATAATATAAAAAATGAAAACATTGAAGAAATAAAATAAGTCCTATTAGAAAGTAATATTCAAAGAAGTAAATGATATCAAGTGTAACATCCTCATTACACAATCCTTAACCTCATCCAAGGTATTTTCAAGTGAAAACATACTTTAATGCCTTACTAGATATTCTTAGATGCTTAACCATAGCAAAGATTCAAATTTCAAACAACAAGAATTTAAATTCAAAATTCAAGATAGTCATGTTTTTAGAAAACAACATTGAGATTTCAAACCTAATGTAATGAAATTGTAAATCCCCATCAATCTAACATCAATCCTTTGGTTCATGTAGACAATTGCAATCGTTTTAGCTGATGAAATGTGCTTGTTAGACTTCTAAATTTGAAATACATAATCTTATTGTTATACCCAGTAAAAAGTTTTATGTTAATCTTTAATGAATTAATTTTTGGCTTGGATAATTTCAGATCGACAGTAGGATGAGCCAGGAGCTCAATCAGAGGCTAATGGAATTTTTGAAATTTCTGGGGATTTTTCGGAGCACCGAGGTAATTTTTAAGTAATTTTCTCTTTTTAATTAGATTTATTGGATTTTTAGAAATTCGAAAATCCATTTAAATTAAACCGGAAATTGGTTTTTACCGCGCGTGAACCGGACCGGAACGGTTCAGCGGAGGCGGAGGCGGTTCGTCGAGTGAGTTTGCGCGTGCGTTCTGATAAGCGGATCGGACGGTCGTGATCGACGGTTGGGATTGAACCGGCTGATCGGGTACTTACCGTGTCAATAGCGTGTCCACAGCGCGTATCGGGTGCTTACCGTGTCGAAAACGTGTCAACGGCGCGTAACGGGTCTTCACCGTGTCGGCCAGAAATATAAAACCCTCGCGAAACGATTAGGGTTCGTTCGGCCGACCGATAGAGAGAGTTTTTCCGACGTACGGCGCGTGATTCCGGCGGCCTGGCAAGGGGCTTTTTGTGCCTGGAGATTCACGGGAACGAGGAGAGTCAATTCATACCGGATTCGTTCGGCGAGGAGCTGCGGCGAGCTGCGGACGAAGTTCACCGTCGCCGGCGTCGTTGAGGTAGGAAATTCAGTTTAAATTAGTGATTTAGTAGAAAATTAAAAGCATGAAATACTTTGCTTAATGAAAACAAGCATGTGGATGAAAATCGGATTTAATTGAATGCTAATTTGTGTCTTTTGCAAATTTCGAAATTCCAGGAAAAATTCCCATTTCGCCGAAAAAAAATTTATTAATGCTTAGGAGCATGTTAGGAAATTGTTCTCCTTGTTCGCAGTCGCCGGAAATCGACGGAAGGATCGTATTGGTCGGCGATGGCGGCGGCTAGGGTTTCGCGGGCGCCGGGCGGAGGAAGGAGATGGATTAGGATTTAGTTAATTAGTTAATAATTAATCGTAAATTAATTAATTAACAATTATTAACTTAAATTGGTGTAGATGAGAGAGAAGCGGAAGGATTTATAATTCGGAAATTAATTCTGAATTTTCGGAAATGATTTATTTAATTTTAATGCGGCGCGGAAGAGGAAAGACGGGAGGAATTAAATTCGGAAATTTATCCCGAATTTTTGGGAAAAAGAAAATGCAGAATATTTAATTTGGAAATTAATTCGAATTTTGGAAATAAGATATATGAGGAATTAAACTCGGAAACTATTCCGAATTTCGAAAAAATGGATAAAGACGGAAATTGATGACGGAATTTAAAAATTTCCTGAAGTGGGGAAAAATGTTATCAGTGATGACAGTACAGCTGGAAACAGTCAGACAGAAGTATGGTACATGGATGCTACCAGAACAGTCAGTAATTGACAGTTGTGTTGCCTTGATGGCAACGACATGGATTGAGTCAGTTTATTCAGTGTTGGCATATTTTATGGATTGGCATACTGGACCGGACTACTATAGACCCTATATGATGTTTTAGGGTAGTTGTGGTAGGTAACTGTGCGGTTCAGGCTTAGCTTCCACAGTATACATGTGACTGGTATGCGCCTTGTCGTACCTGGACATATGTTGCCGAATCTTGGAGTTAGAGAATTGACAATGACTGTAGGGGCGTGAGCTTCTATGGAAATTGTTGGTAGAGGACTCCTTGGGACGGTGGCTGAGTCGATCTCTCCTGGTCCATGTGTGTAGGCCTGCGCGCCTGAGGGTGGCAGGGGTGTCTCGCAGTGGCTAGCCAAGTGTGTAGGCCTGTGCGCCTTAGGGTGGCAGGGGTGTCTCACGTTGGCTAGAGATTTTGTGATTGGATCTGTCTATAGTCTCCAGGAGATTGATTGACGAGAGACGCTGCGGTGTCGGGTGCTTAGGCGCCATGCGTGTTTCGAGATGGGCGTTCCCACTGGCACGCTACCTGGAAGCCCAGAGGAGAGCTACTCTGGTGTGACTGGGGGTGACTGTGGTTGGTCGGAGTCTGGGACTGAGAGTGCCTATCCACCATACCTTGTTATGCTGTATTCCTATAATTTTGCTATTATCCTTCTCTTGCATGTGAGCTTTACTAGCTGTCTTTCCTACTGGGCGTAGCTCATTCCTGTATTGTATATTTCAGTGGCTCGGCAGACTTGACGCTACCTGATTAGGTGGGATCGTGGTCAGCAGGCTTGTGGAGGATATCTGATTGTGATTGTCTGAGATATTCTGGTTAGTTGATTGTTGCTGTTGGATGTATTTAATGAGATTGTTATTCTCATATGTCATGTAATATGTTAGGGTAATTCTGACTTATGTTTCTGGTTGGATAATATTGCACTTGTTGGACTTGGTCTTATTCTTGTAATGTAGTTTCCATTTACTGCCCTACCTTATTGTCTTGGAGTATGGTGTGTGGAGTGCCATATTTTATTTGTGGATGTTATATATCTTTTTGTTTGATGGTGAGGTCATTACATGACTATGGAACTTAACCGTGGGGGTTCAGACTTCTATTAGATCGGTTCTCCTACCGGTATGGGGTAGGAGTATTGGGTCTAGTAGGAGTAACATTGCGCGAGTCCATCTGTTAATTCAGGAGTCATGAACCTGATTTGACGGTGTACCCGGGAGATGGGATCCACATTGTTAAGGAAAGTAGGTGTGTAATGATGTGCTATATCCTATGTTTTTGTAGGCTACTCAGGTTGGTATGGGACGATCTGAGCTGTCTATATAAAAAAAAAAAAAAAAAAAAATGTATGCCAAAAATCAGCCTAGGAAAAATGGGATGTAACAGGAGTGGTATCAGAGCCCTAGGTTAAGATAGTGGGGCTAGACATATCAGAGCCCTAGGTGAGATAGCGGGGCTAGACATGTATAGGAGTTCAACCCAAGGTGGGGAGAACTGTTGATTCTTTTGTTTACTATAGTAGTCCATATGCCAATTGCCAAATGACGACTCTAATGCCAGATTAGTTGCTTTGACAGTATGGCTGGTACCAGGAGACTTTCCGCTCGTGGAGCAGCTAGAGGCAGACCTGTATCTACTACTCCTACCCCGGTGACGAGCCCAGCATTGCCAGTTGAGCCAGCCGTGGATCGTTGGATCGATGCCTTCATGCGGTTGCGTCCGCGGAGCTTCAGTGGGTCGGCTGACCCAGCGGTGGCTGATGACTGGATGGCTCATATGCTTGAGCTGTTTGATGCCTTGGGATGTCCACTTGGCAGGAGGGTAGTACTTGCTGCTCTAGTATTGGAGGGAGAGGCTGCTACCTGGTGGAGAGGCCAGCGGCGCGCCATGTATGGTGAGGCCAGAACAGCGAGATAGCATGGGAAGACTTTGTTGAGGCATTCAGGGAGTGCTACATTCCGGCTTCTGCTATGTCTCAGTTCAGGAGGGAACTTATACACCTCAGGCAGGGCCAGATGTCAGTGAACGATTACTTATCGAGGTTCACTTATCTGGCGAGGTACGCCGTAGAGCTGGTGCCTTCTGAGGAGCGCAGATGTGAGATGTTCCTGGAGGGACTTCGTCCTATGCTGCAGCGCCAGCTAGTTGTGAGTCGGTTTGCCAGGTTTCGTGACTTGGTTGAGGCTGCGAGATCAGTTGAGCTTATTGACACCCGGATGGAGGCCCAGAGAGAGACTCACAGCAAGAGGAAGGAATTCAGAAATGTCCAACAAAACAAAAAGGACAAGAGACACAGAGATCACCGTGGTACTCAGGAGGGCGTGGTCCAGCCACGACCTATCTCTGAGAGACCAGGGCAGCACACAGGTACCCGAACTGGGGGGATTATCTGCTACCATTGTCGACAGCCCGGACACAAGAAGTGCGACTGCCCAGAGTTGAAGAAACAGAGGATCACATGACCGGTTGGTTCATCTGGGGGACAGCCCAGAGTGTTTGCACTGACTCGGCAGCAGGCTTCAGAGTCACCAGAGGTGATCACAGGTATGCTTTATTTTGGCAACGTGCAGTGCATGACTTTGTTTGATACTGGTGCATCTCATTCTTTTGTTGCTGAGAGGATCTGGAATCAGACATCAGGATCCAAGGGTTACTTGAAGGAACCCTTATTGGTTAGGCTTCCTGATGGGAAAGAGATTCCCACTGTTCAGAAGATTGACGGATCTATTCTGATTAGTGGACACGAGTTCGTGACAGAGTTGATATGTGTGCCACTAGCAGAGTTCGACATCATTTTGGGAATGGATTGGTTGTGCTACCATGCAGTGGTGCTGGATTGTTGGGAGAAGAAGGTCAGGATCAGAGTGCCTGGTTCGGGGGATGTGATATACTTTGGTCTGAACAGGCAGATTCCCCTGATCTCAGTTCTTCAGGCGGAGAGGTTAGTAAGTAAGGGTTGTACTGGTTGGTTGGCCTATGTGACCGATAGCCAAGCCACCACTACCCCTATGTCAGATAATCCAGTGGCTGATGCCTTGAGCAGACACGCAGTTGTGCATACTGTGATAGCTTGCGACTCTATAGCAGACTTGGATTGGGATGTTGAGAGATGTCAGGAACAGTTGTCTGTTCAGAGACTGGCTCACAGACTCAGTTCGTTGACTATTCGGGCTGACTGGTTATCTGAGATGCGTGATCTTCAGCTTTGTGATGAAGAGTTGAAGGAGAAGTTAGAGTTGGCATCGCAGGGATTGGGAGGAGACTTTGCTCTCAGAGACGACATTTTGACTTTCAGGGGTCGCTGGTGTGTGCCATCACATCAGGAGTTCAGGGAGAGGATCCTTCGAGAGGCTCATTATGGAACTTTGGCTATGCACCCTGGAGAAGTCAAGATGTATAGGAATTTGAGGAGTGTTTTCTGGTGGAGAGGTTTGAAGGTAGATGTTGCTGCTTTTGTTAAGAAGTGCCTTACATGTCAGCAAGTTAAGGCCGAGCACCAGAGACCTGGAGGATTGTTGCAGAGATTGCCGATTCCGGAGTGGAAATGGGATGACATCACTATGGACTTTGTGACTGGTCTTCCTCGTACCAGACAAGGTTTTGACGCCATTTGGGTCATCGTGGATCGAATGACCAAGTCAGCCCATTTCTTATCAATTAAGAAGACGGATTCAGCGGCACAATTGGCAGAGGTATATATTCAGCAGATTGTCAGATTGCATGGAATTCCCCGATCTATTATTTCTGACAGAGACGCCAAGTTCACATCACAGTTTTGGAGGAGCTTACACGCTGCCATGGGTACACAGTTGAAGTTCAGTACTGCTTATCATCCTCAGACAGATGGACAGTCTGAGCGGACTATTCGGACCTTGGAGGATTTGCTACGCTTGAGCGTACAAACTTACTCAACAGATTGGGCCAGACGGTTACCCTTGGTAGAGTTTGTGTAGAATAGCAGCTTCCAGGCGTCGATTGGTATGGCACCTTACGAGGCATTGTATGGGCGTAGGTGTAGATCCCCTCTTTGTTGGGAGGAGGGTGATTCCAGGAGAGTGTGGGGACCTCAGATTGTGTAGGAGACCACAGCTAAAGTCAAGTTATTGCAAGACAGATTACGTATTGTGCAAGATCGCCAGACGAAATATTATGATCCTAAGCACAGAGCTGTTGAGTTTTCTGTGGGAGATAGCGTATTCCTGAAGATCAATCCTATGCGAGGTCTATTCCGGTTTGGGAAGCCTTCTAAGCTTCGACCTCGTTACATTGGACCCTATCCTATTCTAGAGAGGATTGGTGAAGTGGCTTACGGGTTGACACTTCTTGAACATCTGATTGGGATTCACAATGTGTTTCATGTTTCGAATCTCAAGAGATATGTGCCAGATCCTTCTCATTGTATCAGTGATGATCTTCCTGGTTTGCAAGTGACACCAGATTCCTCTTATGTGGAACTACCAGTTCGCATCCTCGAGGAGAGCAGCAGACAGCTGAGGAATAGGTCATTTCCTATGGTCAAGGTTCTGTGGAATAGACATGACGAAAGGGAGGCAACCTGGGAGCTAGAGCAGGATGTTGCGGAGAAGTGGCCGAAACTTCTTGCTGAATTTCGAGGGCGAAATTCCTGATAAGGTGGGGAGATTGTTATACCCAGTAAAAAGTTTTATGTTAATCTTTAATGAATTAATTTTTGGCTTGGATGATTTCAGATCGACAGTAAGATGAGCCAGGAGCTCAATCAGAGGCTAATGGAATTTTTGAAATTTCTGGGGATTTTTCGGAGCACCGAGGTAATTTTTAAGTAATTTTCTCTGTTTAATTAGATTTATTGGATTTTTAGAAATTCGAAAATCCATTTAAATTAAACCGGAAATTGGGTTTTACCGCGCGTGAACCGGACCGGAACGGTTCAGCGGAGGCGGAGGCGGTTCGTCGAGTGAGTTTGCGCGTGCGTTCTGATAAGCGGATCGGACGGTCGTGATCGACGGTTGGGATTGAACCGGCTGATCGGGTACTTACCGTGTCAATAGCGTGTCGACAGCTCGTATCGGGTGCTTACCGTGTCGAAAATGTGTCAACGGCGCGTAACGGGTCTTCACCGTGTCGGCCAGAAATATAAAACCCTCGCGAAACGATTAGGGTTCGTTCGGCCGACCGATAGAGAGAGTTTTTCCGACGTACGGCGCGTGATTCCGGCGGCCTGGCAAGGGGCTTTTTGTGCCTGGAGATTCACGGGAACGAGGAGAGTCAATTCATACCGGATTCGTTCGGCGAGGAGCTGCGGCGAGCTGCGGACGAAGTTCACCGTCGCCGGCGTCGTTGAGGTAGGAAATTCAGTTTAAATTAGTGATTTAGTAGAAAATTAAAAGCATGAAATACTTTGCTTAATGAAAACAAGCATGTGGATGAAAATCGGATTTAATTGAATGTTAATTTGTGTCTTTTGCAAATTTCGAAATTCCAGGAAAAATTCCCATTTCGCCGAAAAAAAATTTATTAATGCTTAGGAGCATGTTAGGAAATTGTTCTCCTTGTTCGCAGTCGCCGGAAATCGACGGAAGGATCGTATTGGTCGGCGATGGCGGCGGCTAGGGTTTCGCGGGCGCCGGGCGGAGGAAGGAGATGGATTAGGATTTAGTTAATTAGTTAATAATTAATCGTAAATTAATTAATTAACAATTATTAACTTAAATTGGTGCGGATGAGAGAGAAGCGGAAGGATTTATAATTCGGAAATTAATTCCGAATTTTCGGAAATGATTTATTTAATTTTAATGCGGCGCGGAAGAGGAAAGACGGGAGGAATTAAATTCGGAAATTTATCCCGAATTTTTCGGAAAAAGAAAATGCAGAATATTTAATTCGGAAATTAATTCGAATTTTGGAAATAAGATATATGAGGAATTAAACTCGGAAACTATTCCGAATTTCGAAAAAATGGATAAAGACGGAAATTGATGACGGAATTTAAAAATTTCCTGAAGTGGGGAAAAATGTTATCAGTGATGACAGTACAGCTGGAAAAATCAGACAGAAGTATGGTACATGGATGCTACCAGAACAGTCAGTAATTGACAGTTGTGTTGCCTTGATGGCAACGACATGGATTGAGTCAGTTTATTCAGTGTTGGCATATTTTATGGATTGGCATACTGGACCGGACTACTATAGACCCTATATGATGTTTTAGGGTAGTTGTGGTAGGTAACTGTGCGGTTCAGGCTTAGCTTCCACAGTATACATGTGACTGGTATGCGCCTTGTCGTACCTGGACATATGTTGCCAAATCTTGGAGTTAGAGAATTGACAATGACTGTAGGGGCGTGAGCTTCTATGGAAATTGTTGGTAGAGGACTCCTTGGGACGGTGGCTGAGTCGATCTCTCCTGGTCCATGTGTGTAGGCCTGCGCGCCTGAGGGTGGCAGGGGTGTCTCGCAGTGGCTAGCCAAGTGTGTAGGCCTGTGCGCCTTAGGGTGGCAGGGGTGTCTCACGTTGGCTAGAGATTTTGTGACTGGATCTGTCTATAGTCTCCAGGAGATTGATTGACGAGAGACGCTGCGGTGTCGGGTGCTTAGGCGCCATGCGTGTTTCGAGATGGGCGTTCCCACTGGCACGCTACCTGGAAGCCCAGAGGAGAGCTACTCTGGTGTGACTGGGGGTGACTGTGGTTGGTCGGAGTCTTGGACTGAGAGTGCCTATCCACAATACCTTGTTATGCTGTATTCCTATATTTTTGCTATTATCCTTCTCTTGCATGTGAGTTTTACTAGCTGTCTTTCCTACTGGGCGTAGCTCATTCCTGTATTGTATATTTCAGTGGCTCGGCAGACTTGACGCTACCTGATTATGTGGGATCGTGGTCAGCAGGCTTGTGGAGGATATCTGATTGTGATTATCTGAGATATTCTGGTTAGTTGATTGTTGCTGTTGGATGTATTTAATGAGATTGTTATTCTCATATGTCATGTAATATGTGAGGGTAATTCTGACTTATGTTTCTGGTTGGATAATATTGCACTTGTTGGACTTGGTCTTATTCTTGTAATGTAGTTTCCATTTACTGCCCTACCTTATTGTCTTGGAGTATGGTGTGTGGAGTGCCATATTTTTTTTGTGGATGTTATATATCTTTTTGTTTGATGGTGAGGTCATTACATGACTATGGAACTTAACCGTGGGGGTTCAGACTTCTATTAGATCGGTTCTCCTACCGGTATGGGGTAGGAGTATTGGGTCTAGTAGGAGTAACATTACGCGAGTCCATCTGTTAATTCAGGAGTCATGAACCTGATTTGACGGTGTACCCGGGAGATGGGATCCACATTGTTAAGGAAAGTAGGTGTGTAATGATGTGTTATATCCTATGTTTTTGTAGGCTACTCAGGTTGGTATGGGACGATCTGAGCTGTCTATATAAAAAAAAAAAAAAAAATGTATGCCAAAAATCAGCCTAGGAAAAATGGGGTGTAACACTTATCTTCATTGAACCCAAAAAGATCAAAATTTAGACTTCTTTTATGGTCCACAAAAGCCCCTTCAACTTTTTAGTTCATAGCTTTTCATGGTAAACCCTAGTTTTTGACATATTTAGCATAATCAAAAGGCTTACAATAGCAACATTCCAAAAAAAAAAACTCAAATCATATCTTCATGTTGATGGTTAATGTCAATGTAACATAAAATGCCAATTTTTCATTGTATTATTGGTTTTTTCAATATTTGAAATAGAAACAATTATCATAAATTTAAAATTTTGAACATGGGAATAGATGTATGTAGTCAGGATTTCCTTATTGTGGGGCTTAATTAAAAAATTTTAGCACTAACATTAAAAAAATATTTCTAGCATAAAATTTCATATTAAATTCAAAATCACAATATCAATTTATATTACTCAGTTTTCAGAAGTACTCATAGTTGTAAAAAATAAATATCAATAACATGATAGCATTTCTTTGGAAAACTAATTTATTTATGGAAGTTGTCATTCCAAAAAATGTTTGGCTTTCATTAGTATTCAAGTTCCCCTTTCATGATGATAAAAATTCAATTCTTTTTGGAAAGTCACATGGCAAAAAGCTTATTTTAACCTCCAAAATAGTTACATGATGAATGACTTAGAAGCTTAAGATTTTTATTTCATCATGCAATGCAAAGAAATAACACATATTTACATAGAAAGTTATAACACACAGTTTTTTTGCATTCCAACATGAAATAATAGCAACAATTAACTATCTTTACTTAAGGATGTACTGAAAACATTATCATTATTTATATTGTGACATGAACTTCAACATTACAAAATTGACATTAGCACCAAAGAGTTTTAGTGAAGTATTTTATACAATTTATAATTTGCTAAATTTATTAAATTCATCCTTGATTCAAGAAGGCAATTTTAATTGTACATGAACATGCATTTTAACTATAAAATGGAAATATCACAACCCAGTTATCACAACGATAAGCAAAGGTAAACATGTAAAATCTTAGCTTTAAGGTGAAAGAGTAATAGATCTTAGTCCAAATTTTATTTACTGCTTCATAAATATTTACCTAGTTGTTATTATCCTAATTTGTTTCAAGGTTTTTATGCTAAACCCTGGGTTGCCTACCCTAGAAACAAAGCAAAGGCTAATGCAAAAATAGGAGTATGTGATCTTAGAGGAGCTCAATGCTAGAAGTGATAACATTTCAAGCCCTACTACTTCTTTAGACCATATGTAGCTAAAAAAATAATTCTTAAAACATTAGATATGTTATTAGAATAGTTATGATATATCACCATATCTTTTTATTAAGTAAACATGCATCCTAGTTTTTGTCTTTCTCTTTAATTTATTTTCCCTTTACCATCTATATCCAAGTTGTTTCCATTTCCAAGTTCTTATACACTTCAATTCCAATGGCTACAATCAAATGTAACTCAAATAAAAAAAATTAATTTATTCCATTTTAAAAGCTGTACTACTATTGTAGCTATTGTTGTATTATATGATTTGCTAAATATGTTTTTGCAAATTGCTAACCTCATTTGTGATAACTATATGACCTTAAAATTTATTCTAGCATAATGAAAAGTCATATAACTCTCATGTCAAAACCAAAAGATTTCTTATATTTAATGCTTCTTATAGCTTTATTGTTCGTAGCTTTATTGTGGAAATACGATTGTGCTAATTTAGTATACAATCCTCAACTCATTTCATGTTACTTGATAAACTTATTATATTTTTTCTTATTATCATACTTGCATGGCCGTACCTTTCTTACCTACACTTGAAAGAACAAGCACTTTTCAAAACATATCTTCATTGTGGGAAAATTTTCTTATTTATGGATTCATCATTTAAAATATCATAAAAAGTGGGCTTTAACATGTTGTTATTAAAAAATTTTATGCATTAATAATTTGTACTTTGGAAAAAAGTAAGAACTTTCAAATTTTAAAAAAAAGTTTGAAATTCAAATTTATATAAAAACTTTTAATTATTATGATTCAGAAACAATAAAAATTAAAACATCAAAAGTAAACCAAAATTATTTTGGTGATTCAATTCAAACTAGAACCTTTAGCAAACCTATATATATGAAAGTAGAATTATTTTTATTCAATTTCATTCATCAAATTTAACAAAAATTGAGTTAAAAAATGTATAAGTGTGATTTAACGAAGGAAATGATTAAGCGAGTGAAAAATTGAATCCTAAATGTTTCCTAAATAAAGGAAATGAAGCAGTAATTATGATTCGTAAGTTTAATTTGAGGTTTGTACAAGTAGAAAGATGTGTCGAATGATTAATAATTAAATAAGTAATATTGTACTTCATAAAAAAAAACATTTTAAATTTGATGTGGATTTCTTCATTTCTTGAAGCCTATAAAATTCTCCAAGTTTCTTTGAAAGCCAATAATTTTCCATTTCAATAATCCATGTTGCATTCTTTAAAGCTAAACCTGATTAAACAAACATATTTGAACCAAATGCTAAACAATTGTTGCTTGACAAATCCAACACAAAGATTACCTAGTTCACTTAATAGAGAGAAATTATTTTTAAATAAATGCTTTTTATGTCAGGAGATATTAGTGTGTTATGAATTGAATTCAAAAAATTTTGTTTTTAATTTGTATCTATACTCAAGACATAAAAGTATGGCATTGTGATTAAAGGCATGCTAGAATTGAGATCATTAATGATCTCATGATTTCACAAGTAATTTGAGAATTCTTGCATCATTTTGCTTCAATGGTCCTTTAACCATAAATAACAAAAATTTAGTGAAAGGTTCAAGCATGCAAGCTTGATGATTAGAATTTTTTAAATTGAAGATGCTGAAAGAATAATCCATGTGGAAGTGAATGCCAAGTTCTTATGAAAATTATATTATAGAAATATTTAAATTAAAAGTATTAAAGAATTTGAGTGCTTTATGTGATTTGCTAAGACTTCTTGCTATATGGTTTGCATTCTTACAAGTTGGTCTAGCATAGTATTACTTGATAAATAGTAAATGATATCACGATTAAGAACGATGTGCTTCAAATTTAAGCATAAGTGCTATGGAATGATAGGGACATTGATTCATAACCACAATTTCTTGATTAAAACATTACTAGAAGATTTTGTGTTCTCAATTGACATAGACAAGGCTAGAACATTATGTTAACACATGAGAATGAAAACTATATGTATTCTTGCAGCCAAATTTTTTCTTTACTAAGGTATTCATGGGAAGGTTTTGACATGTCTCTATTAAGTGATATGAGACATATTTATTCTCTTTCTAAATCTAAATGGCTTCTAATGTGGACATAGCTCTTTGTTTTTTATGTAGTGCTTGGAAGGGTTTAGTTTTAATCAATGAAAGATAGCTATGTTTGTCAGGGTCATTATTTGTTGTCAAGAATGATATTGTTTTTACTAGAAATACTTAAGTATATGGATAAAATTAGATTATTTGATATTGTTATTATCATATTACTGATTCTAAGTTTGAGTTTAAAAAGACTTGAGGTTCTTAGGTAATCTTTTAAGATGATGACCTACATATGAAAGACTTAGTTAATATTAGAAACTAGGTATATTACTTGTTAGGATTTTTTCACGGACCTATGGATGATAAGCCTTTCTTTTTGGTAGACTAATAAATTGGTTTATATTGAGGTTATCACTACTTGACGTTCCTATTGTAGACATAATTTATTCACACATGGTGAGCCTTTTATAGTTGTCAATGATAAGGCCATTAGATATTGAAGGGCATTCTTAATCCCTTTGATGAAAGCTTAAGAGCTCAAGTTAAGCCTTTGAAATACACAAGAATTCCCAAAGGACTTAATTATGTTTGCAATGTTGGCCCAACCCTTAGTTTTATTTCATTTTTTGGTTGAGATCATAAGTATAAATTATTAGATTCTTAGACATTGGGTTAAAACTCTAGGTGGTTATTTCGGCAACATGTCTGGCCCAAGGAAGACCTTTAAGAAAGGTGCAATGGCTTATGTTTATCTGTAGGATTTCAGACTTACTAGGAGACATATGTGAAGCCATATTTGGTTGGTGCAATAGAAACATGGATTATTATGCCTAAATTTGAAGTCCAAATATGTGGAACTAAATAAAAACATAATGGATAGCATAGAAAGGAAATAGAATAATAAGAAGAATATTAAATAACTTTATATCATGTACTAACTATAGGATTTATGTTTAATTTGATTATGGTGTAGGTTTTAGAGGGAACCCTAATGTAGCGATGTACTTGATTGTACCTTAGATAGTTGACTTAATGTTTGAAGCATCCTAGTTAATCAAACGAGTTTATTTATAGCTTAAAGAAAACCATATGTTACCCAAGTAATTTATTCTACACCATATAGTTGATTTAGGTTTCAAAGAAAATCTTATCATATCTAGGTAATTCATTGTACTATATATAACTAATTTAGGGTTTGAAGAGGCCATAGATGCTTCATTTATTTTTGAGAAAAAAATAATAGTTCCAAAATATTAATGAATAAAGGGTTCAATGATGCTAATTGGTCATAGAATTTGTCCTCATTAAATTTAAAACTTTCATAAAATGGACCCTAGATTATGAATCTTAAATAAAAGATATGCAAGCTAGATATTGCTCCTCCTTTCATATGGAGGTGACCATTTTGCATGATTTGTTGAACATAAAGAAGGAGAGCTAGGTCAATCATAAGTGGCTTTAAGTTTTCCTGAGCGCCATTTATACTTTCAATCTTATAGGGAAAAGTTGCACATGTAGTCCCTTAGGGAGTAGATGAAGTTCTAGGATATATTTCAAGTAGTGCATATAGTTATTGAGGACTCTTACATCCCTATAGGGTTAGCCCATGGGATTGACATTAGTAGTTTTGGGGTGTTAGCTCATGTGATGAAACATGAGTGCAAGGTCTTGTTATTAGTTTATTGAATATGGAAAGGGGAACGCTTTTTTTCTGGAACAAATTGCATCTATTTGTCAGCATCGAAACTTAAAGCATCAACTTAATTAACTAGATAGAGATACAACTAATGAGATTTTAATCTAGTGTTCTTACTAAAAGAGGAAAATAACAACAATGTGTTGAAGAACATAACATTAATCATTCTCTTATGTTTGACAACAAAACCATAATGAAAATAGCCTTTGTAATGGCATTCCTTAAGATGCACACATCACCTAAATCACCATTTAGGATTTCACCATGTGGTCTAATAGCCTAATAAATGTAGCTTACGTTCTTACCCAATGAACCATGTGAAGCCAAAGGTTTATCCAACATTACAAAAATAATGAACTCTTTGTCAAAGCATTGAACATCTCTGATGATTAATCGGAGCTCTCCTAACTTCTTCCAAGCTTTTTACTAAGAGCTTTGCTATCATAAGGTATTATCCATGACATGCATAACAGCTCACCAATTGATATTGAACTCAATCAATTTGCAAGACCTTCAAATGGATTTACCTATCATGTGAAGCCAAAGGTTTACCTATTCCTTAAAATGGATTTAGAATTATAAGTGTATCTCATAAATATGTTATGGTACTCTAGTTGGAATACTAACACTAAGATATAACATGACTCACATAGATTACAACATAAAAGCATTTTCATGCGAGCAATGAATTTAATTTTCAAATGACATGATGTTTCAATTCTAGCAACTTATCAAATGAAGGTATGAGATTATAAACAAATTTTAAAAAAGTATGAAGTCTTCATAATAATAAGAATTATCTACATTCATAAATTTTTATTTGTTAAGCATTTTCACAATATAATTTCAAAATGAACAAGGAAATAACATCAACATGGTTTGGACTAAGTCTACAATGGATTCACTTTAGCTAAATCAACAAGCTTACATGTTTGAAATTTAAACAAAGTCTCTGCCATTCATAGGTAATGAACCATGCTGATAAATCAAGCTAGAATTATCATGTTTCATAAAAGGACCTGCCGTCCTTATTGACGTTAATTTTATCATGGTTTTAATTATAAACCAAAACTATCATTCCTTAGGTAAGGAGTTTCGAAAAACATGAAACAATGCTTCCATGTCAAAAAAATACTATCTTTGCTTGCATATTCTTAATGTCAATAACTAATTCTTAATGAATATGCTCTTAAACATAATTATACATAGTCATGATTCAATTGAGCGAGAAATGATAACAAGAAATGAGATTCTAAATAAAACTTTTTAATTTGAATGTCCACTAATAATGAATCTCTACTTTAGCATGCATATAATAATGTTATTCCATCCCACATGCCTACATATGAGTATACCAGAGAATATGTTTGGTTTACTAGTAAATGTCAATGAGATTAATAAAGAGGAATTCAATACATGCTCATGTAAAACCATCCAAGTCATAGGTCACAAAGAGAGCTTTACTTAGTGGGCATATATTGAAAAGTCATAGCATAACTTTTTGAGCTAGAATAACGTAACAGAAGTGATGGATAATCCACTATTCTAGCAAAAAATCAATTTTAAAGATTTGAATTTATCCATTAAGCACAAAATTTAACAAAAAATATAATTCAATAGGGCTTAATTAAATTTCTTTTGCATTCTTACATCAAGAAGCATGAGGAAGTTTTTAACATATGTTAATACGTTAATGATCACAATTATTCACATACAACTTTATCAAACTAGTAGTTTGTTTCAACAAAAAATTATCTACATTTTCATATATAATCCTAAGGTTCAACCTACCTTATTATCTAAGTAGAGGACTTCTCTTAGGGCAAACCTTTCCTCTTTGAAGTCTTGGGATCATTCTTTTCCCTCTTATACATGGATAAATCTTGTTTGTCTTAACTTTGCTTGATTGGCCTCCTTGCTTATTCATATGACAAGATATTCTTAAAACCTAACAAAGAAACATCATAACACTTTAATAGCCTTAAATAAACATAATTAAATCTATGGATTTACTAAATAAATTAGTTAGGGCCTTCTAGGCTAGTTAAGCCAAGCATAATGTATATAAATAGCTATAAACCTGTAAACTATCTAGATAAGATCAAAAGTTTTGATTACATTACACTAATTAGATTGTTCAAAATCATAATTTAATTACCACTATCTAAATTATTTACAAAAATTTGAAATTAGACCCCTTGACACTAAAGATCATCATCGAAAGTAACTAATCACAAGGCTCACTTTATTCAGCTTCTTTTATATCATACTATTACCATACTTGTATCATATTATATGATGTTCCAAGTCAACTTGGACTACCAAAAAATTTTTTTTGAATATAAATGCTTGATCAAGTATGTTTACATTTATGATACAATAAGTACACAATTATCCTCTCATATTCAGAAGATCCTTTGGTGTGATAGAATTCTGAACTAGATATTTTTATACGACATAACTAATTGTACTATACGACCATTGCTCACGGAGCACCCAAGTCATCAAACATAGATCATTTTCCTTCCCTTAATATCATACATTTATAATCCAAAACATGATTTCTATATGATCAAAACATTAACTTAAATTGACCATTGAATTCCATATTAATCACTTTATATGTTGGACACATCAAATTCTTCTAATGTTAATGATCATAACATTATTAACTAATACGATAGTGATGTCACACTAAAACAAGCTAATTCTACTTTACACCTACATGCTTATTACTTTTGTTAGCAAATCATATTATGCAATTAACCAATATTTTATGGTGAAATGTTACAATTAGGTTCACTTTCAACTTTGATCACCATCATACCATATGATTCTCATCAAAAGACACAACAAGTCATAACCTAACATAGTTGATCTAAATAGTAAAAAACATTTAACTAGGAAAATGAAAGAAATATATGATATTAGTTCTGCAAAGAAGAGCTCTAGAATGCCTCTTATTAGGTCAACCATGTTTTAACGTAAAAGAGTTGTGTGATTTTAATGTAGGATGATCTGCTAAAACTTATTTTAGCTCACAGAAAATTAAGAAGTGCTTAGGTTCAAGTAATATATGAATATATCCATGTAAGAGCATATCTATGCTATTTTTATTTTAGAATTGAAATCTCAAGATCATTAGGCAATTAAAAGCTTTAACTAGAAATCAAAGTAATATGTCATTGTATTTTTTTAACAAAAGGGATCTCAACTTAAAGAAAAAGCTATTCTAATAATTGACACCTGAAGCAGTGATGAAGATTGTGAAGTAGCGAGGTACATCCATAAGCAAAGTTGATGATCACATGCACAAATGAGAAAGTTGGGCTTGAAATTTAATTTTTCTAAATGTTTAAAAAAGTTTTTAAAAACTTCCCTGGTGACTTAATGCTCTTTGTGGATACTGGATATTGGGGTTGAGCCTCTCTCTTGCCTTCCTAATAAAACTCTTAAATCACATTGCAAATTAATCATTCCTGATATTCTCAAATTAGACAAATTTTATAGTAGTACTTTGTTCTTTCATTCATAACTACAATTTTTATAACATCGTCAGCATTCTTATTTATGGAGGCTTCATGGGTACAATAATAATTTAGTGACATAAGAATGTAAAAGGACGTTTTGGAGTTGCCACATTTTAAAATAGTAAAGGAAATTTGAAAATTCTAAAAATCTTAACAAATTATAAAGAAATACATTAAATTCTACGAAAACATTCATTCAAAATGTAAGGAATATAATTATTATAATAGTTCATAAATTAGACTATACATTTTGACTGATAATCTCACATGTAAAGATTGGGTGAGCCATGTTATTAGTGGGTGTAAAGGGAGAGGCACGTTGCACCTTGGGTCTAGTTTTCTAGTTGACGTGGGTTAGAGTGAAGGAGTGTTGGTTGACTGGTCAAGCATGTAATGAAATTATTCCAATGCATGTTGATAACTTAGGATGGGTTTAGTGGAACAACCAATTCAAAGGGTCAATGAAGTTTGAGTGAGTTGGCATAGGTGATGTCATTGACCACACATAGTAGTGATAATGTTAGTGAAGGGTAGTAGAAGCAACCCATAACTCAATTTTATGCCTTATTTTAGTCATTTTCATCAAAATTATATGCTAGCATAGTTATGGGGCCACTAAAAGGAAATCCTTTAGTAAATTTGTAGCTAAAAAAAATTTAAAAGCTGCCAATTGATCTTTGAATTACTTAACTTAAGGTGTAGATGTAAATAACTTAACAAACTAACAAAAAGAGAACTATTACATGAAATAAATAAGGATTTGTTACAGCTAACCCCAACAATTGTAATGTCAGTAAAGATTAATATGAAGTAGAGTTAATCTTTTCTTGTCTATGTGCTTAAACAAGACTAGTATGACTCTAGATGGAATATTTGCCTATTTTATGTGATGCTATTACATCAACCATCTCAAATAGGAAAGAGATCAATTTCTTAGGTGTAGGGCAACTTCTCTGATATTCTTCTAACATCTTGAGTTTAGGTTATGAAGTTCCACCATGGTAATCAAAGCATTATTAGAGGTGAGATGGACTCACCAACAATAAAGTCTTTGTTGTGTTTATTCCTATGTGAAAATTATTTGATCACTTAAGATTTGCTTTACTTGATCTCTCAAAAAAATATGTGGGGCTAATTATTGTGGTAGGACCGATTCGCTCAATAATGTTGGCGAAGATTCAAAAGACTCACTAAGTAACATGTGTGGTTATCTACACAGTAAAAGATTACAAATATTAAAGTAGTGCTTACTTAATAATCATTGGGTAAATCCAAAACATAGGCATTGATACCTGAGTTTTTTATAATTTTAGATGATCTAGTACTATTGACCTATTATTTCATAAGGGTTCTTTTTAGAATTGATTGCTACCAAGTGTCAAGTGTAATTGACTCCAACAACAGTAAAGTTATAAGAGACTAATTGGAAATGGTGGAGTCAATTTTGGCATTCCTACAAGTCTAAATAAGACTAGCACATCTCTAGGTGAAACCTCTATCTTATGTATGGGACTAAACTACAGTCGGCTTCTTTTCATGGAAATCAATTCATTAGACTTCTGGGGTCTTTCTTTATTGTTATTTTTCGTTTCTTGCAATTTATTTGAAGCATTTTGAAGTTTATTACATTTTTTACTAGAAGTAGTTTTCAATTGTATACAAAATTGTTGAGTGAATGTTGTTATTATATAATTGTTGTTCCATCAAGTTTTTTAGAAGATCATTGTTCATCTCATTATTGTAGCCATGATTCCACATCATCTTTGGCATTGTTAACAAAAAAGTAATCATTTTTAAAAGCAGGCACACACTTTTAGTGAAGATAATTCATAGTTATGCATAACATCTATTTGAGAAGCACAAATGTTATTAGCTCCAGTAGGTGTATTAATCAATTTATCCCATATCTCTTTAATTGTATTTTTATTGTTTTTGTAAAGATAATCAATAGGTGTTAAGCTTCAATTATCTGATAAAAATTGATTTTAATTCTACTACAAAAATCAATAATTGAATTAATTTATGAAATGGATTTTATAAAAAATTATCATATACTATTTCAATTGGTCAAACATAACTATTTGAAATTAATTTTAAAATCCAATAATTGATAAATTGTAAAAGTGGACCATTGTCATTTACTAGAAAGAAAATGGTATTTTGTTTATTAGTTATTATTTGATGGTTGATTGAAGTTAAACCATAAATGCAATGAGTAGAAATGTTTGTTCATTTGGAATCTCCCTTGGATGGTAAGCCATTAGAATCCTTGCTCCAATACCACATGTTTGGCATGGAAGGACACAAGAAGATGGTGAATTTTGCCCAAGAAACTTTTTCAAAATTGGAACATTAAAAAGCAAACATGTTTTGAATAGCAAAAACAAATATTTAGCATAATTGCAATAATGGGAGATGATCAAAAAAATTTTACAAAAGAAATTATACTTAGAAATTATTTGGTTGTTTGTTTATTAGCTAATGAGCCTTCATCAATCGTTAATCTATTTGGATTTCTTACAAGTGTTTCCTTTCATTCCTTTGCCAATGCTTGTAGAGAATTATGAGAACATATTCCAATCTATAAAGCATTAGAAGCAATGTCTTCTCTAATTTTTTTCACGAGTGTAACTGTTGCTATCACACCTTTCATTTAAATCTAAAAAACTAACCTTACTTGTGGTTTTCAAAGCTCAAACTCATCCACTTCCTAAATTGTTTTATGGTGCAAACTCGACCCATTAGAGCTTGTACAAATAAAAAAAGAAAACTCAGTAATCTTTTTAGTTTAGAATTACTAATTTACCTAATTTGATAATTTGTTGCATAGTCACACCGAAGATTTTTATTCTTCGCATCGTTAGGTCTAGTGAGGCTTGGCAATCAAACATTTAGTGGTTCTTGGAAATGGATATCTTTGCTCTTGCATCTATGAAGAATGCAACGAAATGCGATACGTGTGGTGAATTGTAGACTCCTATGAAGCATCCATTTTTTTATCACAGTTGTGGCCAAGGATGCAAGCTGAGCGCACACTAGAATTGTTGTAACTCAACCTGTCGCTCCTTGCAGAAGCCTGGAATCATTGGTTTGTCTCTGCCTCAGTTTGGAGGCGATTAATGGCATCCCATGCTATTGTACGACATGTTGAAGTGTTAGGTGATGGCCGACTATCGACTTGATCAGACGTGCATGCCACAAATTGTCGCTTTGTTGGCCAGGAAGAATCGATTTTATAGGTCGACAAGGAGATGCCCCTCGTAGATCCAACTCCATGCTCCATGGTGTGGAATCATGACCCCGTGTTAGGTGAGGCTACCCACTAAGTTTAAGCATATAAATAAGTAGAGGAGAACGATCTTACAAGGATTCCCTTAGTAGTACTGAGCAACCCAGTTTCGAAGCTAGGCAGCTCGAAGCCTTATTAAGTCTAGAGAACAGAACTCAGTGATAGATTAGATCAAGTCCCCTAGAAAGAAGTGCCATGGAGGGTGAGAGCCCTATTCGGCTCGTACCCTGTTGCTGCACAAAGTGCCGCCAATGACTTGGGTTGTTTAGGAATTTACCCAAATTGGGTAAATTTCATCCAAGGCTAAATAATTGCGAGAGACCTGTAACGAAAAAATACCACGAGGGAAAGATGAAATGGACTTTGAAAAGAGAGCAAAACAGTGCTTGAAATTATTGAGAGAGAAAAAGATAAGGGCCAGCGGTGCTCCAGGACTAGATGTAGAACATCAAATGACACTTTGTTGCATAGCGTGAGAGGTGGGCCATCTCAGGCCATCAGGGCAACAAAAGCCAAAGTGGACATTACCCGAGGAAAAATCATCGTGGTGTTCAGTCGCATTGCTTGCATCATCGAGGCATGCCATGGTGGCACAACGTGCATGTGTTATGGCCATTGGGCTCTCCATCTTACCCATCTTGAAACACAGACCAAAGACTATGACATGCTTGCGAGTTGATTAGCGACCAAGCTCGGAAGATGCAAGGAAGCTGATTGGTCGGATCCTCGTTTGAAGGGTGAGCCATCAACCGACTTAGATCTTCTACGAAGGGTTCAAGTTAGAGCATGCCACTCAGGACCTGAAAGATGGTGAAGTATGCTTGAGTGGGGTAAAGCTAGAGGAAACTATTGTGGAGTCCTACAGCAATACAAACATACGAATCGTTCATCTGACTTAGGTATAGAAGCGTAACACTAATCAAACCATCTAGTAGCTAGTTCTCTCCAGTTTCCCACAGGATACCTAGAGCCATAGTCAGAGTTCTAACGAGCAAAGCCAATGATTAGAAGCATCGGGGCCACAATGCTCTTGACATATTCTTAAACTTTAAATACGTGGTATAGCTTGGCTGCTTTGATGAGTGGTGCTAAAGAATCTAGGCTCGAAGTAGGCCATTTTTGGTAAGTAGAACTAGCGATACAGGATGAACTAAAAGCCGGGTTATGGTGTCCAGCAGTGCACTGACTTAAAGCCCATGAAGGGTGTCGGTCGATTAACACAGTAGAACAGTGGTCATGGAAGTTGAAATCCACTAAGGATGGTGCAACAACTCACCTGCCAAATCAACTAGTCCCAAAAATGGATGGCACTTAAGTGTGCAACCCACACCTGGCATTTAGAGAATTGCAAGTCCTCGACGAGTAGGAGAGTGCAGTGGTCACTGCAAAACATATGGTGTGAGCCCAGAGCGTTCATTGGTGCAGATCTACTTTGTAGTAGCAAATAGTTAAATGAGAACATTGAAGGCTGGAGGGGGAAAGGTTCCATATGAATGGCACTTCCACAAGGGTTAGCTTATCCTAAGAGACGTGGGAAACCCATGGGAGAGTGTTGTTCGCACAAACATAGAAAGGAAGCTGAATTAAAATTCTTGAGCCAGGATTCAGCAGTCGATGACAAAGTCAAGTGGTCTAGAGATGTCAGTGGGGGCCTCAAGAAGACTTATCATTTTTTCTTAATAGCCTATTTGCCTTAGAAACAACTCAGCAAGAGGTCGGGCCAAGCGGTTGGAAGAGCACAGCATGTGGAGAGATGTCAAATGTGCGCCTGGTAGCAGTTGAAAATATGGATGGTTGGGTGCATTGCATGCTTGATTGTACTCCTAACCGCATCAGGACTCCAGGGTGAATAGCCTCTGGTATTGAAGCAATATAGGCAAGGGAAGTCAGCAAAATGGATCCGTAACTTTGGGAAATGGGTTAGCTCTGAGGGTTAGGCAAGGGGTTCCAATTGATGTAAATCGTGTGAGAACAACGCACAAGAGGGGAGGGGTGAATTGTGCTTTTCACTAAAATTTAGATTTTGAAAAATCTTTCAATTAAAAACGTTTGTAAATAAATTGTGAAATAAAAACGAAAAGTGCAATAATAAGACAAGCAAACAAAAGACAAAGATTTTTAGGTGGTTCGGCCAAACCCGTGCCTACATCCACCCCCGATCAACCCGATCGGGCTTCCACTAACCACTCCCTTTTGTCGAAGCCGGTAGGGGTAAACCAAGTACAACCGGTGCTCCAACGAGACACCAAAAATCCGAACAAATCCGGCTACAATAATGCATACAATTTTTACAATAGCAATGCATATAAAAATCCTACACCTTTAATTTCTCAAAGCAAAGTGGCACAAGTAAATGTTACCGAATGATGCAATGAAATGTGGAAGAGAGCTGTTGAAATTTTAGAAGAAGATTGAGCCCGTAGCTCCCACAAGTATGCCAATTGTTGCTCTCGATTTTGGCCTTTTTCTTTAGTTCTTGAAGAAGTTTGCAAGTGGATTCATCAATCTATAAATTGTAAGATGTCCTATATATATAGTCCACCAAAAAGCAATTCCAAACGGCTAGAAAAACGGTAAAAAAGAAACCGGAAAATAGCCGTTGCCTGAAGCCTGAAAAGGAGAGCAGCAGCCGTCCGATCCCACTTCAAGAATGGACGGCTGGATGGACTTCTCGGCTTGATCATCTCCAGACCGTCTGATCCGGGCGGACTTGATCTGAACCATTGGATCCCATGCGCTGAACGAACGACGCTGATTAAACAGCCGTTCGAAATTACTCTCGCCCGTTGGATCTGGGCGGGCTTGATCTGCGCCTTTGGATCCTGCGCGCTGAACGAACGGCGCTGATTAAACAGCCGTTCGAGATTACTCTCGCCCGTTGGATCTGGGCGGGCATGATCTGCGCCTTTGAATCCTGCCGAAGTTATAAGGTGGGATTTTTAGTCCCACACTGCAGAATGCAATTTTGCACAGCGCTTTATAATAGATTTGTGCCGTTTAACCTGCGAGCCACTTTGGGGCTGGCTCCCCCCCTCCTTGACCGGGATTTCATCCCCCGGTTCAGGTTGACTTAGCCATGCACTGTTCTTTGACCGTTGACCGCGCTGAAGTTAGACTTAGCCGAGCTCCTCTCGGCAGGCTTGGCTTAGCCAGGTACTGTTCCATTGACTGTTGACCAGCGCTAGCCGAGCTGCTCTCGGCGGTCTTTGGGCGGGCTTTGCTCGCCCCTTTCGGGTCATCCAAATTTTTATATTTTTTATTTCTAAAAGGCCTGGACGGGCTATTTTGACGCCGGGTCGACCCGCCCATGCTACAGTGCTTTTTCCTGAGACTTTTGCTGTTTTAGGGTATTTTTGACTAATTTTTTAGCCACAAATTTGAATATAAGTGTATAAAAATAATTTTTTATTCTTATAGTATTATAAGTTAATTAAGCGGCTATGAAAAGAAATTCGTAAAAAACGATTCCATAATAAT
Organism: Vanilla planifolia; assembly: GCA_023846275.1. Classification (NCBI taxonomy): domain Eukaryota; kingdom Viridiplantae; phylum Streptophyta; class Magnoliopsida; order Asparagales; family Orchidaceae; genus Vanilla; species Vanilla planifolia. Next base: position 1,314,629 of record JAIUJO010000123.1, on the reverse strand, counting down.
ATTAAAAAAATCAAATACCCATGTCTATACATTTTGTCAAATATGCTTGGCCCAAAAATGAAAATTCATTATTAAATAATTTTATAATATTTTTAAATGTTAATACTACTAGTGTGCCACATAATCTTAAGGTTTTGACATATCAAATTCAAGAGAAATAAAAAGACATTTAATTATAAAACATCTTGCGCATGTCTCAAAAATTCCTTCAGTAATAAATAGCTTGGTTTTGTAATTATCACATCAAAGGGTACAACAATCTCCCCCTTGATGATTACAAAACCAAAGCTCAAAAACAAATAAAAAGACGAAGCATTAAAGTAACAATAAATAACAATCATGGATTATAATATAGCTCCCCCTGAATCCTATCCTATCACTCTCCCCCTTTTTGTAATCACTCAAAGGGGTTAATGACACCTAAACTCAAACGAAGTCTATGAAACACATCTGTAGGCAATGGTTTGGTAAAAATATCAGCCATTTGAGCGGAAGATGGGACAAATGACAGTTGAATTTCTTTCTTCTGCACATGCTCTCTAATAAAATGATATCTAAGCTCTATATGTTTGGTTCTTGAATGTTGAACCGGATCCTTTGATAGACAAATTGCACTTGAATTGTCACAGAAAATTGGAATCTGACTAAATTCTAAGCCGTAATCTAAAAGTTGTTGTTTAATCCATAGTACTTGAGCAACACAACTACCTGCAGCAATGTACTCTGCCTCTGTTGTTGATAATGCCACACAATTTTGTTTTCTACTGGCCCAAGAAATTAGTGAACCACCAATCAATTGACACATGCCAGAGTTACTCTTCCTATCAGTCTTGCTGCCAGCAAAGTCAGCATCTGTGTAGGCTATTAAATCAAATCTAGACTCACATCTAGGGTACCATAAGCCTAGAGTCTTAGTACCTATAAGATACTTAAAGATATGCTTGATTGCTTGTAGGTGTGATTCCTTAGGATTTGCTTGAAATCTTGCACATAAACCTACACTAAACACAATATCAGGTCTACTCGCTGTAAGATATAGTAATGATCCAATCATTCCTCTAAATAGTTTTGTGTCAATGGACTTCCCAGTTTCATCTTTACTTATAATAGTACTTGTGCTAATAGGAGTTTTTCTTGACTTCATGCTTTCAAAACCAAATTTCTTAAGCAAACCAATCAAGTATTTGGTTTGAGAAATAAAAATTCCTTCACTTGTTTGCTTTACTTGAAGTCCAAGGAAGAAGGTTAATTCTCCCATCATACTCATTTCAAACTCATTCTTCATTAAATCTACAAATTTCATGCACATCTCTACATTAGAAGCTCCAAATATTATATCATCTACATACACTTGACATAGTAGTTGACCTTCAGTTGAATTCTGTACAAATAATGTATTATCTATCTTACCCCTATGAAATCCATTCGAAGTAAGAAAAATACACAATCTTTCATACCATGCTCTTGGAGCTTGTTTCAATCCATAAAGAGCTTTCTTAAGTTTGTATACATGATCTAACTTATCATGTATCTCAAATCCAGGAGGTTGCTCAACATAAACCTCTTCATTTATATATCCATTCAAAAATGCACTCTTAACATCTATTTGGTATAATTTAAACCCTTTGTGACATGCATAAGCAAGTAAACGTCTAATAGCTTCAAGTCTTGCCACAGGAGCAAATGTCTCATCCACATCTACTCCTTCTATCTGACAGTAGCCTTTTGCTACTAACCTAGCTTTATTTCTAATAACTTCACCATTCTCATCTACCTTATTTTTGAAAACCCATTTTGTACCAATGATTGTTTTGTCATTTGGCCTTAGTACAAGATCCCATACTTGATTTCTCTCAAATTGTACTAACTCATCATTCATTGCAGCAATCCAAGACTCATCTTCAAATGCACTTTCTACAGAACTTGGTTCAACATTTGACACGAATGCTGCATGATTAAATGAACTTCTAGTTCTAATATTCTCTTTTAAATCTCCAATAATCAATTCACTAGGATGATCCTTAGAATATCTCAATTGCTTCTCAATCTCACTATCATCTTTTACTGGTTCTTCAACCTTAGCTATATCATCCAATTTATCTTCTTCAAGACATAAGTCCTCAAATTCATCAAGTAGATCTATTTGATGATGACTATGAGATGCCTCACTAAGAGATTCATCAAACTTAACATGAATTGTCTCTTCAACAACTAGTGTTTTCTTGTTGTATACTCTAAACGCTCTACTAGAAAGTGAATATCCTAGAAAAATCCCTTCATCAGACTTGGCATCAAACTTATCAAGGTCTCTTTTTCCATTATTTAAAATGAAACATTTACATCCAAACACATGAAAATGAGCTCCCTTGGGCTTCTTGCCATAAATCAACTCAAAAGGAGAAATTTCTAACAAAGGTCTACATATGACTCAATTAAATACATAACAGGTAGTGTTAATAGCTTCAGCCCAAAAATATTTGGGAACACTATACTCGTTTAGCATGCACCTTGCGGCATCAAGCAAGGTCCTATTCTTTCTCTCAACTACGCCATTTTGTTGAGGAGTCCTAGGTGAAGAAAAAGTATGAAACACTCCATTTTTAACACAATATTCATGAAATAATTCATTCTTAAATTCTCCTCCATTATCACTCCTAATAGAGATCAACCTAACTTCATGTTCTTTTTCAATTCTTGTAATAAGACTTACAAATTTTTCAAATACTTCACTCTTCTTTCTAACAAAAAGAACCCAAGTAAATCTAGTAAAATCATCTACAATTACTAACCCATACTTGCTTCCACCTAGACTTTCTGGATGAATAGGACCAAATAAGTCTAAGTGAACAAGTTCTAAAGGTTTACAAGTAGTGATGTCCTTAAGAGGCTTAAAACTTTCCTTTGTTTGTTTTCCTAATTGACATGGGCCACATAAATGATCACTTAACTGACTAAGATTTGGTAGACCTCTAACCACATCAAACTTCATGATTTTTTTAAAAGATGACTTTCCTAAGTGACAAAATCTTCTATGCCATAAAGTAGAATTACTGTCTTGTGAAGTAAGACACTCAAGTCCACTATTCTTGACCATGTGTAAAAATAAAACATAAGTGTTATCTTTTCTACATCCTATAACAAGAGGAAGATTATCCTTGCTAATAATGCATTCATGTTTATTAAATAAAACTATAAAATTCGAATCACATAATTGGCTAATACTAAGAAGATTGTACCTTAAATCTTGTACAAGAAGAACCTTTCTTATGGATGTATGTGAGTTGCCCACAGTTCCAATTCCAATCACTTTCTTCTTGGAGTTGTCACCAAGAGTAACTTCACCACCATCATAGCTCTTCAAGTGGATGAATAAAAATGCATCTCCAGTCATGTGTCTTGAGCATCCACTATCCAAGTACCACATGCCTTCCCCGGTCCTTGAAGGAAAGCATGCCTACACCACACAATTAAACGTTACATTTAGGGACCCAAACCCTTTTGGGTCCACTTGTTTTAATTTGATCATTATGTAAGCTACTTTTTCTAACCCAAACAAAACTAGAAGATTTGTTATTTATAGAATTTCTAAATTTACAATAAGAAGAAATATGTCCAAACTTCATGCAATAATTACAAATAGCATTTTGTGCATAAGAGGAGGTAGTGGTTCTTGCATAATTTATTTTTTGAAAAGAAATCCTACAATGAGCATGCAAACTTTTCAAATTATTTAATTCTCTAACTAAGCATGTATTTTTGACAATGAAAGAAGCCTTCTCATCTCTTTCTTTCTTAATTTCTAGTAAATAATTGGCATTCACTTCATTCAAATGTTCACACAAACCTAAGTAATTTTCATGCTCTTCTTTTAATTTAAGATACTTAGATGCTAATTTTTTATATTTGGTACAAATGGCTATGTATTGCTCTTCATAATTTTCCATGCAAGAAGATGAAGAAGAGGAGGAATAGGAACATACTTCATCATCTGATATTGCTTCTTGAATGTTGTCCTTTGCCATAAGACAAATCAAGCTCTCCTTCTTGTCTTCTTTACTAGAAGAGGAGCTATCTGAATCATCCCATGAGATCTTCATAGCCTTCTTCTTCTTCTTTTGGTTTTGATATTTTTCTACTCTCTCTTTGTAGTGAGGGCAATTTGGCCTAGTATGCCCAGGCAATTTGCATTCATAACAAATTGTTTCTTCATGGGAAACAACTTTGCCCTTTTGCCTTTTATTCTTCTCAAATCTTTTTCCTGTATTTCTTTTGTTATATAAACGAGATAAGCTTTTAGAAATAAGTGCTACCTCACTTGAGATTGATACATCTGAATCTGTGGAGGAATCGGCTACAAAAGCAATTGTCTCTTCCTTCTTCTTTTTCTTTTCTTTTTCTACCGCATGCTCTTCATTCTTTCTTCTTGCAAGCTCAATTTCATTTGTTAACAGCTCACCCAATAGTTCATCTAGTGACATAGCTGAAATATTCTTTGCTGCTTTCAAGGCTGTCACAAGTGGATCATATTGTTGAGGAAGGACTCGTAGAATCTTCCTCACCTGTTCACCAGTAGAAAACTCCTTGCCAAGGTTAGATAGACCATTAACAATATTTGTAAATCTAGTAAACATAGACTTAATGGTCTCATCCGAATTCATGCGAAACAACTCATATTCATGAACAAGCATATTGATTTTGGTCTCTTTAACTTGAGAAGTTCCTTCATAGGTAACTTCTAATTTTGACCAAATCTCATGCGCTGTTTTCAAATTCATAATTCGGTTATATTCCGAAGCACCTAACCCACAACACAAAATGTTCATGGCCCGAGAGTTAAGTTGGACTTTATGTTTCTCCTCGGGAGTGAGTTCACCAAGTGGTTTTCTCACTTTTTTGCCATTGACCATTTTAATTGGAAAATCAAATGAATTTTCAACAATGTCCCAAATTTCTAAATCAACGGATTCTAAAAATAAACGCATCTTATTTTTCCAATAAAGATAAAATTCACCCTTGAACAAGGGTGGACGGTGTGACGATGCTCCCTCAGACAAGATAGCATTGTCCTCAACACATGGAAGAGCTATGAGGATCTTGTCTTAGAAATTTCTCTCTTGACAAAACCTCGCTCTGATACCACTTGATGTAAATCGTGTGAGAACAATGCACAAGAGGGGAGGGGTGAATTGTGCTTTTCACTAAAATTTAGATTTTGAAAAATCTTTCAATTAAAAACGTTTGTAAATAAATTGTGAAATAAAAACGAAAAGTGCAATAATAAGACAAGCAAACAAAAGACAGATTTTTAGGTGGTTCGGCCAAACCCGTCCCTACATCCACCCCCGATCAACCCGATCGGGCTTCCACTAACCACTCCCTTTTGCCGAAGCCGGTAGGGGTAAACCAAGTACAACCGGTGCTCCAACGAGACACCAAAAATCCGAACAAATCCGGCTACAATAATGCATACAATTTTTACAATAGCAATGCATACAAAAATCCTACACCTTTAATTTCTCAAAGCAAAGTGGCACAACTAAATGTTACCGAATGATGCAACGAAATGTGGAAGAGAGCTGTTGAAATTTTAGAAGAAGATTGAGCCCGTAGCTCCCACAAGTATGCCAATTGTTGCTCTCGGTTTTGGCCTTTTTCTTTAGTTCTTGAAGAAGTTTGCAAGTGGATTCATCAATCTATAAATTGTAAGATGTCCTATATATATAGTCCACCAAAAAGCAATTCCAAACGGCTAGAAAAATGGTAAAAAAGAAACCGAAAAATAGCCGTTGCCTGAAGCCCGAAAAGGAGAGCAGCAGCCGTCCGATCCCACTTCAAGAATGGACGACTGGATGGACTTCTCGGCTTGATCATCTCCAGACCGTCTGATCCGGGCGGACTTGATCTGAACCATTGGATCCCACGCGCTGAACGAACGACGCTGATTAAACAGCCGTTCGAAATTACTCTCGCCCGTTGGATCTAGGCGGGCTTGATCTGCGCCTTTGGATCCTGCGCGCTGAACAAACGGCGCTGATTAAACAGCCGTTCGAGATTACTCTCGCCCGTTGGATCTGGGCGGGCATGATCTGCGCCTTTGGATCCTGCCGAAGTTATAAGGTGGGATTTTTAGTCCCACACTGCAGAATGCAATTTTGCACAGCGCTTTATAATAGATTTGTGCCGTTTAACCTGCGAGCCACTTTGGGGCTGGCTCCCCCCCTCCTTGACCGGGATTTCATCCCCCGGTTCAGGTTGACTTAGCCATGCACTGTTCTTTGACCGTTGACCATGCTGAAGTTAGACTTAGCCGAGCTCCTCTCGGCAGGCTTGGCTTAGCCAGGCACTGTTCCGTTGACCGTTGACCAGCGCTAGCCGAGCTGCTCTCGGCGGTCTTTGGCGGGCTTTGCTCGCCCCTTTCGGGTCATCCAAATTTTTATATTTTTTATTTCTAAAAGGCCTGGACGGGCTATTTGGACGCCGGGTCGACCCGCCCATGCTACAGTGCTTTTTCCCGAGACTTTTGCTATTTTAGGGTATTGTTGACGAATTTTTTAGCCACAAATTTGAATATAAGTGTATAAAAATAATTTTTTATTCTTATAGTATTATAAGTTAATTAAGCGGCTATGAAAAGAAATTCGTAAAAAACGATTCCATAATAATATTAAAAAAATCAAATACCCATGTCTATACATTTTGTCAAATATGCTTGGCCCAAAAATGAAAATTCATTATTAAATAATTTTATAATATTTTTAAATGTTAATACTACTAGTGTGCCACATAATCTCAAGGTTTTGACATATCAAATTCAAGAGAAATAAAAAGACATTTAATTATAAGACATCTTGCGCATGTCTCAAAAATTCCTTCAGTAATAAATAGCTTGGTTTTGTAATTATCACATCAAAGGGTACAACACCAATCCCATACTCATTGATTGTAGGCGGACTACTCGAGCTACATGCATGGCGAGAGTGGATCAACACATGCTGGCTTGGGGTGAATTAGGAGCGGCCCCTGCGGGGAGCTTCCCTAGGCATCAAATAATCGGCTCAGAATTGGTATGGACATGTGGAATCTAATAGTTTAATTAAAACAAAGCATTGTGATGGTCCTCAAGGATGCTCACACAATGTGATTTTCATGTCTAGTGCTTTGAATGTCAAAGAGAAGAAATTCAACCAAGCATGGGTAAACAGTAGGAGTGACTATGACTCTCTTAAGATAGCCAAATTCCTCTTCATCTAATTACTGATGCACATGAATCTATTAATGAGATTCTCACTGTCCTTTTCAACTATCCAGTGAAACCACAAGCAAAGGAATGAGCTTGGTGAAATCTACAAGGAAAGAAGTCCCTATTGATCATGACTCTTGTCCGATTTTGCGAAATGACTTGAGAGGTGTCGCGCAAGTGAGAGTCAATGTGCAGAGAAAATTAAAATACCACAACATTTAATGTTATTTTACTAATTCCATGAGATGGAGATGGGGCCTACCCCTCTTTTTGGCTCCAAGTCTCAGCTCTGTTAGTTGATATGGGTGGAAGACATTGTGAGGTGAGGAGTTTGGCTGGGACAGCACTTCTGTTAAAAGATGGTGTAGGTGTCCTAAGGTAATCTCAATGAGAGCATAAAGCACGTGTAGAACAAAAGGGTATAAGCTCATTCGATTATGATTTCCAATACGAATACGAATAGTGAAAGCGTGGCTTATCGATTCTTTAGGCTTTCACAATTTGAAGCTGGAGGTGTCAGAAAAGTTGCCATAGTGATAACTGGCTTGTAACAGCCAAGCGTTGATGAAGATGTTTTTTGATCCCTCAATCCCGACTCTTCCAATCATTGTAAAGTAGAATTCGTCAAGTGTTGGATTGTGCACCCACAAATGGGGAACGTGAGTTGGGTATAAACCATTGTGAGGTAGGTTAACTTTACTCGACTAAAGAATTTGTCATGCTAGTAATTTAACTTAGTACGAGAGGAACTATTTTTTCATAGCATTGGTCATTGCGCTTGGATGAAAAGCCAATGGCGTGATGCTATCATATGTAGGATTATGACTGAAGGACTCTAAGATGTGACTGTTAGGCCTATTGCTCCCCTATTCACCAGCAGTAGGGGCTTGGCACCCCAAGGGCACACAACAACGGGATAGTCTAGTGTCACAGAAAATGGGACGACATTGGCACCGTAAGAAATGATAGTTAAGAATGAATGATGGTTAGAATCCTTTGCAAATGACTTAAATTTTTGTTGGTATGTTGTAATAAATCAAAATGAGGTCGAAACGAGGTGAGATTATCTTCATTGGAGTTATCTTTATGAGCTCTATCTAAGGAGACTCACTTGTATATCTTTAAAAATTTTATTTTCTAAGGTTTGTGATGCATTGCTAGACATTTCCTTTCATGCCTAATTTGATTATCATGTGTAACTTTGACTCTCCATTCGCATGATATTTACATTAATTTGATTTGATTTTTTTCATTAATGCAATTTATCTTATCCTTGTTTTATCACATATTTACTTAATATTACATTAACAATTCATTATCATTTATGCTTATTATTTTTGATAATTCATAGTAATTCTATATAAGGTGCAATGGAGACAATACAAACTTCAATGGACTTGTCTTAAGAACTTTTAAATTAAATATTTATTTCTATATTTTTCAAATTTCTTTAGCTATTGCATGCTTTAGAACACATTAGATTTGTAGCTGATGTGATAGCCAAAGATGTTACATTCAATATCTTTAGTATCTTGGAATGCAACTTTCTTATAAATGTTATCTAATTTCTCTAAATCTTTTACTTTAGTTTTGTTGTTTTATACTAAAACTATAAACCCCCTCTCTTTTGATATTTATATTACTTTTGTTTGGTTATATTTCATTACTTCAATTTATGTCATTTTAGCTTTAATTTAAATTTTGTTATTATTGAAATAATTATTTTTTATTATTTATGCTTATTAACTATGATAATTCATATTAATTCCAAACTATGTCACATTAATACAAAGAAACATCATTAGAGTCATCTTGATGAACCCTATCTAATGAAATATTCACTTTTATATTTTTTAATTGTACTAGATTTAATGATCAAGAATATTATGTTCAATCTCCTTTATATCTTTTTGTACAAATTTTCTCAATAATTTTACACATTTTTAAATATTTTTTTCTTTGATTTTGTTGTACTATTATGTAACACTTAGTTTACTTTTATGTGACTTTTAAGTTACTTAGATTTTGTTGTATTTTATTTCTTCAATTTATCTAATTTTAGATTTAGTATATAGTTATTTAAAATAAAATAATAATTTGTTATTATTCATTCTTATTTATTTTTTTTATTCGGAGTAATTCCAAAATATTTTTGAGCTAAATAAAACATACATCATTCAACTTGCCTCCTTGAGCTTTATCTAATAAAAATATACTTTTCCAATGTTTTTAAGTAATTTTATATTCTATTATTTTGTTAAAAATTATGAGATATTTTTATTGGTATATTATTTGATGATTAAGAATGCCATACTCTATCTCTTTAATATCTTGAATATATGATTCCTATATAACTTATACCACTTCTTCAAATGTTCCTAATTGATTTGGCTCTATCATTATGAAACTCTAAATCTTCTACGTTGTGACTTTTGCATTATTCTTAATTGTGTTATATTATGTTGCTTTAATTAACCTTAATTCAATTTTAATATAGAAATTTACTTAATATTTTAAAAGAAATTTATAATTATTTGTGCTTATTTGTTTTTGAAATTTGCAAAAATTCAAAATGTGGCCTAATTAAGAAGAAATGAATATCATTCTATTCATCCTTATGATCATAATGTAATAAAATATTCATTGAAATATTTTCAAAATATTTTACTTTTTATGACTTTGGCATAGAATATGAAACATTTTGATATTCAAATAATTTGTCAATTAAGCATGTTACACTCTAGCACAATTATATCATTGAAATGCAACATTTGCTTATAGTTTATCTCATTTTGTTAAACATTTACTTTGCTAAGTTATTTTACTCTGTCACTATACATCTAGTATCATATGTCATCTACATTGCGTTAAGTTTTTTATATAACATTACTTCAATGTCATGCATCTCTTGTTTAAAATATATTTTCTTCATATTAAAATGTTAATTTTGTAAATATTTTTTTATTTATTTTGAAAATTCATAGTAACTTCAATCAAGGTTTGATTGAGATGAAAAAATGTGATTGGATTAGTCTCAATAATGTGTCCAATTAAAGATACATTTGAACATTTTTAAATATTTTTTTACAATGGTTTTAGCATGCTTTATATGACACTATGAGATGTATCATATTTAATGGATGAGGATGTTACACCCAAACTCCTTAGTATCTTGCAATGAGACTTTATCATTTAACTTTTATCATTATTTTTCAAATTGTTTGCTGTCTTTGGATATATTACAATGCATGTCTAAATCTCTTTCCTCGACGCATTTACATTCCTTTGTTTTTAATATATTTCATTGCTTCAAATTATCATTTTTCCTCTTTTTAAAAATAATAATTTTTTGTTATTTTCATATTTAATTTCCTACTTTAAAGTAATTTCAAATAAGATTAGTTTGAGATTAAACAAATGGTGTTGCACTTATCCTAATGGGATTTATCTAATATCGAGATAATTTATGAGATAATTTGCTTCATACATGGTTTGGTAATCGATTATGTCACGCTAAATCCCTTAAATATCTTTTAATGCAATGTTCCTCTAAAATTTATCTTATTTTTAAATTTTGTTTTACTTTGATTTGGTTATATTACATAACTTCTAATTATGTCATTTTAGATTTGTTATATATTTCTTTAATAATAAAAAAATTAATTTTTAAAGTGTATCAAAATATTAGAAGACAAAATGTTTAAAATTAAAAAGAGGAATAACTAATTTGATTGATTTTGTCAAGATGAATATAATGATGTTTGTTTTCAATTTGATTGGACATTATTTGGAATTATTCAGTATTATTAAAATAAATTAAAAATAAATAAAAAATTATAATTTTAATGTCAAGTAAATATACATTAAATATGAAGTGAGATCAATTAAGTGATAATATAGTCAAATAAAAGTTATGCAAAGGTCGCATTAGTTGGTTTTTAGAGTTGCATAAAGTTAGCTAAATATAAAAAAAAGATTTGGAGAAATGAGATAAATTATACTAGAAAATTTCCTTCCAAAATAAAAAGGGGATCAAGTGTAACATCCTTTCTAATCAAATAAAGTACGAATCAAAATAACTCATGAAGCATGCAAAAATTTTAAAAACATATAGTTATAAATTATAAAAATTAATATTTGATTGGATAAAGTTCAACAAGTCAAGTCTAATAAAAGATCTATTACAAGATGATAAAACATTGTTTGTAAATACTAGAAATATCCAAAGAAGGTAGGCACAAATATTAATAGCTTATTATTTTTATATTAAGTAAACACATATTAAAGCTAAAAATAAAATAAGTTTACGTAATGTAATAAAACAAAATCAAAGTTATATAAAGGTCACACGACTGGAGATTAAGGGTGATATAATTATATAACCGAGTCATTGCAAAATGCTTGTAAAGAAAAGATAAATTGTATGACCAGATGACATTCCAAGATACTAAGAAGAATAAGTCCAATATCCTTGATCGTCAATTTTGGTACAAATCAAAATAATTGATAATGCATCTAAAAATCGGAGTGATAAAATATTGAAAATTATAAAAATTAATATTTAACTAGATAGATCTCGTTAAGGTGAATTGAACGACTTTTTTCATCTAGGTGAGACCTTGTACGAATTTAAGGTAAATTGCCTAAGCAAAAGAACGTAAATAGTAAAATTATTATGTTCATATTAAGAAAAAATATATTAAAGGTTAATTGAGTTAATTGAAGTAATGTAATAGAGCCACATTGAAACAATGCAAAGGGCATGAGAAATGAGATTGAGAGTTACATATGAATATAAACAAATCTATCGAGAACATTTGAAGAAAATATATAAATTATATAAGAAACTTGGCTTCCGACATACAATGGAGAGTTAGTGTAAGACTTGATTTTGTTAAATAACGTATGAAAAAAATCTTTTTGAAAAGCATGAAAGTTTATAAAAGATTATGTTAAAATCTACAAAAAAATTTTTTTGGATGGTGCCCATTGAGTCGAGTCCAACGATATTTATTTCATCGCCATTTAAACACATTTAGAATTTCAAAAAATATCAAAAAACCTAAACATTTAAAATAATAAATTATTTTTTTATTTTGAATAAATGTAGATTAAAGTGCATAGGAGATTAATTGAGGTAATATAATAAAACTAAATAAAATTGATGTAAAGATGGTCTAAGAGAAAAATTATACTTTCATAGGAATATAAAAAATCAAATCAAACATATTTAAAGAAATGAGATAAAAATGTATGATAATATTCCATTCCAATATACTCATGAGATCAAGCATAACATCCTCGATCAACAACTCCTGTAAAAATCGAAGGCCTTATAAAGCACATCAACATACTCAAAAATAAAATAATTCAAAAATAAAAAAATAAAAAAATGAAAAAAAAAAATATTTAATTTGATGAAGCTTATTTAAACAAGTTCTAAAAAGTTTGTTTCATCTTGATCAAATCTTGCTTGCAATTACTTTGTATTTCTGAAGAAAATAAATGTTGATAATAATAAATTATTATCTTAATATGAATTAAATATATTTTAAAATAGAAATAAGATACATGAAAGCAATATAATATATCCAAACTATGATGATGTAGAAGTCTTATGAATGGTGACTTAAAGCGAGGTAGCAAGAAAACTAAAAATTGCAAAAATCTTATACTATTAAATAAATGATACTAAAAAGTTGTATTCCAAGATAATAAGCTTTATGAAGTGTACAATCCTTTATCATCAAAGCATGCATAAATTAAAAATCCTATTAAGGTAATATAAAGGATAATCAAAAATAATTTTTAAAATTATGAAAAGAACTTTTAATTCAGCAAAGCATGTTGACATGAGTTAATCAAAATTTGTTTCATTTTTGTCGAACCTTATTTGAATTTTAGCAAATCACAAAAAAACTATGCATGAATAATAAAAAAATCAATATCAAGTAAATATGTATTACAGCTATGACTATAAAAGTTGAAACAATGCAATGTTGTAAAATCAAAGTGATATAACACTCACATGAGATGTGATTTAGGGTTCCATCTTAAAATAAAAAATTTAAAGCCAATAATTTGAAGAAATGAAATACATATTATGAGAAAATTTCCTTCTAAGATACCTAACAATTCAATTATAACGTGCTTGAAATTCAAAAGAGTTATGAATCAAAACAAATCTTGAGAAATATTAAAAAAAATTGTTAATTATAAAGAGCACCTATGATAAGTCAATGACATTTGTTTCATATTATTCATAACTAATTTTGAATTATGATGTTCTAAATTGTAATGAATGAAAATTTCTCGTAAAGCCTATAAATCAAGCCTGATTTACAATTATGGGGAATTACCAAAGAGAGCAAGGATAAATAATAAAATAAATTTTATTTTTTTAAATAAATATTTATTAAAGCTAACTGAGATAAATTGGTTGCATGTAATACTACAAATGATAGTGAGCTAAATGTCTGGAGTTTCATTGTAGAATAAGCAAAGAAAACCAAAAAAATGTTAAAGAAATGAGATAAATTATTTATGAAAGCTTCATTCGATGTCAAGAGGAAAATCAAGCACAACATCCCAATACACAAATTATGTACGAAATTAGATTTCTCGAAGATCATTCACAAAAACCCTTAGGAAATGAAATACATGAAATTGTAGTAATGAATATTTAATTAGATAAATCACTTGAAGACATGTCCAATGATATTTATTTCATTTTGAACATAATTTTTAAAATTACTACAATTCAACAAAAGAAATAAACTTAAACTGAAATAGATTTTTTTAAACTAAGTAAATATAGATTAAAGATAAAATAAGATAAAGTAAAGAAATGTATTATAACTAAATCAAAACAATGTAAATGTCACGTGAGTGAAGATTTTGAGATAAATATTAGTATAACAGAATAACAAAAATATTAAAGAAATTAATTAAACACAATAAGAAAGTTGCATTAAAAACTATTTAGGTGAACGAGAATAGATCCATGATCACCAAATATTGTACATTTTAAAAAAATCAAAAAATTAATATTTTATTAGGTAGAGGTCATTGAGGTGAATTGAATAATGTTTGTTTCATCTCAAATGGTTCTTTTTTGTATTTAAGAAGAAATATCATAATAAATTCATATAAATATTAAGTTATAATTTTGATATTAAGCATATATATATATATATATATATATATATATATATATATATATATATTAAAATTCAAATGAGATAATTAAAAACATTGTAATACAAATAAATAAGAGTGATGCAATGATGACACAATGGGCAATTTACACTTAGAAGTGAAATTTTTGAAAGAAAGAAAAATTGTGTAAGAAAATTGGATTGCATGATAGTAAAAAGATTGAGTATAACACCCTTCATCATTCTATCATGCATGAATCAAATACCTCATAACATGGGCTAAAAACTTAAAAATAAAGCATTTCTAATTGAAAATCAATATATAATTTAAAGGAGCTTATCAATATGAGTCCAACATCTTTTTGTCCATATTAGACCTCATTTTGAATTATTGTGAACTTTCAAATCAAATAGGGAAAATAATAAAAAAATCATTTAATATTAAGTTTATAATTTTAAAGCTAAAATGAGATAAAATTAAGTAATATAATTTGACCAATTCAAATTCATATAAGGATCCCATGATAGGAGATTTAGAGTTACATAGTAATATAACAAAAACTAGACAAAATATTTTAAGAAACGACATATATTATATAAGAAAAATACATTGTAAGCTAATAAGGAGATTGAGTACCATACTTGATTCTCAAATAGCATATGAATAAAACTACCTGATAAACTATGCATAACAAATAGAAATTATATGTTTTAAAAAATATTTAACTAGATAAACTTCATGAACTTCACTCCAATGAGCTTTATTGCATCTCAGCCAAGCCTAATTTTTTATTACTATAAATTATCAAAATAAAAAAGCATTAATAACAATAAATTATTATTTTACTTTGAAGTAGATATATATTAAAGTTAAAAAAATTGAATTAAAACACTATAATATTATGAAATTGAAGTGATGTGAAAGGCACATGAGAGAAAATTTATAGTTTCATTGTAATATAACCATATCGAAGTGAAACATTTGAAGAAATTAGATATATTAATTTAAAAATTTAGATTCGAAGACACTAGTATATCAAGTTTAACATTCTTAACCATTAAATAAAATTTGAATGAAATTAACTTGTAAAAGATAGAAAAATCTTAGAAAATAAAAATATTTTAGAAAAAAATAAATATGAATATTTAATTGCATAAAGCTTACCAAGATGAATCCAATGAAGTTTATTTTATCTCAAACATTCCTGATTCAGAATTACAATAAATTAACAATGTAAATAAACATTAAATCAATAAATTCTTTTTTCACGTAAATTAAAAATATATTTAAGCTAAAATAACAAAAATTGAAACAAAGTATCATCAATTCAAAGCAATGTAAATGTCAAACGAGGGGGATTCAATAATAAAAAATATAACCAACTTATCATAAAAAGGATAAAGAATTATGATAAATTATCGACGAATGTTCCATTCAAGGATACTAATAAGATGAAGCATAGTATCCTCAACAATAAAATATTGAATGAAACTGCATGTCTCAAAGAAAATGCAAAAGCATAAAAAGTTATATATATATATATTTATATATTAAAATTTAAGTAGATAGAGCTTGTGGAGAAAACTCAAACAATGATTATTTCATCTCAATGAGACCTTTTTTAAAATTACTAAAACTTACCAAATTAAATAATAATAAATTATAATTTTAATATCAAGAAGATATACAATAAATTTGAAATGATATGAATTAGAGGAATGCAATATAAGCAAACCAAACCAATGTAAAGGTCATGTGATAGATGATTTAGAGTTATGTAGTAAAATAAACAAACAAAAAATTTAAGAAAATGAGATAAATTAAATGGGAAATTTCTTTTCCATGATTATATGGCACTTATTTTAATAGCCTATATTATTAAATGAGGTATGAACCAAAATTTCTTATGCAGCATGTCAAAACCTCAAAATTGATTTAATAAAATGTAAAAATAAATACTACGTTGCATATAGTGCATCATAACAATCCCAACAACAATTATTTTATCTTGATTGGATCACATTTGGAATTCCTTTGAATTTTCAACTTAGATATCCATAAATAATAATAATTTATTTTTTAATGTAAATTAAGAATATGTTAAACTTGAAATTAGATAAATTAAAATGGCATAATAAAAAAAATCACAGGAATGCAAATGTCATAAGAGACAAGATTTAGAGTACAAAGTAATATAAATAAAACTAATTCAAAAAATAGAAAAATTTGATAAATTTTTTTCAGAAAATATATTTCGAAATACTTTCAATTGTGTAATCACGTGCAAATAAAAAGCTTCTATTATCCTCTTAAAATATGACATATAACATTTTTAAAGTATTAAAATGAATATTTAATCTGATATATCTCTTTGAGAAAGTTGAAAGTCGTTTGTTTCCTCTAAAATAGACCTTTTAATGATTTACAATAAATTACAAATTGTTTATTTAATCCAATCGAAGCTATTTTTAATTATTACGAATTGCTTAAATAAATAAACATTAGCAAAAAGATATTTTTTTTATTTCAAAAGAAAAAATATTAATGCTAAAATTCGATAAATTGATTCAATTTAATTTTACCATGTCAATTAGATGTAGACATCACATGAGAGGGGATTTAGAGTTCATAGTAATATGATGAAATCAGAAAAAAATATTTCACAAAATTAGATAAATTGCATCATAAAGTTTATCTAGAAGAAATTAAAGAAATCTAGGTGTCACCTTGCACAAGAAAAAATTCTAGAAAAAATTATTTAAAATTATAAAAAATAATATATGATATGACTTATCAAGATGAATTTGGCAACTTTTCCTTCATCAATATTACACCTCATTTTGAATTACCATGAAAAATCTAACTAAAAAAATTATTAATAAAATTGAATTATTTTTTTATTTTTTAGTGGAAATTTTTTGAAGCAAGAATAAGATAAATAATAAGTGAAGTTTCTTTCGAAGATAACAAAGCGAATGAGTGTAATATCCTAAACAGTCAAAAAATGTGCAAAATGACATGTCATATGAAGATGTTAAAATCTTAAAAACTAATATATATATGTATATATATATATAAATTAACTTGATATAGCTCATTAAGTGGAGTACAATTTTTTATTCTATCTTGATTGGACCTTTCTTGGAACAAATATCAACTTCAAATACGACAATAATAAATTGCTATAAATAATTATTTTAATAATAAGTAAATATATGCTAAATTATAAATTAAAAAAGTCAATGAAATAAAATATAAGCAAATCAAAGTGATGTAGAGGTTAGATTTAAAGTTACTAATAACATATCCAAACCAAAACAAAGAAATTTGAATAAATTAAATATGTTGTATAGCAAAATTACATTCAAAAATGCCAAGGAGAATTAGTATACCATCCACAATTGCTAAATAAGAAACAAATCATAATGTTTCATAAAATGTGAAAAACTTTAGAAATAAATTACTTAAAAAATGTAAAAAATAAATACTTAGTTTAATGTATCTCTTATAAAACATTCTAAAAACAAAAAAAAATAGCATAGTTTAAATTATAAAAATAAATATTTAATCCAATAGAGGTCACCAAGATTGGTCCAATCACATTTTTATACATCTAAATCAAAGTATGTTTGGTCTTACAACAAATTTCTAATTAAATAAGCATAAACAATAATGTAAGATAACCAAATCGATGAAATGGATAAGTCATATGAGAGGAGACTTTTTGTTACATTATAATAAAAGCAAATCAAAGAAAAAAAGAATAATTGAGATAAATTGTAATAAAAATTTCATTTTGAGATACTATGGAGATTCAGTGTAATGTCCTTGCTCATCAATTTAAATACAAATAAAAATAATTCATAAATCCTAAAACAAATCTTGAAAAAATATTTAATAGTATTAAATAAAGAACCAGATGAGCGTAGCTTGCTAAAATGAGTAAAAAGGCATTGGTTTCATCCCAACGATACATCATTTGAAATTAATACAAATTAATTAATAAAAAAGCTTAAATAATAATATATTATTATTTAAATATTAATTAAATATAAATTAAAATTTAAATGGGATAAATTGAAGCAATGTAAATAAATAAATAAAAGACATGTTAAGGTCACATTCCAATATGCAAATGGGATTTAATGTAATCTTCCATATTATCAAATTTGATACAAATCAAAATTTCCCATAAAGCCTACTAAAATCCTAAAATATAAAATATTTAAAGATATTAAAAAATATTTAATTAGATATAGTGCATCAATTTGAATACAATGATTATTTTTTGTCTCGATCAAACCTCATTTTGAATTATGGAGATATCGAAGTAATAAATGTAGGTAATGAAAACTTTTTATTCTTATATTAAGGAAATATATATATATTAATATTGAAAATGTATAAATTGAAGCAACATAATACAAGAAAATTAATGTTTAAGATCACTTGATATGAGATTTACGGTTACACACTAACTTAATGAAATCAAAGCAAATAATTTGAAGAGATTAGATAAATTGCATAGGAATGTTGTATTCCAAGATATTAAAAAATTTTAGTGGAACATTCTTGATTGCCAATATAGGTATAGGATGAAATGACTCATAAAGCATTCTAAACCCATAGAAAATAAATATTTAGAAATATAAATTGTTTAATTAACTTGGTAAAGCACATCAAGATAAGTTTGATGATATTAGTTTCGTCTCAATCAAATATATTTTTGAATTGCTATGAATAAAAAAATGATAATAATTTTTTAATATTAGACAAATATTTATTAAAGTTGAAAATACATAAATTTAAGCAATGTAATATAAGTAAATAAAAATGACATAAAAGACACATGAAACGTGATTTAAAATTTAATTATTATATAACCAAATCAAAGGAAAACAATGAAAAAAGAACAAAAACTATAAGCAAAAGCTACATTCCAAGATATTGATGAGATGATGTGTAACATCTTGGATCACCAAGTCTGATATGAATCACAATGTTTTGTTGAATATATAAAACCAATAAAAATAAAAATATCCTCTTAGAAAATAAAAATAATAATGTAGATAGAGCTCATCAACGTGAGTCTAACAACACTTTTTTGCACTCGTTGAAAGCTCATTTTGATTTATTGAGAATTTCCAAAGTAGAAAATAAAAATAATGACAATTTTTTTTATTTTAAAAAGAAAAATTTTATCAGTGCCAAAATGATACAAATAGAAGCGATGTAATATAACCAATTCAATCTTATGCAATAGTAATATATGATTAGATTTAGAGTTACATATTAATATAACCAAATAAAACAAAAAATTTATTGAAATGAGATAAATTGTTTAGGAATGTTGCATTCTAGCGCATTAAAGAGATCAAGTGTAATGTCCTAATTCTTCAAGTTAGGTATGAAGTAAAATTTATTATTATGCGTACTAGAATTATTAAAAAAAGACATTTAGAAACATAAGCACATATATTTAATAAAATAGAACTCATCAATATGAATACAATGATGTTTCTTTTATCTTCATGAAACATTGTTGGATGCAATATAATATAACCAAATTTTATGTAAAAAGTTTAAAAAATTTGATAAATTTAATGATAGAGTTACATTCCATGATGCTTAGGTGATTATGTGTAAAATCCTATATCATCATATTGGAAAAGAATCAAAAAATTTGATAAAACATATAAAAACACAATGACGTAATACATTAAAACAATAAATGGTAATATTTAATTAGATATAGCTTACCAAAAAGATTTTATACACATTTGCTTCATCTTGCTCAAACTTCATTAAGAATTATTATGAATTATCAAATTAAAAATGTTAAAATAATAAAAAATTATTATTATTAATTAGTAAATATATGATGAAGATAAGATATGATAAATTGAAGCAATGAAATACAACAAACTTTTAGATATGTAGAGGTCACACAAGTTGATGAATAGATTAACATAGTAATATAACAAAATCAATTTAAAAAATTTGAAAAAATAAACAATGTTATAAAAAAAATTGTATTCCAAGGCAACAAAAAGATAAAGTGTAATGTCCTTGATAGTAAAATTTGATAAGAATTGAAATACTTCGTAATACATGCTAAAATAATATAAAATAAAATACTTAAAATTCATAAAAGATATATATTTAATTTGAAAGACGTCGTCAATGCAAGTCCAATGATATTTGTGTCTTCTTGGTTGGACCTTGTTTGGAATGACTATAAATTTCACAAATAAGAAAAATTAATAATAATAACTTATTATTTTCATTTGCTAAAATGATATAAATTAAATCTATCTAATATAAAAAAATTAAATCATTCATAAGGTCACACAAGAGGAGAAATGAGTTTCATAAGGACATAACAAATCAAAGCAAAAACATTTGAAGAAATTGGTAAATGTTATGGAAGAATTACATACCAAGCTATTAAGAAAATCAAGCATAGCATTCCCGATCATTAAATCAGCTATTAATTGAAATGATACCAAAAATATGTCAATACCATAAAGAATAAAAGCATTAAAAATATAGAAAATTAGTATTTAATTTGGTAGAGCTCATCAATGCGATTCAACAATGTTTGTATCATCTCAATTAAACTTCTTTAAAAAATACTATAAATTTTTAGAGTAAATGAATATAAATAATAATAAATTATTTTTTCTTATTAAGTAAATTTATATTAGAGATAATTGAGATAAATAAAATAATGTAATACAATAAACATAGCTATTATAAAGGTCACATGAGAGGAGAAATGGCGATATAGAAATAAATCTAATTCAAGAGAGAAGTTTGAAAACATGATATAAATTGCACATGAAAGTTGCATTGAGATTGAGTATAATATCCTTAATAATCAAATTAAGTACAAACAAGTGACTCATAAAAAATATTTAAACCCTAAAAAATAAAATAAATAAAAAATATAATAAGAAAAACTTAATTTGAGATAACACATCAAGAAGAATCCAACGATGATTTTTCTTCTCAATCGAATCACCATTGAAAACACTACGAATCACAAAAAAAAGGTTCAATAATAATAAATTATTATTTTAATATTAATTAAAATTATATAAAAATATAATTGAGATAAATTGAAACAATGTAACGTAATTGAATCAAAGACTTTAATGTTAAACAATAAGAAATTTAGAGTTACATAGTAATATAACAAAATCAAAATAAAACATTTAAAAGATGAAGTAAATTTTCTGAGAAAGTTTAATTCCAAGATAATTAAATGATCGATTATAGCATTGCTTATCATCAAATCATAGACAAATTGAAATGCCTCATAAAGTGAGCTAGAATCAGAATTTCATAGTAATATAACGAAATTAAAGGATAAAGTTTGAATAAATAAAATAAAGTCCACTAGAAAGCTACATTGTTAGATGTTAATGATACCAATTGTAATTTCTCGGATCAACAAATCATGTACGAGTAGAAATGTCATAAAGAATTTCAAAATCTTACAAAATATAATATTTAAAATTATAATAATGGGTATTTAATGGAGAAAGCTCATTGAAATGAGTCTAATCACTTTTGCTTCGTCTTCAGTAGACTTTGTTTGAAATATTGCAGATCATAAAAATAAATAAAAAGTAAATAAAAAATGCTTTTCTAATGTTATGAAAACACATTTTTGACCTAAAATGAGATAAATTAAAGTAAACAAATATACCCAAATCAAGGTGATATAATAGCCACAAGATGATAGATTTAGAATAACATAATAGTGTAACAAAACTAAAGTAAAAATTTGAAGAAAGAAAATAAATTATATCAAAAAGCTATATTCTTAAATATTACAAAGATCGTGTGTGACATTCTTAATTATCTAGTTAATTAAGAATCAAAATGCCTCATTAATTAAGTAAAAGTTAAAAAATAAAACACCAAAAAATATAAAAATAAATGATTAATTTGTTAGAGCTCATCAAGAAGAATCTTAATACATTTGATTCTTCTCCATCATACCTCAATTTGAAATATTTTAAATTACCAAAAACTACGCAAAAAAAAATACCTTTTTAATAATAAATAGATACTAAAGTTATCGAATGCAACATCCTTAACATTCATATTAGGCATGAATCAAAATTTTAGAAAATGAGATAAATTATATTGTAAAGTTTCACTCTAAGATACTTAAGAGATCAGTACAAATCCTAGCCATGAGAAGGATTACTGTGACATAGTTCTATAACTTAATCAATATAAAACATTTTAATAAATTCAACAAATTATATGATAATGTTGTGCTCCAGGATACACAAGACATTGAGGGTAACATCCTCGATCATCAAATAAGGAATGATTCAAAATTTTCCTTAAAGTGTGTCGAAAGAATTAAATTAAAATATTAAAAAAAATAAAATGAATATTTAAATGGATAGAGCGCATCGACATGACTTCAACGATGCTTTTTAGTTACTATCAGACAACAAATTAAGGTAACTAAACCAAAATAATAACAAATTAATTTATCAATACATTTTATATATAGATGAAAATAATGATAAGAAAAATGGAATCAATATAAGACAACAAATCAATATTTCATAAAGATCACGCAATTAAACATTTTGAGCTAACTGTAATATTGCAAATCAAAGTAAAACTTTTGAAGAAATGAGATAAATTGTACAAGAAAGTTGTATCTTATGATACTATAGAGATCCTATTTAAATATAAACTATTCATAATTGGAGATTACTACAAATTATCATAGTACATGAGCATAAATAAATAAAAATTACTATAATAATCTTAAAGAGATACATGAAAACATAAACAAGATAAATAGTAAAAATTAATATAATCAAATCAGAGCAAAAACTTTGAAGAAATGAGAAGATTTGTACAAGAATGTTGCCTTTTAATTACTAAAAATATTGAGTCTAATAAACTCGACCATTAAATTATTTACAAGATGAAATTTCTTATAAAAGGTGAGGAAACATTGCAAATAAAATAATAAAAATAATAAAAATAATAAAAATTAATAATTAAATGGATAGAGGATATAATGATGAGTCTAATGATTTTTATTTCTCCTTAATTTGACCTTATTTGGAATAACTGAAAAAATAGTAATAAAGAAAATATTAATAAATCTAAAAGGAGATACAATCAAAAAAGATAACGTAAAATATAAATGTGATATAAAGACTAAATGAGAGGAAATTTCTACTGAGTTTGTAATTAACAAAATTAAAGTAATAATTTTAAAAATATGAGATAAAGTATAAACGAAATTACCTTTCCAAGGTGATAAATGGATAGTGTAATGTCCCCAATCATCAAATTAGTTACAAATAAAAGCAACTTATTAAACACGAAAGAATCATAAAAAATAAAGTAAATACAAATATATAAATTGATATCTAATTACATTGAGCTCATCGAAGGGAGCCCAAAGGCATTTTTTATCACAATGAAACTACTTTTCAATTTATTATGAATTATGAACTAAAGTGAGAATACATCAAAATAAATTGTTATTTTAAAATAAAATAAATGTTTATTAAAATTTAAAAGAGATAAATATTATTGGTTAAAATTTAACAAATCAATGTGATATATATGGTTGACATAATTATAGATTTAGATATACATAGTAACATTATCAATTCAAAGGAAAGAATTCGAAAAAATGACATAACTTATATGATATGGATTCATCACATGATTTTATGGTGGTAAAGAGTAACATCTTTGATCATGAAATCATGTAATAATTAAAATTTGTTTCATTAAAAATGCCAAAACTCAAAAAGTAAAATATTTAAAAATATAAAAAATAAAATATTTAATTGCATAGAACATGTTGAGATGAGTCCAATGACTTTTTTTCATCATCATCAACCCTCATTCGGAATTATTAAGAATTACCAAATTAAGTAATCATAAATAATAATAATTTTATCTTTTAAAATTAAATAAATATTTATTGAATTTGAAATGGTAGAAATTAAGGCATTGTAATCGACCAAATTAAACAAATTGAAATGATGAAAGAATCAAGGTGTCTCAAAAAAAACTTGTCACAATCCTAAAAAAAATATTTAAAACATAAAAATTAATATTTAATCCTTCATAACTCATGGACTCCAATCCAACGTTCTTTGCTTCATCTTAGTCATAGCTCATTTGGAATTATTGCAAATTACAAATGAAATAGAAATAAACAATAAAACACTACTATTTTAATAACAAATAAATAAGTAATAAAGTTGAAATGTTATAAATGTAAATGATGTCATATATCAAAAAAAATTAAGGTCACATGATGGAGAGTAATAGTTTCATAATAATATAACTTAATTGAAGAAAAAATTTGAAAGAATGACAAAATGTTTAATGTGAAAGTTACATTCCATGATACTAAAGAGATCTTGTGTAATTTTCTCAATCATCAAATTTATGATGAAAAAAAAATGTCTACTAAAACATGATAAAGTCATAAACAATGAAGTACTTTTAAATAAAAAATGAATATTTAATTTGATAGAACTGATCGAGTCAAGTTGAACAATGTTTATTTCTACTCAATTAGATCACTTTTGGAACTACATTGAACTGATATATTTAGTAAGAATAAAAAATTATAAAATAAATTATTATTCTATTATTAAGTTATATAATTTTAAAAAAATAAGATAAACTAATGTAATGTAATACAACAAAATCAAACTGATATAAAGCTTACACAAGAGAAGAATTATAGTTTCATGAACTATCACAAACTTAAATCATAGAACTTTTAAATAAAGTTAAATTAAATGGGAAATATGCTTTCTAATGAACTAAGGATGTCGAGTTTAGTTGTCTTGATCATTAAATTGTGAAAGAATCTAGTTATCACATAAAATGTGCCAATTATTATAAATAAAATCATTTAATAATATAAAAATCAATATTTATATTTATGGAGATCATTGACACAAGAAAAATAAGGTTTGATTCATAATTCATTATCATTTGTGCTTATTAATTTTGATAATTGATAACTATTACATATGAGGTACGATGGAGACAAAACTAATGTCAGTAGACTTATCTCAAGTAGCTCTATCAAATTAAATATTTACTTTTATATTTCAAACAATAGATTGTACTTGATTTGATAGCCAATGGTGTTACACTCAGTATCTTTAGCATATTGGAATGCAACTTTCTCATAAATTTCATCTAATTTCTCTAAATATTTTTCTTTAGTTTTGTTATTTACTATATAACTCTAAATATCCTCTCATGTCATGTTTATGTCAGTTTGACTTGGTTATATTTGATTTGCTTCAATTTATGTAATTTTAGCTTTAATATATGTTTACTTGTAATGAAAGTAACAATTTATTATTATTTATGCTTTTTAACTACGATAAATCATAATAATTTCAAACTACGTCAGCACGATGTAAAGAAACATCATTAGAGTTATCTTGATGAACCCAATCTTATAAAGTATTCACTTATATATTTTGAAATGCTTTAATTTCTAGTGCTTGCCATGCTTTAAGTTGCATTAAGTTTTTAATTTAACATTGCTTCCATGTGACACATCTTAGGTTTAACATATATTTACTTAATATTAAAGTGATAATTTTGTTATTATTTTTTCTTATTGACATTGGTAAATCATAAAAATTTCAAACGACGTTCGATCGAGATGAAACCACATCATTGGTGAAGCCTCGATAATTTATATCCAATTAAAGAAGCATTTGAACATTTTTAAATTTTTTTTAAAAGGGTTTTGACATGCTTTCCAAGAAATTTCGACATGTACCATACTTAATGGTTGAGGATGTTCTAACAGAACTACTTAGTATCTTGCAATGTGACTTTCCCATATAAGTTATCTAATTATTTTTCTATTTTTTTGTTGTCTTTGGTATATTACAATGTACGTCTAAATCTCCTACCATATGGCATTTATGTCCCTTTGATTTTGTATATTTCATTGCTTCAAGTTATAATTTTTCATCTTTAATGTGTATTTTCTAAATATTAAAATGATAATTTTCTATTATTTTACATATTTATCTTCATAATTTCTAGTAATTTAAAATAGGATTTTCCTAATGTTGAGAAACTTTATGAGATAATTTGATTGATATATGATTTTTCAATCAAGGATTTCACACTCAATCTCTTAAGTATCTTGCAATGTAACCTTCATACACAATTTATCTTATTCTTTAATTTTTTTTACTTTTATTTGGTCATATTGGATAACTTCTAATTATGTCATTATAGGTTTGTTATATATTTCTTTAATATTAAAAAAAATTTACTTTTGTTTTTTTTTTTATTTAATTTTTAACTTCATACTAATTCTAAATTAGGACTAATCAAAAAGAACTAACATCATTCACCCATGTCGACAACTTTATCCAATTATACATTCATTTTTATACTTCAAAATACTTTATTAGTATTTTTTGGCATATTTTCCAAAATTATTTTTTATTTTATTTAATGATAGGTAATGTTATACTTGATCAATGCAATATCCTTGAATGCAACATTCTTATGTCATTTATTTCATTTCTTGAAAAATTTTCTTTGATGTTATTAAATTATAATGTTACCCTACATATGTTCTTGTGTGATCATTACATTGCGTTGATTTAAATATGTTATATTGCCTAAATTTTCACATTCTAACTTTAATATATGTGTACTTAATATTTAAGTAAAAATATATTATTATTTATGTTTTATACTCTAATAATTCATAATTAGTCCTAATCTGCTAAGATGGACATGAAACAAACTTTATTGCACTCATCTTGTTGATCTGAATACATATAAATATTTATTTTTATAATTTATATGAAAGTTCAAATAGTACTTGATTTGTTGATCAAGGGAATTTTTCTCAAAGTCTTTAGTATCTTGGAATGAAATTTTCCTAAGTAGTTTATCTCATTTCTTTAGATTTTTTGTGTTCCTTTGTAAAACTACTATTTACCAAATGGTCTACCCCAATGTGATGTTAGCATCGCTTTAAGGTTTTTATAATATGTTACATCAATTAATCAAATTTTTTTCTTACATTTACTTAATGTTAAAATAATATTTTCTTATTATTTTTAGTATTAAATCTTTAATTATCAAAAATTTTAAACGATGTTCAATCGAGATAAAACAAGCATTATTTGACTTTACTTGAAAAACTCTGACATTTAAGGGTACTTCATTAGATATTTTAATACATGCATGATTTGATTATGTTGCGTTCAATTTTTATAGTATCATAGATTGCAACAATCTGGTACACTTTGTCTTATTTTTTTAATATTTTCTGGATGATTTTTTTAATATATAAGAAACTCTATTTCTTAACTCATGGGACTTTTACATCGCGTTAATTTAGCTGCATTACCTTCATTCTTTAAACTCAGTTCAACTTTATCATATTTACTTAGCATTAAATAATATTTTTTTATGATTTATACTTATTTATCTTGAAAATTCTTAATAATTTAAACAAGTTTCAATTGAGAAAAATTAGCTATTATTGGACTCACCTTGATCAGCTCCATATAACTAAAACTCAATCCTATATTTTTAAATATTTTCTTTTTGAGTGTTTCTGCAAGGAATGCGAACATCTAGTGTTTGATCAAGTTGTCAATCTAGGATGTGATGCTTGATCTTGTTTACATTATGAAAATGCAGCTTTACCTTATCATTTATCTCATTTCTTCTAATTTTTGCTTCTTTTGGCTACATTAAATTTCTTCAATTTCACAAATCTCTTATTTAATTTATATATTTAATAAATAATAAAATCGTAATTTTAGAAAATAAGGCTCGATGGAGATGCAAAAATCATCATTGGACTCGACTCCACTGGAAAAATCAAATTAAAGGCTCATTTAATTATTTTTAGATATTTTATTTCGAAGAGTTTTGGTTTGTTTTACGAGAAATCTTGATTTATACCATATTTGATAATTGAGGATGTTACACTGTATCTTTTTTGTTCTTTGAGTTTGACATTCTCTTATAATTTGTTTCATTTCTTCAAATTTTTTTATTTCTGTGGTTATATTACCATCTACATCTAAATCTACTTTCATGTCTTATTTACGACATTTTGATTTGTTTATTTTACATTGCTTTAATTAAAGTCCTTTAGCATTTATTATCTATTTACTTAATAAATTAATAATTTATATCATTTATGTTTATTTCTTTTGATAATTCATAATAATTCTAAATGAAGTCTGATTTAAAAAAATAATCATTGCTAAACTTGTCTCCATGAGCTCCATCTAATTAAATAATCATTTCTACAATTCTAAATATTTTTAGTCTTGGAGGGTTTTGGTAAGGAATGCAAAAGTTTAATGTTTGATCAAGTTGCTAATCAAGGATCTAATTTGCATAATTCATATGAACTTTCCTTTATAATTTCTCTTATTTCTTCTATTTTTTTCCTCATTTGGCTATATTATATTTCTTTAATTTTACAAATATTTCTACTAATTTTAAATATTTCATTTTCTAGAATTTATGCTCATTTTACAAGTCATTTCAAGACTAACTTGATTAGATGATCGATGACATACACTCATCTCCTTAGAATCTTGGAATGCATCTTTCTCATACAATTTTTCTCATCTATGCAAATATTTTGTCATGATTTGATTATCTTACCTTGAAGCTCTTATTCTCTTATCATGTGAACTTTACATCTCTTTGTTTTTGTTATATTAAAATATTTCAAATTACATTATTTCAAAATTAATATATTTTTACTTATTAATAAAATAATAATTTTATATTTATTTCTTATTAAATTTTGTAATGCATAATATTTCAAAGTAAGGTTTAATTAACTTCAAAAGTCTAACAATGAGCTCATCTTAAATTGATCTACTAATTAAATTATTCATTTATATATTTTTAAATATTTGGTTTACTAAGATTTAAGAACATTTTACTAGACTTTTTAGATTCATACATCAATTCATGATTGGAGAAGTTGCCCTCCATCTCCCTTGTACATTTAGTGCAACTTTCTCAAGCAATTTATCTTATTTTGTCAAATATTTTGCTTTAATTTTTATATATTACAATGAAATTCTATTTGTTCTCTCATGTGTCCTTTACATCACATTCATTTACTCATATTACATTACTTTGGCTTCCAAAGAATGTTTGAACGAGACAAAATAAATATTGTCAAACTCATCATATCAAGTTTTATTAATTAAAATATTAAATTTTTATATTTTTAAAAAGTTTATTTTTGAAGTTTTTTTGGTCACTTTATTAAACATTTGCATTCCTACATAGCTTGGTAATCGAAGATGATACACTGGATCTTTTTAGTATCTTACTATACATTTTTTAGTACAATTTGTCATATTTCTTAAAATGTTCTGCATTAATTTTGATATATTATTACATGACAAAAAATCTCCTCTAGTTTCTTTATTTTGCTTATATTTAATAACTTTAATTTATCTCATTCTTGTTTTAATATATATTAACTTTACTTTAAAATTATAGTTTTGTATTATTAATGGTTATTTAAATTTTTTTATTGTAATTCTAAATGAGGTTTGATTAAGATGAGATAAACATCACTGGACAACTATCGATGAGCTCTAGTGAATTAAAAATTCATTTTGAAATCCATTGATATTTTATTTTCCATTGCTTTTGTCGGTTTAGGATTACTCAAAATGTTTTTCATTATTTGAAATGTCACATTGTTGTATAATTTGCCTCAGTTATTTTTCTTTTTTTTTAATTTTGTTTTGTCATATTACATTGTAACTCAAAATCTTCTCACATGTGGCCTTAATATGGCTTCAATTTTGTTAAAATACTCAGCTTCAATTTATCTTATTCCAACGTTAATATTCACTTAACTTCAAAAATAATAATTTATTATTATTTAAGCTTATTTAATAAGTTAATTCATTGCATTTCCAAATGAGGTTCGATCAAATTGAAATAAACATAGTTGGACTCATTTTGATGACCTCTATCAAACTAGGCTTTCATTTTTTATTTTTAAAATATTTTGTATTCAAGGATATTGGCTTGTTTTTTGAGATATTGAGATTTATTCCTTATTTGATGACCAAGTTTCTCACACTTGAGCTCCTCATTATCTTGGAAGGAAACATTCCCGTCCAATTTATCTAAATTCTTCAAATTTTTTGTTATGATTTTTATATTATATTGAAACTATAAATGTACTACTAGTTGGCTTTTATTTCCTTTTGTTTTGTTGTATTACATAGCTTTAACATATCTTATTCAATGGTCAATATATATGTACTTAATATTAAAATAATAATTTATTTGTATTTATTCCTACATTATTTATATTTTTTTCATAATTTCGAAAGACATCCAATTGGGACAAAACAAATGCCATTGGACTCATCTTGACGAGCTCTTTTAACAGATTTAGTTTAAAATTTCTACTTCTTTTTTTCGATGATTTTGGTACATATTACATGATACTTTGGTTTTTGTTTGATTTGATGATCATGAATGTTATGCATGATCTTCTTTGTATAACAAAAAGCAACTTTTCTTACAATTGTTCTGATTTCTTCACATATATCACTTTCATTTTGTTATATTACTATTAAACTCTAATTCTACTTTCATGTAACCTTTACATCATATTAATTTGTTTATATTATATTTCTTCAACTTATCTCATTTTAGGTTTAATATATATTTTATTTTAATTAATGTAATAATTTATTATTATTATTTGTGCTTATTTAGGTATGTAATTAATAGCAATTAGTAATGATTTTTGATCAAGTTTGAATAAACATCTATTCACTTAATTTGATGAGCTCTAATTAATTAAATACTAGTTTTCTATTTTTTTCATTGCTTTATTTTTATGACTTCTACATACTTTATGAGAATTCTTTTGTACCTGATAAAATGATTGAGAATATTACAATTGACCATCTTAGTATTTTTATAATTAACTTTCCTATATAAAATATGTCCTTTTTTAAACATTTTGTTGTGATATTATTATATTACTATGAAACTCTAAATCTTTTATTATGCGACTTTTACATCACTTTGATTTTGTTTTATTACAACATTTTACTTTAGCTTTTTCAAACATTAATATACTTTTAATTAATAATAAATTAATAATTTGATATTATTTCCAATTTAACAGGGTAATTCACAATAATTTGAAATAGGGCCTGATCAAGATGAATTAAGTGTCGTTGGGCTCGTACAAGAAAACTCTATCTAATTAAAATTGAATTTGGAATTTTTTCGCATTTTATTTTTTATGTTAATGGCACATTTAATGAAACATTTCAGTTCTTATCTAATTTGATGGTCGAGAATAGTAACTCAATCTCTTTAGTATCTTAGAATGGAATTTTCTCATACAATTTGTCAATTATTTCATTATTTTGCTTAGATTTTGCGGACTATGAAACACTAATTTTTACATCATATGAATGTTACATTGCTTAGAATATGATATATTATATTACTTCAATTTATCTTATTTCAACTTTAATATAAACTTAATTAATATTTAAATAATATTTTATTACTATTTATGCTTATTTAAATTTATAATTCACAATAATTTCAAGTGATGTATGATTGAGATGAAACAAACATTGTACTTGACTTTAAATGCTCAATCCATCTTAATATTCATTTCTATGTTTTTAAATATTTTACTTTTGAGCACTTTGGCATACTTTGAGAGTTTTGCTAAATACATGATTTCATTATTAAGGATGATATAATTGATCTCTTAATATGTTAGAATACAAGTTTCTCCTATAATTTATCTTATTTCTTCAATTTTTATTTTATTTTGTCAAAATGTAACACTAAACCTCCATTGGTTTGATAATTACTTCACCTTGGTTTTTTATACTAGCCTACGTTAATTTGTCTCATTTTAGTTTTAGTGTTATTTTTCTTATCACAAAAATAATATTTAAAAATTATTTATTCGTATTTACCTTAGCAAATAAAAGTAATTCAAAGAAAGGTCAAATTGAGACAAAATAGACATCATTAGACTAGTACTGACTATCTCTATCAATTTAAATATTCATTTATTTATGACTTAAATATTTTACATTCTCTTTTTTCACGAATGTTTTGAGACATTTGGATTTATACTAGATTTCATGAACGAGGTTATTATCCATGATCACCTTGCTGTCTTAAAATGAACGTTGTTGATAAATCTATCTCATTTCTATAACTTTTTTGTTTTCATATCATTATATTATAGAGCCACTCTAAATCTCCACTTTTGCGACCCTTACATGTACTTTATTTTTTTGTTTTATATTGCTTCAATTTACCTTATTTCATCTTTCATGTATAACTTCTTGATATTAATCTAATAATCTATTATTAGTTATTTTTATTTGTTTGGGCAACACATGGTAATTCCAAATGAGGACTAATCTAGATAGAACAAAAATATTTTTACTACTCAATTTGAGTTCTAACTAATTAAATTTTTATTTATTTATATTTCAAAAAATTATTAGTTTTGTATTATTTACAAGGTATTTTAATTTATACCTGATTTGATGATTGAGGATGTAGTATTCGATCTTCTTAAAATCTTGGAATGAACAATTCCAATGTAATTTATTTGATTTCTTCAAAAATATTTACTTTGATTTGGTTATATTATGTTATTTCATTTTATGTCATTTACACTTCAATATATCTATACATAAATATATATATTTACTTATACATAAATAATAATAATTTTTTCTTATTTATGGTTTATAATTTGGAAATTAATAGTATACCAAATAAGGACTTTTTTTATTTAAAAAAACATTACTCATCTCAAAGTGAATTATGGAATTAAATATTATTTTTAATACTTCAAAATATTTTATTTGTTTAGTTTAGGTAGGTTTAATGAGCTTTTTTAATTTGTTACGAATATGTCAAATAAAAATATTACCCTTCAAGTACTTATTATATTGGAATGCAACATTCTTATATAATGTATCTTGTATTTCTAAGTTTTCTTTTTCTTTTGGTTATACTTCTTTCTAGCTATAAATTTTTCCATATTTCATGTTAACAATTCTCTGATTTTGCAAAATAAAAGAGCATACAGTTATCTAATTAACATAGAAATAAGATTTTCTTTTTTTATGCTTATTTAGTATGATAATTTAAAATAATTCCAAATGAGTTGTATTTCAGAAAAAGCAAATGTCATGTGACATATCTCAATGAGTTCTTTCAAATTAATAGTTTATTTATTTTTACATTTTAATTTCCCTTTCATGGCATCCTTTATTTGACGTTGTAAAAAATATCTAATTTGATGATTGAGGATGTTACACTAGATATCCTTAATATTCTGGAGTATAATGTTCATTTTGCAACTGATTTGATTTCTTCATATTTTTGCTTCAATTTGATTTTATTACTATAAAACTCTAAATCTCTTATGTTGTCACCTTTATAGTATTTTTTATTTAGTTACATTACATTGATTCATTTTTTAATTTTAGCTTTAATATATATTTATTTAACATTTTATTTTGTGGTAATTCCAAATGAGGTACATTCTTGATAAAACAAAATTTCTTAGGCAAGTCAAGATGAGCTTTATCCAATTGAATATTATGCTTTATACTTTTAAATATTTAATTTTTTTTTACTTTAGCTTGCATTACACTGTCTCTATTCATCCCTGATTTGAAACTTAGGGATGTTACACTTATTCTCCTTGGCATCTTAATGCTACTCTCTCATTTATATTTCCTCATCTTTTGAATGTTTTTGTTCAAATTTTGGATATATTACTATGGAAATTAAAATCTCATCACTATCACCTCTACATTGCTTTGATTTATTTATATTACATTACTTTAATTATCATTATTTTAGTTATGATATACAAAATTTTAATGTCAAAATAATAATTTATTATTTATTTGCTTATTTGCTTTTGTAATTCATGGTATTCCAAATGTGACATGATTAACAAGTCATTGATGTCATTGTACCTATCCCAATGAGCTATAATAAATTAGATATTTAATTTTATATTTTTGAATTTTTTTTTATTTTTTTGGCTTGTGTAATGACATATTTTATTTTGTACCTATTTTTTTATTCGAGGATGTTACACTCGATATTCATAGTAAAATGGAATTAAAGTTTCCATCCAATTTATCTTATTTCGTAAAATTTTTTATTTTGTTATACTAGTATGTTCTCAAAATATTCTCTTGTGTGACAATTGTTTCTCTTTTGTTGCATTATATAACACCATGTAAATTTATAGTTTATTATTATTTATTCTTATTTGCTTTTGTGATACATAGTAATTCCAAAATATGTTAGATCAAGGGGAAATAAATGTCATTAGACAATACTTAATAAGTTATATCAAATTAAATATTTCCTTCTTATATTTTTAAACATTTTATATTCTAGGTTTTTTTCTTACTTTATGAAACATTTCAATTCATACATTATAGGACAATCAAGGATGGTACACTTGATCTCTTTAGTATTTTTTAATACAACTTTCTACTACAATTTGTCAAAATTCATCATTTTTTATATTTTGATTTTGTTATTTTACCATGCCACACTAATTCTTCTTATTTATAATTATATCAAGTTGATTTAGTCGTACTATATATTATTTTAATTTAACTCATTTTAGCCTCAACGTTTTTTGCCAAATATTAAAAAATTTGTTTAATATTTTTTAAACTTATTTACTTCGACAATTACGATTAATTCCAAATGACGTCTAATCGAGGCAAAATAGAAGTCCTTGGACTCATCTCAATGACCTATACTAAATTAAATATTTAATTTTGTTTTATTTTTGCATTTTTTTAGAATATAGATTCGCACTAAATTTAACTATCAAGCATATTACACTTGATCTCCTTAGTGTCATAAAATGTAAATTCCTACATAATTTGTTCCATTTCTTTAAGTCTTTCACTATCATTTTGCTATGTTACAATGTAATACTAAATCAAAATGATGTTATGGCTAAACAAGAGAAGATTTAGACTTACATTATAATATAGTCAATTTAAAAAAAATATTTGAGAAAATTAGATAAATTGTATAAGACGTTGATTTCCAACAAAATTAGCATATTGAGAGTATCGTCCTTGATAATCAAGAAAGATACAATTAAAAATGTCTCATAAATTATGCAAAAACCATAGAAATAAAATATTTAAAAATATATAAATTATTAGTGAATGTGAATTCTCTTTAGAGAAGAGTCCAACAACTTTTACTTCATGTCTATTGGATCTAATTTAGATTTATATAAAGTTATTAAATAAGTTAAAACATAAATACTAATAAATTATTACCTCAAAATTGTGTAATTATTTATTAAAGCAAAAATGAGATAAATTTAAGCAATGTAGTATAACTACATCAAAGAAATGTAAAGATCACAAAATAGTAAAATTTTAGTTTTATAGTAATATAACAAAATAAAAAAGAAAATTTTGAAGAAATGAGTTAAAATGCTTGAGAAAGGTTTATTCCATGTTACATAGGAGATTGAGCGTAACATTCTTGATTATAAAGCATATATGAATCAATGTCAAGTAATGAATTTAAAAATACTAAAAAAATAAAGTATTTAAAAAGTAAAAATAAAACATGAGATTAATCACAATATCTTCAATTGTAAAATCCATTATGAATGATAATTTCATAAAGCATAAGAATGACTAGAAAATAAAATCTATTCAAATAAAAAAAAAATGGATAATGCTCATTAAGTCAAGTCCAATGACATTTGTTTAGTCCAAATTGAAGCATATTTACAATTTTTGTGACTTATCAAATAATATAATCATAAATGATAATAAACTATAAGATTAAACTTTGGTAAATATAAAATTAGACTTGAAATGAGATTAGTTAAAGTGATGTAATATAAAAAATCCAAGCAAAGTAAAGATGATAGAAGTGCAAATTTAGAAGTACATAGTTATTTAACAACATCAAACAAAAAGTTCTAATCAAATAAGATAAATTATACAAGTTGTAATCTAAGATGCTAATGGGATCATTTGTAGTAACCTTAATCCTTAACATGTTCTTAACTTTTATAAGAAAGATATTTAAAATTATAAAGATAAAAAATAATTTGAATTATTAATATAATTGTGATGATATTTGTTTCCATTTGATTAGTCATTATTTGGAATTAATTGGTATTGTCACAAAGAATAAGAAAAATAATACATAATTAATATTTTAATGTTAAGAAAACATAAATTAAAGATGAAATATGATATATTGAAGTAATGTGATACAGTCAAATGAAAGCTATGTAAATGTCCTAGAGTTGTTATTTAGAGTTGCTTAAACTAACCAAATATAAGCAAAAAATTTGATCAAATGAAATAAATTGTGTGAAAATTTTTCCTTCCAATGTACAAAGTTGATCAACTATAACATCCTTATCAAATAAAGTATGAATCAAAATAACTCATAAAGCATGCAAAAAATTTTAAAAAATATGGTTATAAGTCATAAAAATTAATATTTAATTAGATAAAGTTCATCAAGTTAAGTCCAATAATATTTCTTTCGATTTAATAAAACCTCATTTGTAATTAGTAGAAATTTCAAAATTAAGTAAGCACAAATATTAATAGATTATTTTTTTACATTAAGTAAACAGATATTAAAGCTGAAATAAAATAATATTATGTATCGTAATAAAAAAATCATAGTTATATAAAGGTCACACGAGTGGAGATTAAGAGTAGTGTAATAATATAATCGAATCATTGTTAAATTTTCAAAACATTCAAATAAATTTTATGAGAAAATGGCAATCACAGTGACTAAAGGGATAGAGTGTAACATCCTTGATCATCATTTTTGATACAAATTGAAATGACACATAAAGGAGATTTTGTTTTAATATTAGTATAGCCAAATCAAAGCAAAAAAATTAAAATAAATATTTAATTGGATAATGCTAGTCGAGTTACGTCATCATTTATTTCATCTCAATTAGACATCATTTGCAATTATTATGAATTACTAAGAAAAAAAGGAACAAATAATAGTATATTACTATTTTAATAAGAATGTGAATATATATGAATGATGAAATGTGACAAATTGAAAAAATGTAATAATACCAAATGCAAGTGCTATAAAAATCACATGGGAGGAGATTTTGAGTTTCATAGTAAAATAAAAAAATCAAAGTGGAAACTTTGAAAAATTTATATTACTTATATAGGAAAGTTACTTTCCATGATCCAAAGATAATCGAGTGTAACAACCTAATTAATGAACCCAAGTACTAATATAAATCTCATTGGGATAAGTCGAACAATGTTTGTTTCGTCCAGTTTTTACCTTTTTTAGCATTACTCTAAATTTCGCAAACAAAAAAGTGATAATAACACATTAATTTAATGCTAAGTAAATATATAGATTCAAGTTCAAATGAGATATTCTAAGGCAACATAATATGATGAAATAAAAGTATTGCAAAGGTCACGTGGAAGAGATTTGAATTTATATTGTAACGTCATTGAGGAGACATCTTTGCTTAACGAGATCTAGTGTAACATCCTTGATCATCAAATCTAATATGAATCAAAATGTCTCAAAAAGCATGCAAAAGCCCTATAAAATAAAATATTTGAAAATATAAGAATGAAATTTTTTTAAATAGAGCTTGTTATGGTAATTCAAATAGCATATTTTCACCTATATTAGTTCTTCTTTAGAATTAAAATGAATTTCAAAAAATAAATAAGCCAAAATGATAACATAATATTATTTTAGTATTACTAAAATATGTAATAAGGCTAAAATAAGAAAATTTAAAAAAATTTAATATAACTAAATCCAAGTAATATAAAATTCACATGCAGGTGGTCTTAGAGGGAATGGTAACTTAACAAAATCTAAAAAAAATATTTGGTTAATGGGATATATTGTATGAGAAAGTTGTGTTCCATGTTAGTAAAGGGATCAAGTATAACATCCCCAATCATTCAAATCAAGCACAAGTTAAGGTACCTCATAAAGTGCACCAAACTCTTTGAAAAAAATATTTAAGAATGTAAAAATCAATATTTAATTAGATAGAGCTCACAAAAACAACTCCAACAATGATTGTTCAACCTTGATTAGTCTTATTTTTGAAATATTATTAATTACGTAATTAAGCATAAATAATCATTTTTGTATTAGGTAGATAAATATTAAAATCACTTAACCTCAAATCATGTACTATTATAAATGAATCAAAAGGCTTTTTAGAATAATAAAAAATAAAAAACTTTAAAATATATAAAAAATAAATATTTAATAAGATAAAGCTCTTAAACTTTCTCATTTATTAAAATTTATATCAATTAAAATGACAGATAATGAAAGAAAGAATTATGAAAAATAAAAAATTTAAATATTTTGGAATAAAAATTTAAATGAATAGAGCTCATCGAGATGTGTCCAACAACATATCTTTTGCATCAATTGGACCACATTTGGAATACTACGAATTAAGAAATTAAATATTGATTAAAGCTAAATTAAGAAAATTATTAAAGCATAATAGAAGAAAAATAGACCAATGTAAAAGCCATAATTGATGAGATTTATAGTTATATAGCAAAAAACTAAGGTAAAGCAAAATGTTTGAAGAAATGAAAGAAACTTTATAGAAAGTTGTACTCAAAGAAACTATTGTAAAAGCTATCAAAATTTTAAAATATAAAATAGTTAAAAATATAAAAAAAATTATAGGATAAAGCTCTTCAAGATCATTCTATAAACATTTGTTTCATCTCGATCAAGCCTCCTTTGCAATTATTACAAATTAAAAAATTAAATAAGCATAAATAATGTATTATTATTCTAATAACATTAAACAAATATATATTTAATCTCAGAAGACATGATAGTTGCAAAGTAATATAGAAACTTAAAGGAAAATTTTTATGTAAATAGATAAATAGTGCATAAAAGTTTCACACAAAGTTACTATGAAGATCAAGGGTAACTTTCTCGATCGTCAAATGAGGTATGAATAAAAGTTTATCATAACGTTTGACAAGACAATAAAAAATAAAATACATAAATATATAGAAATGAATATTTAATAGATAGTGCTCATTGAGACTTGTTTAATGCACTTTTTTTTCTTGGTAGAACCTCATTTTTAATTCTAACAAGTTGCTGAAGTAAATAAACACAAAAATAAATAAATTACTATTTTATTTTTAAGAGAATATGTATTCAACTTTAAATAAAATAAAATGAGGAAATAAAATATAGTTAAATCAAAGGATATATAAGTCTTTGAGAGAAGAATTATGTTTCATTATGATATAGTCAGATTAAAGTGAAAATTTCAAACAAATGAGATGTATTGTATAGTAAAGTTGTGTTCCAAGTTATTAAATATTCTAAAGAGATCGAATGTAATGTCAACATACATCAAAATATGTATCAATTGTATTATATCATAAAACTTGCAAAAACTACTAAAACTATAATAATTAAATTATAAAATTTATATTTAAATAGATCGAGCTCATCAAGGAGGTCAAACAATAAGTTTTTTCAGTCGATTAGATAACCTTTCGAATTACTATTAATTACAAAATTAAATGATCATGAATTAAAAAAATAATATTTAATATTTTTCAAAAATATTTTAAAAATAAATTTAGATTTATTTTTAATAACATAATATAATTAAATCAATGTGATCTAACTTTCATACAAGTGAAAATTTTTAATTACATTGAAATATAAATAAATAAAAGTAAAACATTTCAAGAAATGAGAAAGATCAAGTGCAACATCTTCTATCATCAAATCAACTTTAAATAAAAATACATCATAAAAAAAATTAAAATCCATAGAAAATAAAAGATTTTAGAATTTAAAAATATTTACATAGATATAGTTCATCATGATGATTCTAACCATGTTTGTTTTTTATTCATTAACATCATTTTGAAATAATCCAAATTACCAAACATAATAATTACAAACAAAAACAAACTGTAATTTTTATAATAGCTAATTATTTTTCAATGTACAATAAGTTAATTGATGCATTATGATAGTGTGCAATCAAAGTAATGTAAAAGTTACAAGAGAGGAGATTTAGACTTTCATAGTAATGTAACATATTGAAATTGAAAGATTTTAAGAAATAAGA
Source organism: Vanilla planifolia (assembly GCA_023846275.1). NCBI lineage: Eukaryota > Viridiplantae > Streptophyta > Magnoliopsida > Asparagales > Orchidaceae > Vanilla > Vanilla planifolia. The sequence continues at coordinate 1,273,959 of JAIUJO010000123.1, read as the reverse complement.
AAAATTTTCTCAGGAAAGTTGCCTTGCAAGATACTCAGGAGAGTGAGTTTAACATCCTCAATTCTGAAATTAATTAAGAACAAAAAAGCATTATAAGGCATTATAAAACCATAAAAAATTAAATATTTCAAAATATTAACCTAAATATTATATTAAAGGCAACCAATAAATATTAGTCGAATGTCAATTATTTTATTTTCTTTTCTCCTCATTTTGGAATTACTACAATTTACAAAATTAAACGAACAAGAATAATAATGCAATACTATTTTTTTTATTGTGTTGATGTATGTGTATATATATAAATATATATATATATATAAAAGCTTAAATGAGATAAATTGAAATAATGTAGTAACACAAAATCAAAGTGGTGTTAAGTGTCACACAGTAGAAGATTTAGAGTCCTATAGTGTTAAAACTAAGTATAACTAAAGAGGTTGAGTGTAACATCATGGATCATCAAATCTTGTACAAATAAAAATATTTTGTAAATCATAAAAAAATCTTAAAAAATTTAACATCTATAAAAGAAAAAATTATCATTTAATTTATATTTAACTTATTGAGATAAGTCCAAATCCTTCAGCTATAAAGGGCATATGATAGAAGAATTAGAAATACATAGTAATATGACAATATCAAAAAGATAAAGTGGAGAAATAAGAAAAAGTTTTAAGAGAAGTTGTAATCTAAGATATCTGCAATATTCTTACTCATCAAATTTGTTCAAAATTAAAATCTCATAAAGCTTTAAAAAGCAAAAGAAAATAACATACTAAAATGTGAAAAAAAATTTAATTTTGCAAAGCATAACATAGTGAGTCCAACAATATTTTTTGTCTACATTGTACCTTATTTAGATATACTACAAATTACCAAAGTAAATAGACAATAATAATAACAAATTATTATTTTTGTATTAACTTGATAAGAGTTAAATTAAATTAAGACAAATTGAAGCAATGTAATATAACGAAAGCAATTCATTTTGATTGGCACACGAGAGGAGAAATATAGTTTCATAATAATGCAACCACATCAGAGAGAAAGACTTGAAAAAATGAGATAATTTATGCAATAAAGTATAGAAAGGACATCAAGCATAAATCCTTGACTATAAATAAGATATGAACTAATATCTTACATAAAATAAGCAAGAAACATAGAAATAAGATATTTACAAAAAATAAAAAAATATATTTTATTAATTAGTGCTCATTGAAATGACTCAAACAATGTTTTCTTAATTGACCAAAACTTTTTTACTATAACTACAAATAACCCACTTAAATAACAATAAATATTAATAATTTATTGTTATTATTATACTTAGTGACTTTATAATGAAACTAAAATGACAGTAATGGAAGTAATAAAATATAACCAAATGAAAATGATGTGTCACGTGTAATGAAATTTAGAGTTACATATAATATAATAAAATGAAATTGAAAAATTTTAAAAAATGACACATTGCAAGGGAAAGTTGCACTCTAAGATACTATAGAGATAGTGGGTATCATCTTTGATTAAAAAATAAATTACGAATCCTAATGAATTATGTAGTATGCCACAACCCCAATAAATTAAATATTTAAAAAATATAAAAATAAAAAATTTTATTTGATAGAGCACATGGAAACAAGTCCAATCATGTTTGTTTTGTCTTAATCAGACTTCTTTTAGAATCATTGCAAATTAAAAAATTTTAAAAATCATAAATAATAATAAATTATAAGTTTAATATTAACTTAATAATACTAAGTAAATAATGAAAAAAAATTTAGCAAAGTAATATAGCCTAACAAAAGCTTTTAAAAAGCAACACAAGAAGACATTTAGAGCAACATAATGAATAGTTTTTAGAGATAAATTGTATTCAAAAGCTCTATTTATGACACCAAGGTAATTGAGTTCAAAATACTTCAACATTAAATTAGGTAAAATTCAAAATATCTTACAAACTACGAGAAGAGCCATGAAAATAAAATATTTCAAAATATAAAAAAAATTATTTAGTTAGAGCTTGTTGTGAGGACACCATTATAAATTATTTCATTTCATCCAAAAAAGTTTGAAACAATTAAAAATTACCAATTTAATAGAGAAAAAATAATAATAAATTAAAACTTTAATATTAAGTAAATATTTAATGAAGTTGAAATAAGAAAAATTGAAACAATATAATATAATTAAATCAAATTATGTAAAGGTCGCACAAAAGAATATTTAGATTTAACAAAATCGAACAAAAAATATTATGAAATTTAAAAATTTTAAGAGGAAGCTGTATTATAATACACTTTAGAGAATGAGTGTAATGTGCCTAACCATCATATCATGTACAAATTTAAATCTAAACTAAACAGTGTCAAAACCTTTAAAAATATTATATTTAATACATATATAGATATCTATATATATATATATAATTAAATAGAGCTTATTGAGATAGTGCTAACAATATTTTCTATCTTGATGAGATCACTATGGAATTACTATAAATTAAAAAAGAGATAAGTATAAATAATAACAATTTATTATTATAACAGTAACTAAATTAATATTAATGCTAAAATAAAATTAATCAAAGTAAAGTAATATGCCCAAATGAAGGTAATGTAAAGATCACACTATAAGAGAGTAAAAGTAACTTAAAAATATATAGAAATAAAAAAATTATAGAAATTATTAGCAATAAAAAATTTAACAACACACACACACACACACACACATATATATATAATATTTGAATATTTACGAAGATAGATTTCATCGAGTTAGTCTAATAATGTTGGTTCTATCACGATCAGCCATTGCTTGGAATTGCTCCAATATACTAGATTAAAAAGTAAAAAATTAAAATCAGATAAATTCAAATATTTTGCAAAATAAATTATAAAATTAAAATCATATCAATTTAATGGTTGCAATATAAGAGTTTGTTAGTAATATAACCAAATCAATGCAAAGCATTTGATGAAATAAGGAGAATTATGCAAGAAAGTTTCACGATAAAATATTAAGGAGGTCTAGTATAATAACTTTTACCATAAAATAAGGAAAAAATCAAAATGTGTAGAAAGCCTTGCTAAAAGAAAAAAAAAGAATACTTAAAAAATATAAATTAATATTTAATTGATAGGGATAGTTGAAAATAGTTTGAATAAAATATGAATACAAAGGTCGCACAATGAGAGATTTGGAGTAACATAATAATATAATCAAATAAAAAAATATTGCTAGCAATAAGATTTTTTACATATGAAAATTACACTCAAGGAAATAAACTTTCGTAGAAAGTTTGTAAAGACCTTAGAAAGTAAAAATTAATATCTAATTTATTTTTGCTCATAAAACTGAGTCCAATGATACTTCTTTCATCATGATTAAACCTTATTTTGAATTACTATAGTTTACCAAAAAAGAAGAAATAATAATATTCAATTATTATTTCAAAATTAAAAAAAAATAAATAAATAAATGTTAAAGTTCAAACAAGATAAATTAGAAAAATGCAATAAAACCAAATCAAAGTGAATCTTGCATGATAATAGGATTATAGTTTTGTAGGGATATACTCAAATTAAAGTAAAGATTTTGATAAAAGGTACAAAATGGAATGCGAAAACATCTTTCCAAGATAGTAAGGATATCATTCATGAGATCCTTAACTGTAAAATCAAGTGAAAATCCAAACAACATATAAAGCAAGCCAAATCCTTACAAATCAATATTTAATGGTATAGGGCTCGTTGACATAAGTCCAATGAAGTTTTTTTCATCCTGAATAGAATTTAGCTAGAATTAGTATGAATTACCCAAAATAAATAATCATAAAAAATCATTCATTATTAGTCTAATTATACATAAATATATATTAATGCTAAAAAGTGGTCAGTTACACCAATGTAATATAACCAAATAAAAATAATATAAAAGTCAAAACTTGAAGCAAAAAACTTGAAAAGATAAGTTAAATTATGCAAGAAAGTAAAATTTCAAGATATTAAGAACATCAAGGGTAACATCTTCAGTCATTTCATTAAATATAAATCAAATTGACTCATCAATTATTCAAAAATACAAGAGATAAATAAATAAATACATAAAATTAAATATTTAATTCTGCAAAGCTCAATCATTCGAGTTTAACAATGTTTGTTGGATCTTCATTGGACCTTATTTAAACTTCTCATGCTTTACCAAATAAATAATAAAAAAATATCAACAATAATTATGTTAATTAAATATATACTAAAATTAGAAAGATAATAATTCATTAAATATAATATAAAGTAATCAAAGCAATGAACAACACACACTAGAGGAGAGTTAGAGTTTCTTAGTAATATGATCAAATCATTGCAAAATTTTCTTAAAATTACATAATTTGTGTGTGAAAGTTGCAATGAAAGTTACAAAGGCGATCAAGATTAAAATTTTCAATTATCAAATCAGATGAAAAATATAATAATACATAAAGTGTTCAAAATATATAGAAAATAAAATATTTAAAAATATAATTTTTTTAAACATGATAGAGACCAATGAAACACGTCCAAGGACATTTATTTCTTCTCCATTCAACCACCATTGGAATTATAAAAACTATCAATGTAAATAAAAAACTAACAAATTGTTGTAGTAATATTAAGAGGATATAGGTTGAAGTTAAAATAAAATAAATTGAAGCAATATAATATTTCCAGATCACATCAATGTAATGGTCATAGTATAAATGATTTACTGTTACATAATAATACAATAAAAAAAGGTAAAAAAAATTGAAGAAATGAATTGAATTGCTCAAGGAAATTATTTTCCATGTCTCTAGGGAGATGAAAAAGAGCTTCCTTGATTATCAAATTTTGTTGAATTAAAATGCTTCATAAAGAATGAAAAATTAGAAAAATTAAAAAACATGAAAATACAATAAAATAAATTTTTAATTGGATAAAACTCATTAGTATGAGTCTAATGGCATTTGTTACATCTCCATCAAATCTTGATTGGAATTATAAGAAATTGCTAATGGAAATAAGAAAAAATAATAATAATCAATTATTATTTTTTGTTACGTAAATGTATATTTAAATTTAAATGTGATAAATGGAGACAATATAGTATAAAAAACCAAAGAAATGTAGAAGTCACATAAGAAGAGAATAAATGTTATATATTAGTATAACAAAATAAAAGAAAAACAATTTGAAGAAATGAGATAAATTGTGTGAGAAAGTTAAATTCAAAGACATCATGTAAATCAAAGTGTGACATCCACAATTGTAAAATTAAACGCAAATAAAAATTTCTTGAAAAGAGACTTGATGAACAAAAAAATAAAATTCGAAAAATTTAACAATTAATCTTTAATATGATAAAGCTTCTTGAGCTAATCCTTATGACTTTTGTCTCATCATTATCAAACTTAATTTTTCATTTTTATAAATTACCAAATTAAGGAGTGATAAATAATTGAAAATTGTTTTTTTCCCTAATTAATGAAATATATAATAAAATTGAAATGTGATAAATCAAAGCATTGTCATATAGAAAAATAATAGTAATGTAAAGGTCATATGATAAAAGATTTATTGTTTCATAGTAACATAAGCAAACAAAAAAAACGAAAAGAAATGAATTAATTTATAATAGAAAGTTTAGCGACTACATTAGGGAAAATCTCGAGAGTGACAATTCCAAAAATCAAATGATGTATGAATCAAAATATCCTACAAAGTGTATGAAAACACTAGAAAATAAAATATTTTACTAAGTAAAATTGATTATTTAATTAGATCAAGCTCCTTAAGATGAGTGAAATGATATTTATTTGTTCTCCAAAAACTTCGTTTAGAATTACTATGAATGAATAAATTAATTAAAAATAAATAATAAAAAATTATTTTTTTGATAATAAGTAAATAAATATGATAAAGCTAAACTGAGATAAATTTAAATGGTATAACATAACCAAAACAATGTGATTTATTGGTCATATAAGAGAATAATTAGAGTTTCAAAGAAATATAACGAACTCTAAACAAAACATTTGAATCAATGTGATAAATAATATGTTCAAGAGCCATTCAAAATACAAGAAAGATTAAATATAACATCCTCAATCAACAAATAAAATACGAATAAAAATTTGTTATAAAAAATACAAAATTGATAGAGAAATATTGATAAAACATAAATGTAAAATATTAGTTGTACATAACTTGTCAAGACAAGTCCAACAACCCTTATAATTAAAAAAATAAACTAATTTTTTTTAAAATTTAATTAAAACTATATAAAGTGGAGAAGTCCAACAACACTTATAATTAAAAAAATAAATAAATTATTTTTTAAAATTTAATTAAAAATGTATTAAAGTTGAGATAAGATAAATTAAGACATGTAACAAAACAAAACCCAATAGTAGAGATTTAGAGTACAATGTAAAACAACAAAATTCATCAAAATAAAATTCAAAAATAAGATAAGTGGTATGGAAAAATTGTCATTCTGACAAACTAAGGAGACTAAATGTAACAGCATTAATCATCAAAACAACTACAAAAAAAGCTACTATAAGGCTCTCAAACTCTTAAATATAACATATTTAAAAGTATTAAAATGAATATTTAATTTTTTATGGCTCTTTAGGAGGGGTTGAACAAAATTTGTTTCCTCTCGAATGGACCTCATAGGGATTTACAATGAATTACCGAAGTAAATAAAAATAAATAATAAAAGCTTTTAAATTTAATTTTAAAAAATTATAAATTAAAGTTGAAATACGATAAAGTGAAGGAATGTATTATAACCAAATGAAAGTGACACAAAGCTCATAAGAGATAACATTTAGACAAGAAGAGAACTACATTTTCATATTAGCATAACAAAATCATAGAAACAAATTTGAATAAATGAAATAATATGCATGTGTAGGTTGTATTACATGATAATTAGGAGATTATGTGTAACATTCTCGATCATCAAATCATTTACAAATTAAATTTTTCTAAAATCAAAACAAAAATCTCAATAATAAAATATAAAAAAGTAAAAATTAGTATTTAATTTGATAGTGCTCAAAGAAATGAGAGCAAAGATGTTTGTTTAACCTAAGTTGGACATTATTTGGAATTTTTTTGAGTTTTCAAAATCAATAAGAATTAATATAAATTGATTAATATTTTCATATGAATAAGATATATATTAATGTTAATGTAAAGTGAATGAAGGCATTGTAATATATCTAAACAACAACGATACAAATGCCACATGAGGGGAGATTTGATGTTACATAGTAATATAATTTAGGGAAGGCTAAACATTTTAGGAAATGTTTTAAATTGTCTGAAAAAGTAACAGATAAAGATAATATATATTGAGTGTAAAATCTTCAGTCCTCAAATCATGTTATAATAAAAATATCTTGTAAAACAATCCAAAACCTAAGAAAAAATATTTAAAAAATAAAAACTTAATTTTTAATTAGACAAGACTTGCGAAAGTAGATCCATAAATGTTTGTTTCACCTCGATCAAGGCTCTATATGAATGTTTATAAATTAAAAATTAATTATTATTAAATAAATAAAAATTGTAATTTTAAAATTATGTACTTATTAAAGTTTAAATGAGAAAAATTGAAGCAAGATAATGATACAACATCAAAGAGATGCAAAGGTTACACAAAAAAAGAATTAGAGTTAGATATTAATATAAGAAAATAAAAAAATGATTTGAAAAATTAAAATAAATTATATTGTAAAGTTATGTTCCAAGATACATAAAGCTTCAAGAATAACATCCTCTGTTTCAAAATAAGATGCCACTAAAAATATTCAGTAATGCATAACAAAAATTTAAAAAATAAATTTTTTTTAATATAAAATTGAATTGTTACTCAGATACAGCTCATCAAGAATAGTTTAATGATTTTTCTTTCATATTGATCGAGTCTTCCTTGGAGTAAATGTGTATTAACAACTTAAATAAGAAAAAATGATAATAAATTATTTTTAAATACTAAGTAAATATACATTAAACTTGAAATAAGATAAACTAGAGTCAATTAATATAACTAAAACATAACAATGTAAATGTCATACAAGAAGAGGTTTAGAATTATATTGTAATATTACCAAATAAAAAAATTGAAACATATATGAAATATTGCATAGGAAAGTTGTATTCTAAGATACTAAAGAAATTGAATGTGACATCTGCAATCATTAAATCAAGTACTACTAAAAATGTCTTATAAACATTTCAAAAATAATAAAAAATAAAGTAAGAAAAAGAATTCTTTATTAGATAGAGCAAATTCAGAGGAGTCCAATGATTTTTTTTTCTTCTTGATCAGATAAAATTATCAATTACTACAAATTACAAAAAAATAAGAAAATTATTAAATGTTATTATCTTAATATTAAGTAAATATACATTAAATATTTCATAGAAATACACAAATCAAAGTAAAAAAATTTAAAAAATGATTTAAATTTTTTGGGAAAACTGCATTTTATGACACATAGGAGATAGAGTGTGATGTTCTCAAATACGAAATTATGTACAAAATGACATTTTTAAAAAAATCCAAAAATCAAAGAAAATAATTTTTCTAAAATATAATAATTATAGTATTTTTTAGTAATGCTAATAGAGATAAGCCCAATAATGTATTTCTTCTTCACAAGACCACATTTGAAAATATTACTAATTAGTAGATTAAATAACTATAAATGATATTAAATGGTTATTTTAATACCAATTAAATATATGTTTAACCAAAAATGAGATAAATTGAAGTAATACAGTATAGCAAAATAAAAATGAGGTAAAAGGCCATAAGAAAGATCAAGAAATAAATATTAAAATAACGAAATCATAGCAAACACTATTCAAAACATAAGCTAAGTTTAGCAAGAATGTTGCATTGAATGGTATAGAGGACATCAAGTCTAGCATTCTCATTCAACAAATAATGTATGAATTGACATGCCTCATAAAATCAGTAACAATTGTATAAAAGTAAACATATAAGAAAAATAAAATAAATATTTAATTAGATAGAGCACATCATGATAATTTAAAAATATTTGTTTCCTCTCAATCAATGTTAGTTTTTAATCATTACAAATTATCAAAATAGATAAGCACTAATTAAAATATTATTTTATTGTAAAATAATTATATATTAATAAAGAAATTAGATAGAAACAATTGATATTACAAAATCAAAGTGAAATAAATGTCACATGTGGGTTGATTTTTAATTTCACAGTAACATAACCAAATCAAATTAAAAAATGGAAAATAAGATAAGTTGTAGAAGAAAGTTTATTTCCAATATATTTATGACATTGACTATAGCATCTGATATTATGAAATCACGTACAAATGAAAATGTAAAGTAAAACTTGCCTAAGTTGCAAAATAATCATTTTCAAAGTTATATAAAAAAAATTTTAGATATCACTCATGAAGATGAGTAAAAAAACTTTTATTTCAACTAGATAAGACCTAATTTTGAATTACCATGAAATAAAAAAATTAAATCAACATTTATAATAATGAATTTTTTATAACATTAAGCAAATTTTTATTTAAGTTAAAATAAGATAAATCAAAGAAATGTATCACAAAATTAGAGCAATGTTAAAAAAAATTAGAGGAGATTTATTGTTATAAAAAAATATACTCAATTCAAGGAAATAAATTTGAAGAATTGAGTTGAATTATGTTGGAAAGTTTCTTTCCCAGATACTAAGGAGATCGAGTATAAGATCCACAATAGTCAAATGATGTGCAAAATGACAAGTCTCGTAAAGCATGATAAACCTATTAAAAATAATATATATATATAATGAATATTAAGAAGATAGAGTTCATCAAGAGGAGTTCAATGATGTTTTGTTCTGTCTTTATTAGACCTTATTTAGAATTACAACAAAATTAAAAAAAGTAAAAAATAATAAATTATAATAATTTATTATTTTAAAATTAAGTATATATTAAATTTTGAATAACATAAATCAATGAAATGTAATATAACAAAATATATAGGATGTAGTGGTTAGATAAGAGGATATTTAGAGTTAAGTAGTACTTATCCAAGTCAAAAGGAAAAAATTTAAAAAAAATTAAATATATTTTATAAGAAAATTACATTGAATTATACCAAGGAGAACGAGTATAGCATCCTCAATCACTAAATAAGAAGGGAAGTTTGATGCTTCAAAAATGTGCGAAGAACTACATATCAATTATTTAAAAATATAAAAATAAACATTTAATTGGATATAGCATTTTGATTTACCATAAATTTTCAAAGTAACTAAGGTTGAAAAATTAAATCTATATTTTAGTATTACATAACTTAATATTACAACAAAAAATATGATAATTTAAATAGTGTAATATAGTGTACTAAATGTTACATAAAGGCCACACCAAAGGAAATATAGAATTACATAGTAGGGTGATCAAATCAAAGTTAAAATTTTGATGAAGACAAAATGTATGTGAAAGTAACATGTCATAATAGATAAAAGATTAAGAGCTAAATTCTTATTTTTTTTCAAATTATGTATGAATTGAAATGTCTCAGAAAACATAAAAAAATCCATTAAAAGAAAATTTTTAAATAGATAAAATTGATTATTTTATTACTTTACTGAGACAAGTCTAATAACATTTGTTCAATTTTGGTCGAACCTCATTTGGAATAATGTGAATTACCAAAGTAATTAAGCATAAGTAATATTAAATTATTATTTAATATTGAAAAAAATTTTATTAAAGCTAAAAAAATACAATTTTAATCATTGTAAAATAATGAAGTGAATTTGATGTAAATCTCATTCAGGAAGGTATTTATAGTTACATAGTAATATAATTAAATATAAAAAATTTTTTAAAAAATGAGGTATATTAACTAAGAAGGTTGCATTCCAAGATGCTATATAAATAAAGGGTACTATCCTCGATCATAAAATAATGTAAATATTGAAATGTCTCATAAAGAGTGCAAAAACACTATTAAATAAAATAATTAAGACATAAAGATGAATGGTTAGTTGGACAATGCTCATCGAGATAAGTCCAATAAAATTTGTTACATCTTGATCAATCCTTGTTTGGAATACTACAAATTATCAAAAGAAACAAACATAAACACTAATAAGTTATTATTTTAATATTAGGTTAATATATAATAGAGCTAATAACTGATAAATTGAAGCAATGTAATTAACCAAATAAAAAATTTATGATTTTCACCTGAGAAAATTTCTTTTGTTATATCCAAGTATGACAAAATCAAAGAAAAAATTTTTATGAAATGAGATAAATTGTATATGAAATTTACATTTGAAGTTAATAAGGAGATTGCGAGTAACATTATGGATTACTAAATCAGGTATGAACAGAAATATCCATAAACCATGCCAACAGCTTAGAAAATAAAACATTTTAAAATATTAAAAAAAGAAGATTTGATTATGAAGAGTTTATCAAAATGAGTCCAATGATATTTGTTCCAACTCAATAAGAAGACGTGAGAATTTTTATGAATGGCCAAAGTAAAAGGGCATAATCAATGATAATTTATTATTTAAATACTAAACAAATATAAATTTAAAGAAAAATAAGAATAAATATAGCAATAAGTTATAACTAAATAAAAGTCATATTAAACACACACGAAAAGCAATTTATGATTACACAATTATATAAACAAATCAAAGTAAAAAATTTGAAAAAAAAGACAAAAAGTTTACAAGATTTTTGAATTTAAAGATACAAAAGAGATCAAGCATAAAATCGGCAATCATTACATCAGTTATAAACTAAATCCTTAATCAAGCATAAAAGAACACTAGAAAGTTATATAATTTAAAATATAAAAATGAATAGTTAATTGTTTAGAGTTCATTAAGATGAGTCCAATGATGATTGTTCTCTCTCAATAAAGTTGCCTTTGCAATTATTATGAATTATAAAGTAAGCATAAATAATAACAAATTATTATTTCAAATATTAGAGAAATGTTTATTAGAGCTAAAAATATTATAATTTAAAATAACATAACATTTACACAATAGATTATTTAGAGTTATAGAGTATTATGGCCAAATAAAAGAGAACAATTTAGAAAATGAGACAAATTTTGAGCTAAAATTGCACTTGAAGACATTAAGGATGTCAATTATGATAATCTCCAGCATTGAATTTGTCATAAATAAAAATGACTTAAAAAGAAAGAAAAAACATTAAAAAATAAAATAGTTCCTATTGTTAAAAAGACTATTTGGTTGGATAAACTGGGGTCGAGTTACATCTAACGTCATTTATTTCATCTTACTCAGATATTGTTTTGAATTACTATGAATTACAAAAATAAAATGGCATAAATAATAAAACATTATTATTTCAATACGAAGTAAATATATATTAATCGTGAAATGAGGTAAATTGAAGCAATGTAATAATACCAAATGAAAGTTTTGTAGACATCACATGAGAAAAGATTTAGAGTTAATAGTAATATAACAAAATAAAAGTGAAGACTTTAAAGAAATGAGATTAATTATGCAAGAAAGTTTTCTCAAAAAGATAATAAGGTCATCAAATGTAACATTATCATTTGTCAAATGAATTGCTAATCAAAATATCCCATAAATCAAGCCAAAAGCATTGAAATTTAAATATTTTAAAAATGTAATAACAATTATTTAATTTCATCTAGATTAGACCAAGTTTTATCCCACACCAAATTGTGAAAATAAATAAAATAAGAGATAATAAAATATTATTTTAATACTATGCAAATTAATATATAGCTAAAATAAGATAATTTAAAGCAATGTAGTATAAAAAATAAAATTTGTTGAAAAGATGCCATTAGAGGAGATAAAGAGATATGTAGTAATATCACAAAATTAAAGAGGAACAAATTAAAAAGGAACTAATTAAACTCTATCAAAACATTGCATTCAAAGATAATAAGGTCATCTAACATAACATCCTTGATCATCTAATTGGGTATGAATCAAAATGTCTCATAAAGCATGCAAGAGTCCTCTAAAATAAAATATCTGCAAACATAAAAATGAATATTTATTTTCATAGAGCTCATTATGGCAATTCAAGAAAAGTTAAAGTAGTTTAATATAACTAAATCAAAGTAATGTATATGTCACATGTGGGGAGACTTTTAGTGAATAATGTGACAAAATCAAAACAAAACAATTAGTGAAAATAGAAGTATTATTTGTGAAAGTTGTATTCTATGTGTAAGGAGATTGACTATAATACAATTGATACTCAAATAAAGTACAAATTATTCTTCATCATAAAAGTACACCAAACTCCACGAAAGTAAAATATTTAAGAATGTAAAAAAAACAAAATTTAATTGGATGGAGCTCACAGAGATGACTCAAACAATGAGTATTTTATCCACATTGGTCATAATTTGCAATTACTACTAATTACAAAATAACAAAGCATAAATAATAATATTTTTTTTTTGCATCAGGTAAATATATTTTAAAACTAAAATGTGATAAATTGAAGAAACGTAAATAAATTGAAGTGATATAATAGGAAACTTAGAAGAGATCTATAATTTTTGAGTTTTATAAGGAACTAAAAAAAAATTTGAAGAAATGTCATAATTACTATATAAAAATTTAATTTTATGATAATTAGAAAATTGAGTGTAGCCTCCTTAATTGTAACATCATGTGCAAATGGAAATGCAATTTAAAATTTCTAAAATACTAAAAAAATTTTATTATGTAAAAATAAATATTCAATTACATAAAATTTATTGAGTGAAGTGCACAGATATTTCTTTCATCTCAATTGAACCAGGATTTTAGTAAATATGAATTTCATTAGTAAATAAGCAAAAATAATTCTAAATTATTATTTCAATATTTGGTAAAAGTAAATTAAAACTTAAAAGAGGAAAAAGTAGACAATTAAAGCATAATGAAATACAACCCATGGAAGCGTCACCCTTGCTGAGATCTATAGCTTCATATTAGTATAACCAAAGTAAATCAAAAAATTTTAATAATTGAAATAAATTGTACAAGAAAGTTGTATTCTTAAATGCTACAAAGATCCAATGAACATCATTGATTAACATATTTGAAATGCCGCATAAAATATGTAAATACATATAAATTAAATAGTTAATAAATTTACAAAGTAATAAAAAGTTGAATGTACCTCTTTGAAATGGATCCAACAATATTTGTTTTATCTCAAAAAAATCTAATTAGGAAATAATTTGATTTTAAAAATAAAAAAGTATAAATAATAATAAATTATATTTTTAATATAAAGTAAATCTATATTAAATCTAAATTAAGAAAATATTTAGAAATATAATGTTACTTAATCAAAGTGATGTAAAGTTCTTATAACAGAAGAATTAAACATTAACAAAAATATAAACACACTAAAATGAAAGATCTAAAAAAACCAAAAAAAAATTATAGGAATGTTTTATTGCAAAATACTAAGGAGATCAAGTATAACATCGTTTAAAATCATAAAATGAATATTTAATTAAATAGAAGTTGTCACGATGAGTGGAAAGATTTATTTCATCTCAATCTTACCTCATTTGGAATACTACAAATGAAAAAATAAATAAGCATTAATAATAATAAATTTTTTTCTAGATGTTTTGTAAATATATAATAATGCTAAAAAAAGACTGATTGAAATTATATATTACCAAAAAATTAAAGTGATGTAAAGCTCACATAAGACAAAGATAAGAATTTAGTAGAAATATAACCAAATTAAAGACTACAAAATGTGAAAAATAAGATAAATTATTGAGGAAAGTTTATTTTCAAGATATTAAGGAGATTTGGCATAACTTCATCAATCATCAAATATGGTATGAATTGAAATCTTTGGCAAATCATGTCATAGACATTAAAAAAAGGTATTTAAAAATATAAAAATAAATATTTTTTTTTGATATAGCTCTTTGAGAAGAGTCCAACAATAAATGTTTCATCTCTATCAGACGACATTTCAAATTACTTTGAAATACAAAAAGAAATAAAGTTAAAAATAATTAACTATTATTTTGGCAATATGTAAATATATAAATAAACCTTAAATTAGATGTATTGATACAATGTCATATAACCAAATCAATATAATACAAATGTCAAATGAGAAGAGAATAAAAGTGTCCTCAAGTAATAAAATCAAAGCAAAATATTTGAAAAAATGAGATAAATTGATGTAATATTGTGCAACATAAACAATTTATATAAACGTCACTTTAGAGGAGACATAAAGTATCCTCATAAAATAACAAATTCATTGCAAAATATTTTAAAAATTGAAATAAATTTTACATAAACATTATGTTTTGAGATAGTAAGGAGATTAAGTGTAAAATCCTCAAACATCAATATACGTAGGAAATAAAATATCTAATAGAGCATATCAAAATAATAGAAAATAATGTATTAAAAAGATTAAAAAATAATTATTTAATACGATAAGCTCGTTTGCACAGTCCTATGGCAATTGTTTCATCTCGATCACATGTCATTTAGAATTTTTACAAATTAAAAACATAAATAAAAATAAAAAATAAATAAGAATAATGTTTTTTAATATTAATTATCAAGATATTGATGGTGAAATTAGATTAATTAAAGAAATGTAATCTTATGAAATCAAAGAATTACAATGGAAACAATTAGGGAACTTTTGTGTTGCAAAGTGAACTAACCAAATCAATGGAAACCTTTTAGGGAAATAAGATAAAATATACGACAAAGTTGCATTTTATGATGCTATGGATATTGAGTGTAACAATATTGACAGCAAAATAGTTATAAATTAAAATATCATATAAAGCATGCCTAACCATAAAAGATAAAATATTTTTGAAAAACATAAAAAAGAAATATTTATATAAGTAGAGCTTTTTTGAAAGGAGTCCAACAAAGTTTCTCTTATCTCTATTAGACATCATTTGGTATTTTAGAAAATTACCAAACTAAATAATCAAAAATAATAATGACTTCTTTAGTTAATATATACTAAAGCTAAAATAAGAAAACTTAAAGTAATGTAATATATTCAAATTAAAGAAATGTAAACAACTCACAAGAGGAGAAGTATAGTTTCATAGTTATATAAGAAAATAAATTTACAAAATTTAAAGAAATGAGATAAATTGTATGGTAATGTTGCAGTTCAGGATACTAAAAAGATGAAGTGTCACTTCTAAAATCATAGAATTACATACAAATTTATATACAACACAAAGAATGCCAATACCCTAGAAAACAAATTTTTAGAAAAAGAAATTACTTTTTGAAAAGACCAAAATCTTTTAGAAGAGTTAAAAATTAGTTTAAACGCAATTCGACCATAACTAACACTAGTGAAATTACCTCAGTAAATAAATATAAATAATAATAAATAACTAATTCAAAATTAACAAAATATTTTTTGAAGCCAACATGATAAAAAGTCAAACAATACAATATAAAAATAAAGAAAGTAAAAAAAGATGGAAAATAAAATTATTTCAAAAACTATTAATAAAAATTTAAAAGATAGAGCTCATTAGTACATCTCCACAAACATTTCTTTCATCTTAATCAAACATTGTTTAGAATTACTGTGAATTGCCTAATTTAATAAGAATAAAAAATAATAAGTTATTAATTTAATAATAAGAATATATATATTAAAGTAGAAATGAAAGAATTTGCAATTTATAATAAAGTAAAAATAAAGCAATAAAAAAGCTCTGTGTGATGAGATTTATAGTTACATGAAAAATGACCAAATTAAACAAAATAAGTTTCCACAAACGAAATCAATTTTATGGAATACTACACTCCAAGACACTAATGTTATAGAGTGTAAAATCTTCTAATTTAGACGATTTATGAATTCTAGTGTCTTATAAAAGCTATGAAACCTATAGAGTGCAAAATATCTAAAAATATAAAAATAAAACTTTAGTTAGAAAGAGTTCTTCAAAATGTGTCTATTGACATTTATTTCATCTCGATTAGACCAACTTTGGAATTATTATGAATTAAAATTTTAAATTAGTATAAAAATTTATTTTTATAATATTAAGTAAATTTATATTTAATTAAAGATGAGATAAATTGAATAAACATAATACAACAAAATCAAAGTGCCATAAATGTCAGATAAGAGGTGATTAATTGTAGTAATATAAAAAATAAAGTGAAATCTTTAAACAAATGAGATAAATAGTATGTGAGCATTGCTTGCCTATGTATTAAGTAGATTGAGCATAGCATCCTCATCTCCTAAACTAGGTATGAATAAAAATGTCTTGCAAAGCCTGTAAAAAAATAGAAAGTAAAATATTTAAAAATATAGAAATGAATATTTAGTTAAATAGTGCTCATCAACACAAGTCTAATGATGATTGTTTTGTCAACATAAACTTTTTTCGAAATTTTCTCGAATTTTTAATTGAAATAAGCAAAGATAATAATAAATTATTCTTTCATTACTAAGTGAACATATATTAGACTTTAAATCAAATAAACTAAAGCAATGTAATATAACCAAATCAAGGCAACATAAAAGTCCACGAGATAAAAATTAGGTTATATTGTGATATAATCAAATAGAAGTGAAAACTTTATGGAGTTGAGATGTATTGTTCTGGAGAGTTATATTTTTAGATACTAATGATTATAAAAAAGCCAAGTGTAACATTCTTATTCATCAAATTTGGTAACAATAGTATTGTCTCACAAAATATGTCAAAATAAAAAAAAATAATGCTTAAAAACAGAAATGATATTTAACTAGATAGAGTTCATCAGGTTGAGTCTAACAATATTTATTTTGTCTCGATCAAATAATGCTTGAAAGTACTACGAATTAAAAAAATTAAATAATCATAAATAATAATAAATTGTTATATTAAATATAAAAGGTAAAATACCGTATAGTATAAAAAATATATCTAATTTGATATAACTCATCATGATGAGTCCAAAGACATTAATTTTGTCTTCATTTATTTTTTTGAAATAGCATTAATTACCAAAGAAAATAAAAAAATAATAAATTAAAAAATATTAATAATAACTAAAAATATATTAAATATGAAATAACTTAAATTGATTAAATGTGATATAGTATAATCAAACTAATGTAAAGGATGTACTAGAGGATATTTAGAGTTTCAAAGTAAGATAACCAAATAAAAGCAAAAGTTTTGAAGAAATAAGAAAAATTATTCAAGAAAGTTGCATTCCAAGATACTTTGGAGATTAAGTTTACCATCCTTGATTATTAAATTAAGCATAAAAAATGTCGTATAAATAATTCTAAAATAATAAAAAATGAAAACTATTTAAAACAATAAATAAATATAGAATTAAATAAACATAAATAGTAATATAATATTATTTTTGCATTAGATATTTTTATATAAAGGCTTAAATGAGATAAATTTAAATAATGTAAAACAACAAAATCAAAGTGATGTAAATATCATGCAAAGGAGATTTAGAGTTTGATATTAATAAATCTAAGAGCAAATAAAAAATTTAAAGAAATAGGACTAATTTTACGAGAAGCTTTTATTCCAAGATACTCAGCAATTTAAATATGACATCTTGGATAATCAAGTCTAGTATGATTCAAAATGTTTTGTAAATCATGCGAAAAGCCAAAAAAATACTATTTAAAAAATTAAAAATAATTATTTAATTGGATATAGCTTATTGAGATAAATAAAAATCCTTCAGATGAAATGGTCACATGATAGTAGACAAGGACTTACTTTGTAAGATAACCATACCAAAGGGAAACTAGCAAAGAAATGAAATAAATTATTGAGAAAAGTTGTATTACAAAATATGATGGAGGTTAAGTTAAACATTCTTAATTTTGAAATTAGATACAAATTAGAAAATCTCAAAGCATGAAAAATCAAAGAAAAAACAGGGTTAAAAATATAAATACATATTTAATTTGTTAGATCCTCTCAAGTTGAGTCTACTAACTTTTTTTTAGTCTATGTTGGACTTTTTTTGGAAATATTATTAATTACCAAAATAAATTAAGAATAAAAAACAATAATATTATTATTAAATTAGAATTATAGTTGAGATAAGATAAACAAAAACAAGTTAATATTCAAAATTAAAGTAATGTAACTAGAACAAGAGAGGAGAAATAGAATTTCTTAAAAATATTACCAAATTAAAGAGAAAGATTTGAAGAAATTAGATAAATAGCATAATAAAGTGGCATTAGATGATACTAAGAATGTCAAGTATATCATCCTAGATTTTAAATTAAGTATGAATCAAAATGTCTCATATAATAAGCAAGAATTTTAAAAGTAAAATATTTAAAAAAAATAAAGAATTTTATATTTAATCATTTAGTGCCCATAAGAATGTGTCAAGCATGTTTGTTTTGTATTGATCAAATGTTGTTTGGAATTACTACAAATCATAAAGTAAATAATAATAACTAACAATAATTTATTATTATTATACTGAGTGAATTGATAATAAAACGAAAAATGACATTAATTGAAGTGGTAAAATATAACTAAATCAAAATTATGTAAATGTTGCACGTGATCACATTTATAGTTACATAAAATATAATCGAATAAAAGAAAAAAATTTAAGAAATAACAAATATCATATGGCAAAGTTAACTCCAAGATACTAAAGAGATCAAGGGTGTCATCATTGATTATAAAATAATGTATGAATAATAATGTCTTGTAAGGTATTTAATGATGTTAATAATTAAAGTTTTTTTAAAAAAAGAAAATAAATATTTGAATGGATAGAAGTTGTCAAGAATAGTTTTAAAATAGTAGTTTTTTCGACTAGACATATTCTTGAATTATTTATAATTAAAGAATTTAAAAAGTATAAATAACAATACTTATTAATTTAATATTATTTAAATTATTATAAATATAAGGATGAGAAATATTAAAGAAATCTTTATATTAAAAAAATAACATTTTGTCTTGATTTATCCACATTTAGAACTACTATGAGTTACTAAAATAAAGAAGAAAAAAAAAAATTAATGATTTAAATATTTAGTAAATATATTATAAAACTAGAAGCAAATAAATTTAATCAAATTATGATTAGATTTTTATAATAATATAACTAAATAAATGCAAAACGTTCAATAAAATAAGAAAAATTGTATAAAAATGTTTCTGAACAAAATAATAATGAGGTTATGTGTGATATCTTGTATCATAAAATAAAGTACGAATCAAAATGTGCTAAAAATCATTCCATTACTCTAGTAAATAAAATATTTAAAAAATAATAAATTAATATTTAATTTGATATAACTCCTTTAGAGGAGTACAAAGACATTTATTTTTTCTCATTCTAACCTTGTTTGGAATTACTACAAATTATCAAAATAAATATAACTAAATAATTAAAAAATTTTATGTTAATATTTTATAAACTTATATCAACGAAAAAATGAGATAAATTAAGATAACATAATAAATTATCTAAAAACAACATAAAGACAACACAATGAGAGCTTTGGGGTAACATAGTAATATAACCAAATTAAAGAAAAACAATTTAAGCAATGAGATAAGTTATATAAGAAAATTACATTTTAAGAAACAAAGGAGATGAGTATGAAATTCTCAATCATCAAATCATGATTAAATTTGAATTTCTAGAAAAGTCTGTGAAAACCCAACAAAATAAAGTATTTGAAAAGATAATAAATGAATATTTAAATGAGTTTTGTTCATCAACTTGAGTCCAATGACACTTCCTTCATCTTGAACAAACCTTATTTTCAATTGGTACAAATAATACATAATAAAAAACAAAAAATAATAATCAATTATTTTAATATTAATGAAATATATAATAAAGCGAAAATCTGTTAAATTGAATAAATGCAATTAACTAAATCACTGTGCTGTAAATCACGCACACAAGCAAGATATATGTTTTGCTGTAATGTGGCCAAATTAAAGAAAATTTTTTGAAGAAATGTGATTAATAAGATAAGAAAATATCATTCCAAGATACAAATAAAACTCATTATTTAATGGAATAGAGCTCGTCAAGATATGTCCATCGAATTTTGTTTCATTTTGAGTGCACATTGTCTGGAATTACAAAAAAATACCAAAACAAATACAAGAACAAAGTATTATTTTATTGTTAATTAAATAAATATAAAAGCTAAAAAGAGATAAACTATACCAATATAGTATAAAAAATCAAAATAATGTTCATGTCATAGGAAAAAATATTTAGAATTTGTAAAGTAACCAATTTGAAACAAAAAAATTGAAAAATAGAGATATATTATGCAAGAAAATTAAATTTTTTATATTAAGAACATCTTGGAACATTAAATTAAGTATGAATAAAAAAAACTTGTGAATTGTTCAAAAATCTTAAAAAATAAAATAATTAAAAATATTAAAAAATATTTAATTAAGTAGAGCACGACCAACCGAGTCTAATGCTGCTTGCATTGTCTTGGTTGGACGTTATTGGGAATTTCAACAAATTGCAAAGTTCAAAAGAAATAAATAATAACAACAATTTTATTAAGAAAATTTTTAAAAAAATTAGAAAGTCATTAATTTATTAGTTATAATATAAAGTAATCTAAATGATGTAAATCTCGTAATAGAGGAGAATTAGTGTTTCTTAGTAATAGAACCAAAGAAATACAAAACATTTCTTAAAATAATATAATTTTTGATTGAAAGTCATAATCCATGGTACTAAGCATATCAATTTTGAAATTTTCTATCATCAAATTGGATAAGAATCAAAATCATGCATAAAGTGTTCAAAATGTATAAAAAGTAAAATATTTAAAGATATAAAAATAAGTTCTTAGCTTCATAGAGATCGATGAAACAAGTCCAAGGAGATTTCTTTCATCCCTATAGAACAATTTTTTGACTTATAAAAATTCATCGAAGTAAATAAACAAAACTAATAATAAACTATTTTAGTATTATTTTGAGGATATAGATTAAAGCTAAAAAAAGATAATTTCAAGCAATGTAATATATCTAAATCAAAGCAAATGTAATATTCACATTATAAATAGTTTAGTGCTACATAGTAATACAACCAAATAAAACAAATATTTTAAAAAAATTATATAAGTTATTTAAAATTTTTTTTTCCATGATACCAGAGTTATCAAATGAACTTTAATTATTAAATTATGTGTGGATCAAAATGCCATATTAATTTGATAAAAGGAGTAAGGATAAGTCCAATTACATTTACTAACTCACCATCAAACATTATTTGGAATTAATACAAATTACCAAAGCAAATATGAAAAAATAATAATTATTATTATTATTTTACTATTAAGTAAGGATATATTAAAACTAAAATATGATAAATTAAGGTACTGTAATATATTAAAGCCAAAGACATGTAAAGGTCATAGGTGACAGCAATTGGTGTTACAATATAATATAACCAAATGATCAAAAACAAATTGGCAAATGAGATAAATTATGTGAAAAACTTGTAGTCCAAGACATTAGGGAGATCAAGCGTGACATCAATAGTTATGAAATTAACTAAAACACAAAATATCTCATGTAAAGTACTAAATTCCTAGAAAATAAAGTTTTAAAATTTTAATAATGAATATTTAATTTTATAGAGCTCCTAAAGTTTAGTTTTATTGCAATTATTTCATCATTATTTATGCTGATTTTGAATTTTTATAAATTATCAAATAAAACGTGTATAAATAATAAAAATTACCATTTTCATATTTATAAAAAAAGCAATAAAATTTAATTAAGGTGAATTAAAACAACATAATATAATAAAATCGAAGAGATGTCAAGACCACATGATAAAAGAATTATTGCTTCATATTAACCAAAAGAAAAAACCCTAAAGAATTGAAGTAAATTGTACTAAAAAGCCTAGATATTATGGATTAGCAACCATCTTGACAGTGATAATCTTGATAATCGAATATGTAAGAGAATATGTAAGAAACAAAATGCTCGACAAATTGTATAAGACTAGAAAATAAAATATTTTAAAATTTAAAATAGATCATTAAATGAGATAGAGCTTCTTAAAAGGAATGAGATGCTGTTTGTTTGATCTTTAGTCAAATTTATTTGGAATTATTATGAATTAAAAAAATTAAGTCAATGTAAATAATAATAAATTGTTAATTTCATATTAACTAAATATATATAAAAGCTAGAATTAGATAAATTTAAATTATTTAATAAAACCAAATCAAAACAATATATGTCACATGAGAGAAAAATTAGAGTTACATAGTAATATAACTATATCAAAACAAAACATTTGAGTAAATGTGATAAATAGCATGTGAAAGCTATATTAAGAAATACTTGGAAGAGTATGGCATCATCTGTCAACCCCCGCCTCACTAAACCATTAGGTGGGGACCTAACGATAAGACAAACCCCAACTCAAAAATCTAATATATATATATAAACAAAATATTTTTTTGAATAAATTTACCAATACTAAACCCCTTCCCTTTCTCGCACACCTCGTGAAAAATGCTCTCCTGTAACATCATCTTTTCCAACTCTCGGTGTTGTGGACACATGGGATTTATGACCTATGATGCTAGCACTAAATGAGATTTTACATAACTCAGTAGATAAACCCGCAATAGATAACCAAATATGAAAAAGATATCAAATCAAAAGGCATACCATGCACATTGAATCATAAAACTACAATCACACAAGATGTCATATATAAGATAATTCCAAATGAAAACCATAAAGAAATGTCAGTTCTTTATTTAGGTGTGTTATTACCGAGCATAATTCCCTTTGACTCATTATCCTTTGGATCTAATCATCATTAATAAATGTACTCCAATAGGCATCCAACCAAACACATAACACTAGGTAGATATCTGATCCGAAGATCGATACCCTGCAACACATGCTGGGCCTAATGCCACTAGGCAGGTATGGTACCATACCCTACAACACATGAAGGTCCTGGTGTAAATCATCATGGAGTCATAGCACATAATCCCAAGTAGATATCTAATCTAGAGATTGATACCCTGTGACACATGTTGGGCTTGGTGTAGACACTAGGCAGATACCTGATTCGAAGATCGATATCCTGCAACACATGCTGTGCCTAGTGGTGAGCATAATGTTGTCTGGGAATCCTATTTTTATTTGCCATTTTCTGAACATCAATTCAAATAAGTATCCATATCAAAAGACCTTTCGTTCCATATTGCTTCTTCTCTTTTGTTTTAGCATTATTATCTCACATTGTTTCTTTCTTTACCATATACAAAAATATTAATGTATAGCATATGCAACAATCAAAATACTGTGACGGTGAGAAGACATGTAAAAATACATAATAATGTTGTACATCATAGGGTTAGGAATTTATCTACCAGACATTTGATGTACAATATGTATTGCCCACTTCTTATTCTTCTTGATGTCCTACAAGCCCATAAAATGAAAAAATAATCAATTTAAAATATCCTTATAAGCAAAATTGCTTTCTAAAAACTGTTCCCAAACATTTAAAATCCCAAAAGTCTTAATTTCGAATGTTTAGCTTCTGCTGGCACTGGACCGCCTACGCCCAACTCGCCAGGTTTAACAGCACGCCCAGTTCAAAGCCTGGAACGATTCTCTGTCTTTCCTGGCCAAATCGACCCCTCTTGGACTTTGCCATTCACCCAAAAACTAACACTACTGCGATGACAAAGCAAACAAATTCTTACCTTACGGAATCTTTGCTGGCCATCACTGTCCGGTGCAAAAACCCACGAAATCCTCTTCGGCTATTATTATTGCATGCCAAAACTGTGCCAAGCAAGGCAGCAGCTATCGGAAATCTCTCCCTCGCAACTCTGGTAACCTCCCCGCAGTCGATATTCGTACAAGTGCTTTTCAAATGCACCCCGCTTCAGCTTTTATAACTGCGGTCGAAATCGATTTGTGTGAACTACATTTTGCATTATACCCCTTCCCAATTTTTTATTTGCACATATATCCTCCATCCAGTGAAACAAAACCTATGCTGAAACTCCTAAAATTGCATAAATATGCCCAGCGCAGCCACAAATTTTACAATTACAAATATACCTTCAACCAAAACGAATCGAACAATGCCGACATTTTCAAAATTACAAATATATCCTCAATATTACAAATCTATCCCAAATCTTAAAAAATTCATGATTTATTCTTAATAAATCCAAAAATTACAAACATAACATCGTTAGACTCGTCTCAAAGAGTTCTTTCAACAAAAAAATAAAATAATGAAATAGTAAGGTTGTCACATCATCAATCATCAAATAATGTATAAATCAAAATGTACTATAATGCATACCATATGTACATAAAAATATTCATAAAATGTTAAAGATTAATAATTAGTTGGATAGAACTCATTAAGATATCTCCAAAGGCATTTGATTTACTTTGATTTGACCATATTTGGAATAACTATAAATTATTAAATCAAATAAATAGAAATAATAATATTTTTTTTTAATTTTAATTTTAAATATGATAATGTTGAGTAAGATAAATTGAAGTAATATAATAAAATTAAATCATAGCAAAACTAAATGTCATGATAACGAAGATTTAGAGTACAAGGTGATATATCAAAACCTAAGTAAATATCTTTTAAAAAATAAGATAAGTTGCATAAGAAAATATTATTCTAACATTTTTAGGAGATAAAGTGTCACATTATCAATCGTCAAATGATGTGTGAATAAAAATGCCTCTTCTATGCCCTAAAAATATTAGACTAACATATTGAAAATTTTTCAAATGAACATTTAGTTACCTAAAGCTTTACAAGAAGGGTTCAATGACGTTTGTTTCCTCTCAAATGAAACTCTTAAGGTTTGATAGTGAATTACTAATGTAAATAAATAGAAATAATAAAAAAGTTTAATTTTAATGTTAAGAAATTATATATTAAAGTTGAAAAGAGATAAAGAAATGCAATGTATGATAACTAAATCTGAGCATGTAATGGTCATAAAAGATCATATTTAGAGTTACATATGAATATAATCTAATCATGACAAAAATTTTGAAGAAATAATATAAGTTAAAAAAGAAATTTGCACTCCAACATATTAATGAGATTAAGCATACTTTTATATTTTGTGAAATCTTGTATGAATAAATAAATTACATAAAGTGTGAAAAACAAAAAAAATCTTCAAACTAATAAAGAAATTAATCTTAAATATTCAAAAAATAATTATTTTAGTATTAAACAAAGATATATTAAAGTAGAAAAGGAGTTAAATTAAAGCAATGTAATTTAACTAAATAAAAGTGCTGTAAAGATCATACAAGATGAGAATTGCATTTTCATAGTAGCATAACAAAGTGGAAGAAACAATTTGAAGAAATGAGATAATCTGTATTGGAAGGTTGCATTATGTTGTACTCATGATATTAAGTGTAATATTCTTAGTCCTTAAATCTTTTGTAAATCGAACATCTTCAAAATCATGACAAAAAGGTCAATAATAAAATATTTAAAAACAAAAAAAAAATTATTTTAAAGAGCTCATAGAAATGGGAGCAAAGATTTTTGTTTCATTTAAGTTGAATTTTGTTTAAAATTACTCTAAATTTTAAAAATGATAGACATAACATAACTAACAAAAATTCAAAAATTAATTAAATATATATCAAAGTTGAATTAAACTAAATGGAAGTATCGTAATATATCCTTGCCACAAATATATGAATGTCACATAAGCAAAGATTTAATGTTAAAAAATAATATGAGAAAATCAAAGATAAAAATTTTAAGAATTGAGCTTTATCGTACAAAAAGTTAACATTCTGAGATACAATATATATTTAGCGTAAAACATTTAATCATCAACCCATGTTTAAATCAAAATATCTAATAAAATAATAAAAAGAAATGAAAATAAAATATTTAAAAAAAATACTAAAATAAGTATTTAATTAGATAAAGCTTGTTCAGGTGAGTCCATAAATGTTTGTTTCACCTTAAGCAAACTTCTAAAGGAATTTCTATAAATTACCAAAGCATTTATTGGTAAATAAAAATAAATTATCAGTTTAATATTATGTAATCTATATCAAATTTGAAATGACAAAAATTAAACCATGATCATGTTACAAAATAAAAATGATGTAAAGGTTACATGAAAGGAGATTTAGAATCAAATATTAATATGACTAAATCAAAACAAATAATATGAAAATTAAAGCAAATTAGTTATGAATCAAAATTTTTAATAGATCCTATCAAAAATTAAAAATATAATTTTTTTTGAAATATAAAATTTAACATATAATTTGATTGAGCTCATTAAGAAGACTCGAACGATGTATCTTTCATGTCAATTGAAACTTGCTTGGACTAAATGTGCACTAACAAATTAAATAAGCGTTAACAATTACCAATTATTTTTAAATATTGAAAAATAATATGTTAAACATAAATTGAGATAAAATGGAAGCAAATTAATATAACCAAAATATAATGATTTAAATGTCATATTAAAATAGTTTTAGAGTTACCTCATATTATTACTAAATTAAAACGTGTAATTGTCAAACGAGAATAAATTTGGAGTTTTATAGTAAAATAAAAAAAAATTAAAGAGGAAAGCCTAAGGAAATGTGATAAATTGTACAAGAAAGTTGTTAAGGAGGTTGAGAGACACATCCCACATTATCAAATCAAGTACAAAAAAATGTAGATCTAACAATCCAAAATTGTAGAATGTTTTTTTTAAATTATCAAAACAAATTTCAATATAGCATATCGAAATGAATCCAACAACTTTTTTGTCCAAGTTAGAACTCATTTTGAAAAATCACAAAATATCAAATTAAATAAGCATTAATAAAATTGAATTAAGTTTGTAATGTTAAATAAAAGTAAATTAAAATAAAATGAGAATAAATGCATTATTTTATTACAACTAAATCAAAGTATATTAATGTCACACGAAAGTAGAGTAATAGTTGTATACCTATATAAACAATTTAATTTAAAAAGTATCACAAAATGACATAAATTTTATGAGATATTTGAATTTAGAGATTCTAAGTAGTTCAAGTGTAACATTCTCAATGATCACATATGCTATGAATTGAATGTTTCGTGAGGCATTTGACAACACTAGAAAATAATATATTATAAAATATAATAGTGAATACGTAGTTGTTTAGAGTTCATAAACACATTACCAATGATATTTTTTTCATCTTAATCAATCCTCCCTTAAATTTCTATAATTTACAAAATAACATAAATTAAAATAAATTATTATTTTGAATATTAGGAAAATATATATTAAAGGTAAAATATGATAAATTAAAATACTACAATATAAATAAATAAGATTGGTGTAATGTTTACATGTGATGAGATTTAGAGTTACATATTAGTATAGCATAATCAAACCTCAACAATTGAAAAAATTAGACAAATTGAGAGGAAAAATTGTATTTAAAGTCATTAAGGAGATCGGGTGTAACATTCTTGATCATTAAATTTGTTATAAATAAAAATAACTTTGAAACCACGAGTAAACACTAGAAAATAAAATAATTCCCATTACTAGAATGAATATTTAATTAGATATGGCTTGTAAAGTCGCATCCAATTACATTTATTTCATCTCAATCATACACTTTTTGAAATTAATTTGAATTACTAAAATAAAAAACCATAAATAAAAAAATTATTATTTTCATTTGAAGTAAATTAATTTTATGAGTAAATAGGATAGATTGAAGAATGTAATAATATAACAAATAAAAATAATCGATAATAAAATATTATTTTAGTACTAAGTAAATATATATTAATGTGAAAATGAGATAAATTTAAGTAATATAATTTAACAAAAAAAAGTTATTTAATGGCCACACAAGAGGAGATTTAGAGATATATAGTAATATAATGAAGTCAAAGAAAAAAATAAAAAAAACTAAGTAAATCCTATCGAAAAACTGCAATCCAAGAAAATAAATAGAGCAAGTGCAACATCCTTGATCATCAAATTAGGTTTTGATCAAAATATCTTGTAACGAATTCAATATTCCTGTAAAATAAAATATTTGACAATACAATAATGAATCCATTTTTAGATAAAGCTTGTTATGGAAATTCAGGAAACATTTTTTTATCTTGATCAGCTCTCATCTAGAATTGTAATGAATTTCCAAAATAAATAAGTATAAATATCTAAAATATATATATTTTAATTTTAAGAAAATAAATAATATAGTTTAAATGTAATAAATTGAATCAATTTAGTAAAACTTAATCAAAGCAATGTAAAGGTCACACATAAGGATTGTTACACAAAATACTAATGGAAACAAACCAAACAAAAAATATGCTGAAATTAGATGTAATGAGAAAATTACAATCCATATTAGCGAGGGCATAGAGTATAACTTCCTCGATCTTTGATTTAGGTGCAAATTGTTGTACCCAATAAAGTGTGTCAAACATAATAAAAATAAAATATTTAAGTATGTAAAAGACTATTTAATTAGTTGGAGCTCTTAAAGATCACTCCAACAATGATTGTTTTATCTTAATTAGCCGTAATTTTGAATTAGTAGTTATTACAGAAGTAAATAAGCATAAATAATAATAATTTATTTTTTAATTAGGTAAATATACATTAAAAATTTGAAATGAGATAAATTAAACCAATTTAACTAACTTGTTCAAAGTGACATATTACACAAAGTAGAGGAGATTTATACTTCCATAGTTATATAGGAAAAACAAAGTAAAATATTTGAAGAAATTATATAAATTTATGGAAATATTTAATTTCAAGATAATATGAACACTAGGAATGGCACCACTAATTACCAAATCAATACAAATAAAAATTCTTTCTAGAATTTACTAAAATACTATAAAATAAAATTTAATAAATATAAAAGCAAATATGTAATTGGATAAAGCTTACTGAGAGTTGTCCAACGATATTTGTTTCATCTTTATTTAGCCACATCTGGAATAATTGTCGATTAACATATTAAATTAGCATAATTAATCGAAAATTATTATTTTAGCATTACGTAAATAAAAATTGATTCTCAAATGACGTAAATTAAAGAAATATAATATATCCAAATCAAAGCCATGCAAGGGGCACACTTAACGAGATCCATAGTTTCATAACAGTATAACCAAGTTAAAGAAAAAAAATTGAATTAATGAAATAAAGTATGAAAGAAAGTTATATTCCAAGATACAAAGAAGATCAAGCGTAACACCATTAATTGACAAATCAAAATGCCTCAAAATGTGCAAAAAAAAAAAATAGAAATAAAGTAATTATAAATTCAAAAAATAATATAAAGTTGGATAGACTTGTTTGAGAAGGATCCAATGATATTTATTTCTTCTTAAACAAATCACTTTTAGATTTATTGTGAATTTCCAAAATCAATAAGAATTAATAATAATAAATTATATTTTTAATATTACATAAACATAAATTAAATGTAAATCAAGATAAATTTAAGTTATTTAATAGTAGCCAATGGAAGTCATGTAAATGTATTATGAACAAAGAATTAGATATTCATGCTAATATAAACAACTAAGAATGAAAGATTTGAAAAAAATGGAAAAATGACATAGGACTGTTGGATTGTAGGACACTAAGACGATCAAGTACAATTTTTTTTATTATTAAATTAGGTATGAAAAGAAATACCTAGTTAAGTGTTCCAAAATCATAAAAATTAAATATTTAAAATTATAGAATTGAATTTTTAATTTGATAGAACTTTGTCATGATTAGCCAAATAGATTTCTTTCATCTTGATCTTACCTAATTTTGAATATTATGAATTTTAAAAATAATAAGAATAATAATAATTGATTATTTTTATATCGTTTTCTAAATATATAATAATGCTCCAATAAGATAAATTAAATGTATATGTTATCAAAAAAATTATGGTAATGTAAACCTAACACAAGAGGAGAATAAGAATTTCAAACAATCTAACTAAATTAAAGAGGGTAAATTGAATAATTGACATAAACTATACAAAAAAATTCCTTTTGAGATACTATGGACTTCAATTTTGACATCCTAATGATAAAATATGATATGAATCAAAATATTTAGTAAATCAAAACACAACAATAAAAAATAAAATAGTAAAAAATATATAGTAATCAATATTTAATTTGATAAACCTTTTCGAGATGACGCCAACAATGTTTAAGATATAGCATATTTGGAATTATTTCGAATTGCCAAAAAAATACACATTAAAATAACTATTTATTATTTTAATATTACGTAATATATAATAAATTTGAATCGAGGTAAATTGATGCAATGTTTTATAACCAAATCAATACAATATAAAGGTGACTCAAGTGGAAAATTGTAGTAACATCATAAAAAAACAAAACCAATGAAAAAGATTTAAAAAAAGGAGATAAATTGATACAATATTATAAAAAAATCAATTAAATATAAAGGTTAATCAAGAGGAGAATTAAAGTATCACTATAAAATAATAGAATCAATGCAAAAAATTTTAAAAAATGAGATAAATTGATACAATGTTATATAACTAAATAAAAATAATATAAAATTCACACAAGAGGAGCATTAAAGTGTGCTCATAAAATAACAAAATCAAAGCAAAACATTTGAAATAATCAGTTAAAGTTTACAAAGAATTTATGTTCCAAGTTAGTAAAGAGACTTTGTAAAATCTTTAAATTTAAAATAATGTATGAATCAAAATATCTCATAAAAATATTCAAATAATATAAAATAAAATATTTAAAAACATAAAAAAGAAATTAATAGGATAGAGCTCTTGAGCATAAGTCTTATAATGACTTTTTGATCTCAATCACATATCTTTCAGAATTGTTACAAATTACCAAAGTAAATAAGAATAAATAATAATAAACTATCATTTTAATGTTATGTATAAATTTGTTAAAGATGAAATTAGATTAATTTAAGCAAAGTAATATTACCAAAAAAACATTGTAATGGACACAAGTCAGAAGATTTGTAGTTACAAAGTCATTAAAAAAAAATCAAAGCCGTACTTTAAGACAACTAAGGTAAAATATACCATAAAATTGTATTCTAAGATACTAAAGAGATTGAGTGTAGTAATGTTGATAGTATGGTCAATTAAAAATTGAAATGTCATTAAAATCAAGCCAAAGTCATAAAAAAATAAAATATTTTTACAAATATTGATAGAATATTTAATTGAACAAAACATTTTTAGAGGAGTTCAATGAAGTTTGTTTTATCTTAATTAGACATCATTTTGAATTAAAGTGAATTGTACAACTAAATAAACAAAAATAACTGATATAACAATGTGATATATAAAAATTAAAATGAACTAAACATCTCATTGGAGGAGAGGTATAATTTCATAGTAATATAGACAAATCTATTTGTAAAATTTAAGAAAATGAGATAAATTTTTGGGTGAAGTTGCATTTCAAGATAATGTGAGGATCAAGTGTGACCTCATTAATTATCAAATTTTGTACAAATTAAAATACATTACAAAACATGATAAAACCTTGGAAAATTTAAATTTAAAAAAATATAAAAATTTATAATTGGACAGATTTTGTCGTGATGAGTGTGACATTCATTTGATCTAAACTTGACCTTGACTAATAATAATAAAATTGACATGAGTAAATAAGCATAAATAATAACTAGTTTCTATGTTAAAATTAACTTAATATTTACTAAATCAAACTTAAGATAAATTGAAGCGATGTAATATAACATAAAAAACACAACGTAAAGGTCACAAGAAAAGATGTTTTTAGTTACATATCAATATAACCAAATCAAAGTGAAAGCTTTGAAGAAATGAAAAAACTTCATAAGAAAGTTGCATTTCATTAAACTAGGAAGATTGAGAGTAACTTCCTCATTTATAAAAAAGATATGATTTGAAGTCGTCATAAAGCTAGCAAACAATATAAAAAAAATTAAAATATACGAACTAATATTTAAATCGATAATGCTCACTGGGACATGTCCAACTACATTTCTTGATCTTAATTGAACCTCATTAGAAATTACTCTTAATTATCAAATTAAATATGCATAAACAATAATAAGTTATTAATTTAATAATAAGTAAAGATACATTAAAGCAAAATTGAGAAACTTTAGACAATGTAATAGGACAAAAATAGACTAATATAAAAGCCTTATGTGTCGAGATTTATAGTTACCTAGTAAAATAACTAAATTAAAATAATAGTTTAAACAAATGAAATAAATGCTTTCAAAAAATTACAATCCAAGAAGCTAAGGTTATCGAGGGTAACATCTTTTATTTTAAAATCATGTATGAATTTTAAAGTCCCTTAAAATCTATGAAAAGTTTTGAATGAAATGTTTAAGAAATTAAAAATGAAAAAAATAGATATAGCTTTATGAGATGAGCCTGTTGACTTTCGATTCATCTTGATCGAACCTCATTTGGGATTATTAAAAATTAAATATTGAAGTAAGCATAAATAAAAATAAATTATTTTTATATTATTACATAAATATATATTAAAGCTTACGTGAGAAAAATGGAAGTAATATCATGTAAAAAAATCAAAGTAATGTAAAAGTCACAAAAGAAGAGATTTTTAGTTGCATGGTAATATTAAAATACAAAGTAAAAACTGGGAAGAAATAAGATAAACAGTACATAAAAGAAGCATACAAAGTTAATAAGAGATCATGGGTAACATCCTCGATCATCAAATCCAGTATGAATAAACATAAATAGTGAAGCATGTAAAACCATAAAAAGTAAAACATTTCAATCTATAAAATGAATATTTAATTAAATAGTGCTCATGAGTCAAGTATAATAATGACTTTTTTGATCTTGGTAGAACCTTGTTTGGAAGTTCTGTGAATTATTAAAATAAATATCCAAAGATATTTATAAATTATTCTTTTATTACTTAACAAATATAAATTCAACTTTAAACCAAATAAATTGAAGTAACATAATACAGCTGAATCAAAACAATATAAAAGTCATATGAGAGATGAATTAGGTTATATTGTGATGTAATCAAATCAAGGTGAAAACTTTAAACAGATGAGAAATATTACATAGCAAAGTTGAATCCAAGATTCTAAAGATTGCAAAGAAATTGAATGTAAAATCCTCATTTGGTAAATCAAGTACCAATTGTATTATTTCATAAGACATGCCAAAACCTTAGAAAATATAAATCTTAAAAATATAAAGGTATTATTTAATTGGTTAAAGCTTGTTGAGGAGAGTCCAACAACAATGTGTCGAATTGCTATGAATTATAAAATTAAATGACCATGAATAGTAATAAATTATTACTTTAATATTTTTTGAATATGTAATAAATGTAAAATTAGATAAATATGAATATTATAATGTGACAAAATCAAAGTGATCTAAGTGTCACATAATAGAATATTTTGAAATATATATATTAATATAAATAAATCAAAGCAAAAAATTAAAGAAATTTAGAATATAAGGTGCAACATGCATGATCGTCAAATAAATTAATAATAAAAATATCTCATAAAATTTTCTTAATTGATGAAAAATAAAATACTTTAAAATATAAAAAATAACATTTAATTAGTTAAAGCCCAGAATGATGAGTCCAACATTGTTAATTTTATCCTCATCAACCTCGTATTCAAATAATGCAAATTTCCAAAGACAACAAACATAATCAATAAAAAATTATAATTTTTAAAATAACAAAATATTCATCAAATGCGAAATAACTTAAATTGATGCAATTTGATAAAGTATAATCAAAGCAATGTAAAGGATACATGGGAGGAGACTTAGTGTTTCATAATAATATGACCTGATCAAAGTAAAAGATTTGAAGAAATAAGAAACTTATTTATGAAACTTGTAATCCAAGATATCATGGGGATTGAGTTTAACATCCTCGATCGCCAAATCAAGCAGAGACAAAAATGGCTTATGAAGCATTACAAAACCCATAATGAAATAAAAGATTTAACAATATAAAAAATAACTATTTTATTTGATATAGCATATGAAGATGACTCTAACGATGTTTGTCATATTTCATTAAATCATATTCAAATTGCTATGGTAACGAACTTAAATAAACATAAATAATAATATAATATTATTTTGATATTAAATACATATATATTAAAACTTAAATGAGTTAAATTAAAGTTACATAATACAACCAAATCAAATGACGTAAATTTCACTCAAAAGTTGATTCAGAGTTCTATAGCAATATAACTAGGCCTAAGTGAAAACTTTGAAGAAATTGGATTAATTGTATAGAAAAGTTCAATTCCAAAATACTAAGGAGATCAAGACCATCATCTTGAATTACCATATTTGATACAAATAAAAATAACTCATAACACATGTAAAAAGCTTTAAAAAAATAAAATATTTATAAATTAAACAAATGAAGGTTTAATTGGATATACCTTGTAGAGAAAAAAGAAAATTTTTTGCCACATAAATGTCACATAATAGAAGATTTAAAATTATATAGTAATATAATCATACCAAAGAGAAAATGTTGATGAAAAAACTTCAATTATTAAAGAAAGTTGTATACCAAGATGTTAAAAAGATCAAGTGCAACATTAACGATCATCAAATTAGATACAAATTAAAATATCTCATAAAGCATGCCAAAATCAAAGAAAATGACATTTTTAAAAGGTCAAAAACATATTTATTTTGGTAAATCCTATCATTATTAGTCTAATGATATTGTTTAAGTCCACATTAGACCTCATTTGAAAATATTGTAAATTACCAAATTAAATAAGCATAGATAATAATAAAGTCTTATTTTAATATTAACTTGATAAGTATTAATGTTAAAAGAAGATAAATTAAAGCATTTTAATATGAAAAATTCAAGTGATGTGATGGGTGCACGAGAGGAGAAATCTATTCTCTTAGTAATATAACAAATTCAAAGAGAAAGATATGAACAAATGAGATAAATTACATACTAAAGTGGCACTCAACGATACTAAAGAAATTGATTATAACATCTTTTATTTTAAATCTAGCATAAATTATAATGTTTGATAAAATTAGCCTAAATCTTAAAAATAAAATATTTTAAAAAAAAGTAAAAAAGCTAATATTTAATTAATTAGTGTCATTGAGATGAGTCAAATAATGAATTTTTTGTATTGATTGAACATTCTTTGCAAGTTTTGTGAATTACTAAATTAAATGATGATGAATAACAACAATTTATTATTATACTTAATGAATTTATAAAAGAAGTAAAATGACATCAATTGAAGTAATAAAAGATAACAAAATCAAAGAATTGAAAATGTCCCATGTGTTGAGATTTAAAGTTAGTAATATAACCAAATGAAAAAAATTTAAAGAAACGACAAATATTATATAAGAAAGTTCTTCACCAAGATACTAAAGAGATCAAGAATAACATCCCTATTTATAAAGTCATGTACGAATTATAATCTATTATAAAGTATGCAAATAATCGAATAAATTAAATATTTAAAAACATAGAAACACAAATTTAATTCGATAGAGATTGTTGAGATGAATCTGATGGCATTTGAATTGCCTTGGTGAGA
Source organism: Vanilla planifolia (assembly GCA_023846275.1). Taxonomy (NCBI): domain Eukaryota; kingdom Viridiplantae; phylum Streptophyta; class Magnoliopsida; order Asparagales; family Orchidaceae; genus Vanilla; species Vanilla planifolia. Next base: position 1,237,183 of record JAIUJO010000123.1, on the reverse strand, counting down.
CTTGTTTTGGAATTATTGAAAATTAATGTCAAAAATTTAACTTAAATTGACTACATTACTATGAAAACTTAATTTTCCTCTTGTGTGACCTTTACATCTCTTTCTTTTATTCCAGTTCATAACATCAATTTACACAACTTTTGTTACACTATACATTTACTTAATATTAGAATAATAATATTTTCGAAATTATACTTGTTTAACACGTTAGCTCAGAATAATTGAAAATGGGATCTAACCGAGATGAACGAAATGTCAGTTGAGTCAAATCGATGAGCTTTATCCAATTAGATATTTATGTATTTTTTAAATTTTATTTTTCTAAGATTTTACATGCTTTACAAAACATTTCAATTTGTAGTGATTTTATGATAAATAATGTTACACTTAATGTACTAAATAGCATTGAATGCAACTTTCTTGTCCAATTTATTGCATTTCTTGAAATGTTTCTCTTTGGTTTGGTTATATTACAATGTCACTCCAAATCTCTTAACTTGTGACCTTTAAATATCTTTCATTATGTTCTATTACATTACTTCAATCATTTTAACATTGATATATATTTATTTCGTGTTATGATATTAATTTTTTATTATCTATGTCTATTTATTTTTGTATTTTGGAGTAATTCTAAATAACTCATGATCAAGCAAAAATAAATATCATGGGACGCTTGTTGACGATTTCTACCAAATTAAATATTTAATTTTATACTCTAAACGTTTTTAATTCTATGTTTTCTACATTCTTTATGAGGTATTTTTTATTTATAACCTATTTCATGATGGACGACTTTATGCCCAATCTCGTTAGCCTCTTAGAATACAACTTCCCATAAATTTAAACTCATTCTCTTTGAATATTTTACTCTATATTAGTTTTATTGCATTGCACATATTGACCTCATTTTTGCTTTAATGTATGTTTACTTTACATTAAAATAATAATTTTTTTTTATTTATGATTATTTAGCTTGGTTATTCATAGTAATTTCAAACAAGGTCCAATTGTGATGAAGCAATTGTTGTTAGTCACGATCAGCTCTAACCAATAAAACATTAATTTTCTATCTCTAGTGGTTTTTCCTGTCATTACTATATATTTATTTAATATTAAAATAATAATTAATTATTATTTATGATTGTTGTTTTTAATAAATCATAGTAATTTAGAATGAGATTTTAATGAGATAAAACTAATGTCATTGAATGTTGATGAGCTTTATCCAATTAAATTTTTATTTTCAAAATTATAAATATTTTATTTTATTAGATTTTGTAATCTTTACAAAAATTTTTTATTTGATGAACAAGAATGTTACAGTTAATCTTTTTAATATCATCTAATATAACTTTCTTATATAATTAATCTCATTTCTTTTAAATTTTTCTTTTGAAATGGTAATAAAATAATGTAACTATAAAGCTTCCATCATATGAACATTATGTTAATTTGATTTTGTTATATCATATTTATTTACCTTTTCAAATCTTTCATTTTATGTATATTTTCTTATTATAGAATTAATAATTTATTATTATCATTTTTTATTTAATTAAGTAACTCATAGTAATTCTAAATGAGTTTTGATCTACATCGAATGAACATCATTAGAGTAAACTGATTGAGCTCCATCTAGTTTAATAATCATTTTATATTTTTAAATGTTTTATTTTTGAATTTTTGGGCATAATGTTTTGAAATATTTTAATTTGTTCATAATTTAATGGCCGAGAATGTTCATTTTATGTCCTTTATATTATGGAATGCTACTTTCTTATACATTTTATTACATTTCATTAATTTCTTTTTTATATTTTGTTATATTATATTATTACTCCAAATCTTCTCTCAAGTGACATTTACCTCAGTAATTTATAGTAATTCCAAATGATGTCTAGTCAAGACAAAACTATAGGACTTGTTTAAAAAGCTTTGCCCAATTAAAATATTCCCTTTTGTTTTTCTATAGCATTTTTTCAAAGTTGTTACCATAATTTACATTATATTTTGACCAGTACCTAATTTGGACAACTGAGGATGTTACACCTAATCTCCTTAGTATTTTTTGGAATATAGCTTTCTAGTATGATTTATCTCATTTATCAATTTTTTTCACTTTAGTATAGCTATATTACTATGTAGATGTAAATCTCCACTAATGTAATGTTTTCATGTCTTTGATTTAATATATAATATCATACAATCGATCATTTTTTAGGTATATTATATATTTATTGATTATAAACATTATCTTTTATTGCACTTATTAACTTATTATTTATATTTATTTACTTTCACATGTTGCTATAACTTTATGCGAGGTCTAAATGAGAGAAAACAATTGTCATTCGTCTCGTCTAGATGAGACAAATCTAATTAAATATTTGTTTTCTTATTTTTAAATATTTGATTTCTTGTAGTTTTTCATAGTTTACTAGACATTCCATTTCATGTGTAATTTTGTGTTAAAACATATTACACTCCATCTTACTTTGCATCTTGGAATGCAACTTTCTTATATAATTGATTTCATTTTTTTTAGTTTTTTACTTTATTTTATTGATATGGTAATCAAGTTCTCATCTCTAATGACCTTTATGTCACTTGATTTGGTTATATGATATTGCTTCAACTTATCTCAATTTCAACTTTAGTATATATTTTCTTCATATTAAAATAATAATTTACCATTATATATGCTTATTTAATTTAATAATTCATAATAATTTTATTTTTCATTAGATAAGTACAAAAATTATCATTAGACTTTTCCTAACAAGATCTCTCTAATTAAATATTTATTTTAATTATTTCCAATATTTTAGTTTTTAGAATTTGAGCATGCTTTATTAGATTTTTTTATTCGTAGCTGATTTAATGAATTATGATGTCATACTTTATCTCATTATTATCTTGCAATGCAACCTTATTATGCAACTTTAAACTCCTCTCCTATAATATTTCCATTTCTTTGATTTGATTATAACACATTGGTTCAATTTATCTTATTTCACCTTTTATATATATTTATTTTATAATAAAGTAGTAATGTGTTATTAGTTATGCTTATTTAGTTTGGTAATTAATAGTAATTCCAAGCAAGGTCTGAGCGTGACGTGAATTAAACATTGCTTTGATTTGCCTATATTTCATTACTTCAATTTAAATAATTTGATGTTTAAGATATATTTACTTAAATTTAAAATAAAAAAGTTTTTTTATTTAAGCTTATTTAAATTGGTAACTCGCAATAATTTAAAAAAATATTTGATCAAAGAAATATTCATTTTAACTCATCTTAAAGAGATCTATAAAATTAGATATTCTTTTTTACATTATTAAATATTTTTTTATTATTTTTTTCATGTGACATATTTTGATTCATACCTGATTTGATGTTCGAGAAAGTTATATTCAATCATGGTAGCATCTTGGAATATAGTTTTCCAATATGGTCTAACACGTCATTTCAAAATTTTTACTTTCATTTGGGTATATTATAACATAAAAATTAATCTTCTTTCTTTTGAATACAACTTTTTTATTTAGTCGATTAAATTTTTTTTAATTTTTCTTAATTTCACTTTAATATTTATTTACACTACATTAAAATAATAACAAATTCATAAAAATGAGATCAATTGTGTGGTAAAGTTGCATATTCCAGCAAACTAAGGAAATAGACCTCACATCCTCAATTATAAAGCACAACGAAATCTTAAAAACAAATATTTTTTAAAAAATAATAAAAATTAACATTTATGGAATGACCCCATTAAGATGAGCCCAATGAAATCTATTTATCTTGGTTGGACCTCCTTGGAAATTACTAAAAAATATAAAGAAAAATAGGCATATAAAATAATAAATTAAAATTTAGTATTAATTAAATATAATTTAAAGTTAGAATAACATGAATTGAAGTAAAATAATACATCCAAATTAAAGTGATGTAATAAACAAATGAGAAGAGATTTGGAGTTACATTCTAATATAAACAAATAAAGGAAACAACTTTGAACAAATGAGTTAAATTACATAAAATAACTCTACTAAAAGATACTAAGGAGAGTAAGTGTAACATCATATAATCAAATCATATAAGAATTAAATTTTTTCATAAGGCATTCCCGAAACCATTAAAAATATTTAAAAATACAAAAATAATTTTTTAATTAGATATAGCCAATTGAGGTGAGTTGGACATAATTATTTTCTTTTTATTGGATCATATTTATGATTACTAAAACATATAAAATAAAATAAACTTAAATGATTAAAAAATATTTTTTCAATATTTAATAAATATCTATTGAAGCTAAAATTATAAACTTTGTAAAAATGTAACATAACCATATTAAAAAGATGCAATTGTCACATAAGAAGAGGTTTAGACCTACATAGTAATATAACCAAGTCATCACAAAGAGTTTGAAAAAAAACACAAGTTAAATAAGAAAGTTGAATTCCAAGATGTTAAGGAGAATGAGTGTACCTTAATCAATCATCAAATTATGTATGAATCTAAATTTCTTAGAAAATCTCTAAAATGTTAGAAAATAAATAATTTAAAATTTAAAAAATTTAGAAAATTTAATAATAAATATTTACTTAAATAAATGCCTCGAAGTTAATATTTATTTAATCTCAATTGGACCTTATTTGCAATTATCAAAAATTATCAAGTTAAATAATAACTAATAATAATACAATATTTTTTTTAATATTATAAAAATATCTTTGAAAGCTAAATTAAGAAAAAAAGGCATATTACAATGACAAAATGAAAGCAAGTTAAGGTTCACATTAGAGGATAATTAATGTTACGTAACAATATAACCAAATAAGAGTAAGGATTTTAAGAAATAAGAAAAAGTGGGCAACAAATATGCATTCAATGACATTAAGAAGAATGAATGTAACACCTCCATCAACAAATAAGGTTTGATTAAAACATTTTCATGAAACATTAAAAAATCCTAAAAAATTAAAATATTTCAAAATATCAAAAACATCTAATTATATATGAATAATCAAAAAAACTCCAATTACATTTGTCTCATCTCAATTGGATGTTAATTTTAATTATTATAATTTACAAAAATAAAAAATCTTAAATAATTGTAAAATAATAATGAAATATTAAATATATATTTTAAAGCTCAACTGAGATAAATTGAAGCAATAAACAAAATAAAAAGCAGATCAAGATAAAGGTCACATGAGATGAAAACTAACATAGAGTTACAATAAATGCAAAGAAACATATTTGAAGAAATAAATTAAGAGAAATTAAATGAGTAAGTTTCATTTTGTGATAGTATAAAACTTAGCACAACATCCTTGATCATCAAATTAGGTATGAGAAAAATTGCTGATAAAACATGCCAAAGCCATAAAAAATATTCAAAAAATAAAAAAAATTATTATATAATTCATTATAGCATATCGAGATTAGTCCAAAAACATTTCCTTTGTTAATGTAATATAAAAAACTATGCAATATCACATAAGAAGATAATTAGATTTTTACAGTATTACAACAATATCAAGAAGGTATTGAAGAAATTAGAAAAACTATATGAGATAATTAGATTTGGGGAAGATAAAGAAATCAAGTGTACCCTGAAGACAAAATAAGATATACTACAAAAAGCTTGTAAAGAATGCCAAACCCTAAAAAACTAAATTTTTAAATTATTATAATAAATATTTATTTAGATTGCTCTTATAGAGATGAGACTGACAAAAATTGTTTTCATCTCAATTAGGCCTCATTTTTAATTAGTATAAATAACAAAATTCAATAAGCAAAAGTAATAACACATTACATTTTCAACATTAAGTAAATATATATTGATTTTAAAATTAGATAAAATTAAAACAATATAATACAATAACATTAAAGCATTGCAATGGCCAAATGCTAGAAGATTTTGTTATGATTTTAACAAATGAGATAACTTCGAAGAAATAAAATAAAAGATACATAAAGGTCCTATTCTATGATACTAAGGTTATAATGTGTATCACATTCAATCATCAAATTAGCTATGAAATGAAATGCCTAGAAGCATACCAATTTCTTTGAAAATTAAATATCTTAGAATATATAAATGAGTATTTTATTTGATAGTGTTTGTTAGGATTTGCCAAAAAAAATTTTGTTTCATCACCATCAAACATTAATTGGAATTAGTCTGGATTACAATTATAAATTAACATAAAGAGCAAAAAATTATTATTTTAATTTTATTAAAATATTTATTAAAGCTAAAATAAGAGGAGCTTTAATGCAACTTAATAATATAATTAAATTAAAATAAAAATAGTTAAAGAAATAAGGTCAACTATACGGTAAAATTATGGTGCATAATACTAGGAAGATCGAGTGCAACAACCTTCATCGTCAAATAACGTACAACTCAAAATGCTAACAAAACATCACAAAACTGTAAAAAGGAAAGTACTTATAGATATAAGAATAAAAATTTAATTACATGGATCTCATGACATGAGTTCAATGTCATTTATTTTTGCTCAATGAGAAATCCTTTCGAGTTACTAAGAATTAAAAATACAAATATATTTCACTAATAAAATATTATTATTTTAATGTTAAGAAAATACCTATAAAAGTTTGAATAAGATATATTGAAGCAATGTAATATAAAAAAATGACAGCTAGACATATTAATACAAAAAAGTAAAAAAAAAATATATAAGTTATGCAAAAAAAATCAATTCAGAGATAATAATGAGATCAAGTATAACATAATTCAAGAAAAAAGTGTGCCAAAACATTTGAAAATAGAATATTTCAAAAAAGTAAGAAATAAAATTTAATGGTATAGAACTTATTTGGATTAATCAAATGATTTTCATTTTGGAATCAATGTTCCTCTATTCGAAATGCTACAAAATATAAAAAAATTATAATAAGTAAAAACAAACCTCTATTAAATTTTAAGTAATATATATTTTTGCTAAATTGAAATAAATCGAAAAAATATAATTCAACCAAATGAAAGCAAATTAAATATAACATGAGCAAAGATTTAGAGAGACTTACGATTATAACCAAAAGAAAAGAAAAACTCTAAGAAATAATATTAATTATAATAGAAATTTTTATTATAAGATGTTATAGAAAACATGTGTAATATTTAGGATTTTTAAATAAGGAAAGAATTAAAATTTACTAAAAAATTAAACCAAAAACATTGAAAGATATTTAGAAATATAAAAATAATAAATGAATTAGTTAGATCTCACAATGGTGAGTCTAATGTCATATATTCATTGCAATCAAACTTCATTTGGAGTTTTAATCAATTATCAAATTAATTGAGACTAAATAATAACAAATTATCAATTTAACATTTAGTAAATTTTTACTAAAGTTGAAATGAGTAAACTAAAAAAATTATAACATAATGGAGTGAAAGCTAAAGGTCACGTAAAAGGAAATTTATGGTCAAACATTTATTTCATCTTTATAAAACATTATTTGGAATTACTAATATTTTAATAAGTAATTATGCAAAAAAATAAAAACATTTATTTTAATATTAACTAAACTTTTATATTAATACTAAAATGTGCTTAATTGAAGCAATATAAGAAAACTAAATCAAAACAAGGTAGTAGTATAATTAGAAGAGAATTAGAGTTACATAATAATATAGCCAAATCTAACAAAATAATTTTAAGAAATAAAAAATTGCACAAGAATGCTACATTCCAATACATTAGGGAGATCGAGTATAACTTCATTGATCATCAAGTTAGGTACGAATCAATACTCAACATAAAAATGAATATGTAATTGTATATATCTTGAGGGGATGGCTCTAACTACATTTATTTTATCTCCAACAAAATTTATTTGCAAGTACTATGATTAACAAAAACAAATGAGCATAAATTGAGACAACACAACAAAAGAAAATCTGGGCAAGGTAAAGGATACACAAGTATAAAATTAGAGTAACAATGTAATATAACATAACCAAAGTAAAAAAATTTGGGTAAAGAAATGATATAAATTTTAAAAGAACATTACATTCCACGATAGTATTGAGGTCGAGTGTAACATCCTCGATTGTCAAATCAAGTATAAAAAAAATACTCTAAGGCTTGTCAAATGCCTAGAAAATATTTATAAACACTAAAAATAGTATTTTATATACTATATCTAATCAATTCAAGTCTAGTTACATTTCTTTCATGTTGATCAGACAATATTTAGAATTATTGTAAATTATCCAAATAAATAAGAATAAGTAATAATAAATAATTGTTTAAATATTAAATAAATATATAAGAAACAAAAATTGGATAAATTAATAGCATATAATATAATGAAAACAAATTGATGTTAAGTCACTTGAGCGAGGACTTAGAGTTTCCTACCTTATAATAAAATCAAAGTGAAAGCATTGAAAAAATGAGATAAATTATATAAGTTAGTTGAATTTTAATATACTAAATAGATCAAGCATAACAACCTCAACCATCAAATAAGATATAACATGAAATAAATCATAAATGGTACCAAAACATTATAAACAAATATCTAAAAAATATTAAAAAATAAATAATTCGATAATGATTGATGATATTAGTCCTATGACATTTTTTAATCTTAATAGGACCTGGTTTCAGGTTACTATGAATTACCATAGAACATAAGCATAAATATTGATAAACAATTATTCAAATATTAAGTAAATATATTTTGATTTAATAATGAGATAAACTAAAATAATATAACATTACCAAATGAAAGCGATGTAATGGTCACATGTGAAGAGATTTTATATTACATAAAAGAGCCAAATCAAAGTGAAACTTTTGTTAAAATTAGTTAAATTGTACAAGAAAGTTGCATGCCAAAATCATTGAAAATTAAATATTTTTAAAAAACAAAAATGATTATTTAAATTGGTAGAGCTTTTTGAGATGCCCAATGTTTTTTATTACATCATTCATGATCCTCATTTGGACAAATTATCGAAGTTAATAAATAAAAGTAATAATAAATTATTATTTAAAGATTAAGTAAATATAAATTAAAGCTACAATGAGATAAGTTGTATTAATGTAATATAACTTAGCAAAAATATTTTGAAGTCCTACGAATAGAGAGTTAGAACAACATAATATTTTAATCTAATCGAAGTAAAAAGTTTTAAACAAATGAGATAGGTTATACAAGAAAGTCACATTCCATGCTTTTAAGAAGATAGAGTGTAACTTTATTGTTGTCAAATTTGGTACAAGACAAAATGACTTGTAAAGCATACCAAATTTATAGAAAATATATTTTTTAAAAACATAAAAATGAACATTTGATAGGGTAAAGCTCTTTAACTAGATTCTAATGGCATTTATTCTATCTTGATTTGATGTAATTTCATATTACTATGATTTACTAAATTAGATAATCTTAGATCATAATAAATTATTATCTTACTCTTAAGTAAATATGTATTAAATTTAAATTGAGATATACTGAAGTAATGTGATATTACAAAATCAAAGAAAGATATGGTTCATTAAAAAGGGAAGATAGAAAAATTTGAAATACAAAAAAATCAAAGGAAAAATTTTAAGAAATTAGATAAATTATACAAAACCTTTTAAACCGCAAACAATAACGAGATTGAGTGCAACATAATTGATCGCGAAGCGTTGTATGTATTGAAATATCACACAAAGCAATCCAATGCATTAGGAAAACTAATTAGAAAATATAATAATAAATATTTAATTCAATATAGTTCTTCAAAATTGGTATATTGATATTTGCTTCACTGGATCAAAACTAATTTAGAATATCGTGAACTACAAAATTAAATAAGCTTAAATGTTAATCAATTTTTTTTTAAATTAAGAAAACATTTGTTAAGGATAAATTGATGAAATTGAATAAATAATTATAAAAAATAAAGGACATGTAGAGGTCACATGATAGAAGCATAAGGGTAACATAGTAATATAGGCAAATAAAATTAAAAAAATTTTAAAAAAATTAGAAAAATTGCATGAGAAATTGTATTACGAGATAATAAAGAAGTAGAATAAAACATTCAAAATCATCAAATTCAGCACAAACAAAAACATCTACCAAAGCATGATAAAACACTAAAAATTATATTTAAAAATTAAAAAAAATTAATTAAATAAAGCAGTTAAGGATCGATAAGTTTTTCTCATAATTATATCTTGTTCGGAATTACTAAGGGCAACAAAAGAAGATAAGTAAAGACAATGCTGATTTGCCATTTAAAAATTAATTAAACATATTTTCGAATTAAAATTAGATAAACAAATGAATCATAATCTAGCCAAATTAAAGTGATTCAAATGCTATCTGAGAGAAGACATAAGAAAAATAATAATAAAAGAAAATAATATTAGAAAGTTGAATTCTAAGATAGTGAGGTTAAAAAGTGTTTTTACCTAGATCTTTAAATTTAATACCAATCTATGTCTCATGAAGTTTGCTAAAATAGTAGGTAAAATAAATAAAAATATTAAAATTTATTTGTTATAGTTTGTCGAGATGAATCCAGCAACGCTTTTATCATCTCCATTGGGCCACTTTTGTGATGATTTTATGTTAAGGAAAAATGAACCAAATAATAATAAATTATTATTATGTTAAGCAAATTTATATAAAGCTAAAATGTAATTGATCATAGCAATATAATATAACAAAATGAAAACATGTAAGGGTTGCACGAGATGAGAATTAGAGCTACACACCAACATAATATAATAAAGTAAAAACATTTGAGAAAATTAGATAAATTATATAGCAAACTTGCATTAAAAAAAAACTAACGAAATCAAATGTATCACCCTGATCATAAATCTAGTAAAATTGAAATGATTCATAAAGATTACCAATATGTCAGAAAAAAATATTTAAAAATATAAAAAAAATATTTAACTTGATAAAGCTCATTGAGATGAATCTAAAAACATTTAATTCATCTTAGTTGAACTTCGATGAGAATTACTACAAATTATAAAAATAAATAATTGAAAATAAAAAAATTATCTTTTAAATATTGAGTTAGAATTTATTAAAACTGAAATAAGATAAATTAAAGCTATATAATAGAAAAAAATCAAAACAATATGAAGGTCACACTATTAATGATTTGGAGTTACATAGTTGTATAGCAAATCAAAATCAAAGTCTCAAAGAAATGACATGAATTATACAAAAAACTTTCACTTCAAGATATTAAAAAGAACAAGTATAACATCCTTTACCATTCAAGAAAGAATTGAAATAACTAAAAAAATGTGCCAAAACCCTTAAAAGTTTTAAAAATAAAAAAATGAATATTTAATTGAACATAATTGTCAAGAATAGTCCAACAATATTTATTTCATTTATTAGATCTAGTATGGAATACAATGAATTATCATAATTAAAAATATAAAAAAATAATAATTTTTTAATTTTAATAAAATATATAATAAATCCAAAATGACATAAGAAAGAATAATGAAATGATGAAAGCAAAGTGAAATATAGGTCAAGCCACAATGTATTTATAGTATCATAAATACATAATCCATTCAAAGTCCAAAACAAAAGGAATGAGATAAATTGTATTAAAAAGTTGCATTTTAAGATATTAAAGAGACAGAGTGCAATATGCTTATTCATCAAATAAAGAATGATTCTTAATATTTCATAATGTTAACCAAAATAATAGAAAATTAAGTACTTCTAAAATATTTAATTACATAGAGCTCATTAAAATGCATCCAATGAAGTCTATTTGTCTTGACATGACTACATTTGAAAATACTATGAATTACAAAATGAAATAAGTAAAAAGCCTAACAAATTACTATTTTAATGTTAAGTTAACAAAAATTAATGCTAAAATAAGTTAAGTTGAAGTAATGTAATGTAAAAAAGAAAAATGAGGTAAGGGTCATATGAGAAGACAATAAGAGATACATAATTATATAAAAAAATGAATGTGAAATATTTTAAGATAATGAGACAAATTACACTATAAAGTTGCATTACAAGATAATGCGGACATTGAATGTAATATCATCAATAATAGAATTAGGTATGAATCAAAATATCTCATAAAATGAATAAAAACCACAACAAATTAAATGTCCAAGAAAATAAAATGATTTTTTTGATAGATAGAGCTTTTTGAAATGAGTTTACTAACATTTGTTTCATCTTTATCAAACATTACTCTGAATTATTGGAAATAACTAAAGAAAATAAACTTTAATTTCAATAAATTATTGTTATAATATTAAGAAAAGATTTATTAAAGCTAAATGAGATCAATTTAAGCATTATAATCTAACCAAAGAAAAGTATAATAAAAATCAAAGGAGAAGTAATTTAGAGTTATATAGTAATTTAACCAAATCAAATTGAATATTTTGAAAAAAAATGATATAAATTTAAGGGGAAAGTAACATTCTATGCTACTTATGAGATATAGTGTAACATTTTGAATCATCAAATTAGCTACCAACTAAAATTTCTTATAAAATGTGCCAAAACCTTAAAAAATAAAATATTTAAAAATATAACAATTAATAATCATAAAAATAATAATTATTAACTTAATGTTATGTAAATATACATTACACCTAAAATGATGTAAATTAAAGTAATGTGATATAATCAAATCAAAGCCATTTAAAGGACATATGTGTTGTGACTTAGACTTTCATTGTAATATTACCAAATAAATGCAACAATTTTTACAAAACAAGAAATTGTATAGGAAAGTTCCAATCCAAGGCACTGAGAAGTTCAAATGCAGAACCCTCAACCTTTCAAACAATTAGTAATCAAAATATCTAGTAGAACATCAAAAAACACTAAAACAAAAATTATTTGAAAATATATAATTAATATTTTATATTGTAAAGTTGGTTTATATGAATCTTGCATCACTTGTTTAGCAAGGATTAGACCAAAAATTTAGCCACTATAAATTATAGAAATAAATAGGTATAATTTATAATAAATTATTATTTTAATATTAAGTGTATATTAAAGATGAAATGGGATAAATTAAAGTAGTGTAATATATCTAATATAAGTGATGTAAAGCTTAAATAAGAGGGGATTCTAAGCTAAATACTGTAATTAAAAACTTAAGAGTATAAACTTTAATGAATTAAGATAAATTAAAAGAAATCTTCCAATCCATGAAATTAAATACATTGAGTGTGACATCTCGAAGCATCAAATAATGTAAGAATTAAAATGCTTAATAAAGCATGTCTACACAATTAAAAAAATATAAAAATTCTTATTAAAATTTGAAAATATTAAAATAATTATTTAATAATCAAATTTTCTGAATTAATTTCAATCAAAATAAATAAATAATTATTTGAAAATATAGAACTCACTAAGATCAGTCCAAAGATAATTGTTTCATGTCGATCATGGCTTATCCAAAATTATCATGAATTGCCAAAGTAAAAAATAATACGTAAAAGTACAAAATTATATTAATATTCAATAAATTTATTTTTAATCTAAAATAAGATAATATAACAAAATAAATAATGCCATGATCACATAAGAGAAGATTTAGAGTAACATCATAATATATCAAAATTTACTAGCATTGTAATCTCATTGAATCACCTGCAACTTCTATTTAAATTCTAAATTCTTCCAATTAAGCCTAAATCTTCTAATCATATTTTTTCTCAATTTTCTTAATAATATTAAGCTTTTTTCTTTTTTTCATTTCATCAACATTTTTGGGAAATATTTTATTGTTTTATTTGATCTTTATTTTTGTTGTAATTTTGTTTTTTCTTTGGGTTGGGAAGCTTGACATTTTTGAAAGCTCAAGTTTAGTATCATCACATAAAAAAACCATGTTGTAGTTGACCACACAAAATCCTTGTGTATTGTTGAACTTTGAAAAGCTAGCAAGATGGAGATGAACCATAAAAAAAATGAAAACCAAGCAGGTCATGGATTCTTTATAAGATATCCCATTTCATACTTGCTTCGATTTCTTCTTTATTTGATGATTTAGCATATTAAAAAATGATTTCCTTACTTTCTTGTAATGTACCTTCCCTAAATGATTTAAACTACTAATTAAATGTTCTTATTTTTTGTTATATTTCTACTTAACTATAAAACTCTTATAATGTTATGTTAACATATTTTATTTGTTTATATCACATTATTTTAATTTAGCTATTTTTAATTTTAATACATATTTACTTAGTCTTAAAACACTAATTTAATATTATTTAATACTTATTAACTTCAATAATTAGTGGTAATTCTGACACAAAGCCTGTTCAAGAAGAAATAAACTTTATTAGACTCATCTTAATCATCTCTCTCCTACTAAAAATTCCTTTTTAAATATTTAAATATTTACTTTTTGTATGGTATTGGCACCCTTTTTTAGGACTTTGGATTTGTATTTTTTTATGATTGAGGGTCTCATATTTCACCTAGTATCTTTCAAAGTGTGTTTCTTTACACTTTTTCTCATTTACCAAAACATTCCATTTGGATTTGGTTATAATGTAATGCTTTACTATAGAAAATTTTAGCTTTAATATACATCATTACATATAATGAAAAAAAATTATTTGTGCATATTTACTTTACTTATTTAGGGTAACTCTAACTGTCGTTCAATCAAGGGAGAAACAAACATTGTTTGACTCACCTTGATGAGCTCTATTTAGTTAAATATTGCTTTAATATTTTTAAAAAGTTAATATTTTTTAAGAATTTTTAATTTGTAGAAAACATTCAGTTTCCTACCTAATTTGATATAAAGAATGTTATACATATCTTTTTATTATCTTGTAATGCAACTTTGCTTTAGAATTTATCTCTTTCTTCAATTTTTTTCCACTTTGATTTCATTATATTACCATGTTACTAAAAATTTTTCTCTTATGTGACCATTATATCATTTTGATTTGGTTATATTATAACTATAGAACTAATCTTATTTCAGCTTCATTATATATTTACAAAAAAAATAATAATAAAATTAAGAATTACAAAATAGCAAAATCAAAGTAACATATAGGTCAAGCCACAAGATATTTATAGTTTCATAGAAAAATAATCGAAAGGAAGTTAAAAACTCAAGAAATGAGATGAATTATCTTAAAAAGTTGCATTCTAAGATATTAAAGAGATAGATTGTACAATATGCAAGAATGAATCTAAATGTCTCAAAATTCCTTCCAAAATAATAGAAAATTAAGCAATTAAAAATATTTAATTATATAGAGCACAATAAAATGAGTCTAATAAAGTTTGATTTATTTTGACGTGACAACATTTGCAAATACTGTGAATTACGAAATGAAATAGTACAAATAATAATAATATAATATTTTAATATTAAGTTAATAATATTAAAGCTAAAATAAGTGAAGTTGAAGCAATGTAATGTAAAAAAGCAAAACGAGATAATGGTCAAAAGAGAGGAGCATAAGAGTTACACAGAAATATAAATAAATGAACACGTAAAATGTTAAGAAATGAGACAAATTACACCAGAAAGTTGTATTACAAGATACCAAGGAGATTTAAAGTAATATCATCAATAATAGAGTTTGGTACAAATTAAAAATCACATAAAACAAACAAAAACAACAACAAATTTAATGTTAAACATATAAAAAAAATATTTAGCTAGATATAGTTATTTAAATTTAGTCTAACAATATTTGTTTCGTCTTTACCAAATATTATTCTTAATAATAATAAATTATTATTATAATATTAAGTAAATATTTATTGAAGCTAGAAAGAGTTCAATTTATGTGTTGTAATCTAACCAAATAAAAGTATCATAAAAATCAATGAAGTGATTCAGAGTTACATAAGAATTTAACCAAATCAAAATGCAAATTTTTAAGAAATGAGATAATTTTTTTAGGAAAGTTACATTCCATGCTTCTTAAGAGATAAAGTGTAACATTTTGGATCATCAAAATGGCTACCAACTAAAATTTCTTATAAAGTGTGCCAAAACCTTCAAAAATAATATATTTGAAAATATAAATATTAAAACTTAATTTTATTGAGCTCACTTGCAATTTCAATAAATTACAAAGAAAATAATCACAAAAAATAATTATTAATTGAGTTTGAAGTAAGTATACATTAGACTTGAAATGAGATAAATTAAAGTAATGTCATCAAAAGGAATCAAGTCATTTAAAGGTCACACTAGTGGAGTATAAGAATTTCATAGTAATATTATCAAATAAAAGCAACAAATTTAAGAAAATGAGAAATTGCACTAGAGAGTTCCACTCCAAGGCACAAAGAAGTTCAAATTCAAAACCCTTAATCTTTGAAACAATTACTAATCAAAATATCTAATAGAGCATAAAAGAACCAAAACATGAAATATTTCAAAATATTAAAATTAATAGATAATAGTATAAGCTGATCAAGATGAATCCAGCATCACTTATTTAGTATTGATTGGACCACCTTTTCAACTACTATAAATTGTAGAAATGAATACGAAAATTTAAAAATTAATATTAAGTCTATATTAAAGATGAAACGAGATAAATTGTGTATAAATTGTGTATAAATTATTAGATCTTTATTTTTGTTGTAATTTTTTTTTCTTTTGGTTGGGAAGCTTGACATTTTTGAACGCTCAAGTTTAGTATCATCACATAAAAAAACCATGTTGTTGTTGACATCACAAAATCCTTGTGTATTGTTGAACTTTGAAAAGCTAGCAAGTTGGAGTTGAATCATAAAAAAAATCAAAAGCAAGCAGGTCATGGATTCTTTATAAGATATCCAATTTCATAATAGCTTCGATTTCTTCTTTATTTGATGATTTAGCATATTAAAAATGATCTCCCTACTTTCTTGTAATGTACCTTCCCAAAATGATTTAAACTACTAATTAAATGATCTTATTTTTTGTTATATTTCTACTTAATTGTAAAACTCTTATTGTGTTAGGTTAACATTTTTTATTTGTTTATATCACATTATTTTAATTTAGCTATTTTTTAATTTTAATACATATTTACTTATTCTTAAAACACTAATTTACTATTATTTAAAACTTATTAACTTCAATAAATAATGGAATTCTGACACAAAGCCTGTTCAAGATGAAATAAACTTCATTAGACTCATCTTAATCATCTCTCTCCTACTAAACATTCATTTTTAAATATTTAAATATTTACTTTTTTATGGCTTTGGCACCCTTCTTTAGGAGTTTGGATTTGTATTTTTTTTATGATTGAGGGTCTCATATTTCATCTAGTATCTTTCAAAGTGTGTTTCTTTACACTTTTTCTCATTTACCAAAACATTCCATTTGGATTTGGTTATAATGTAATGCTTTAATATAGAACATTTAGCTTTAATATACATCATTACATATAATGAAAAAAATTATTTATGCATATTTACTTTACTTTTTTAGGGTAACTCTAACTGTGGTTCCATCAAGGGAGAAACAAACATTGTTTGACTCACCTTGATGAGCTCTATTTAGTTAAATATTGCTTTAATATTTTTGAAAGGTTAATATTTTTAAAGAATTTTTAATTTGTAGAAAACATTCAGTTTCCTACCTAATTTGACTTAAAGAATGTTATACATATCTTTTTAGTATCTTGTAATGCAACTTTGCTTTAGAATTTATCTCTTTCTTCAATTTTTTTCGACTTTGATTTCATTATATTACCATGTTACTAAAAAAATGAGATGAATTATCTTAAAAAGTTGCATTCTAAGATATTAAAGAGATAGATTGTACAATATACAAGAATGAATCTAAATGTCTCAAAATTCGTTCAAAAATAAGAGAAAATTAAGCAATTAAAAATATTTAATTATATAGAGCACAATAAAATGAGTCTAATAAAGTTTGATTTATGTTGACTTGACAACATTTGCAAATTCTATGAATTACGAAATGAAATAGTACAAATAATAATGAAATATTTTTTTAATATTAAGTTAATAATATTAAAGCTAAAATAAGTGAAGTTGAAGCAATGTAATGTAAAAAAGCAAAACGAGATAATGGTCACAAGAGAGGAGAATAAGAGTTACATAGTAATATAATTAAATGAACACGTAAAATGTTAAGAAATGAGACAAATTACACCAGAAAGTTGTATTACAAGATACCAAGGAGATTGAATGTAATATCATCAATAATAGAGTTTGGTACAAATTAAAAATCTCATAAAACAAACAAAAACAACAACGAATTAAATGTTAAACATATAAAAGAAATATTTAGCTAGATATAGATAATTAAATTTTATCTAACAATATTTGTTTCATCTTTACCAAATATTACTCTAAATTATTGGAAATAACTAGAGAAAATAAACATTAATAATAATAAATTATTGTTATAATATTAAGTAAATATTTATTGAAGCTAGAATGAGTTCAATTTATGCATTATAATATAACCAAAGAAAAGTATCATAAAAATCAAAGAAGTGATTCAGATTTACATAAGAATTTAACTAAATCAAAATGAAAATTTTTAAGAAATGAGATAATTTTTTTAGGAAAGTTACATTCCATGCTACTCAAGAGATAAAGTGTAACATTTTGGATAATCAAATTGGCTACCAACTAAAATTTCTTATAAAGTGTGCCAAAACCTTCAAAAATAATATATTTGAAAATATAAATATTAAAACTTAATTTTATTGAGCTCACTTGGAATTTCTAGAAATTACAAAAAAAATAATCACAAAAAATAATTATTAATTAAGTTTGAAGTAAGTATACATTAGACTTGAAATGAGATAAATTAAAGTAATGTCATCAAAAGGAATCAAAGTCATTTAAAGGTCACACTAGTGGAGTATAAGAATTTCATAGTAATATTATCAAATAAAAGCAACAAATTTAAGAAAATGAGAAATTGCACTAGAGAGTTCCACTTCAAGGCACTAAGAAGTTCAAATTAAAAACCCTTAATCTTTGAAACAATTACTAATCAAAATATCTAATAGAGCATAAAAGAATCAAAACATGAAATATTTCAAAATATTAAAATTAATAGATAATAGTACATAGCAGATCAAGATGAATCCAGCATCATTTATTTAGTTTTGATTGGACCACTTTTTCAACTACTATAAATTGTAGAAATGAATTCGAATATCTAATAATTAATATTAAGTGTATATAAAGATGAAACAAGATAAATTGGGTATAAATTATTAGATCTTTATTTTTGTTGTAATTTTATTTTTTCTTTGGGTTGGGACGCTTGACATTTTTGAAAGCTCAAGTTTAGTAACATCACATAAAAAAACCATGTAGTAGTTGACCACACAAAATCCTTGTGTATTGTTTAACTTTGAAAAGCTAGCAAGTTGGAGATGAACCATAAAAAAAATCAAAAGCAAGCAGGTCATGGATTCTTTATAAGACATCCCATTTCATACTTGCTTCGATTTCTTCTTTATTTGATGATTTAGCATATTAAAAATGATCTCCCTACTTTCTTGTAATGTACCTTCCCAAAATGATTTAAACTACTAAATAAATGTTTTTATTTTTTGTTATATTTCTACTTAACTATAAAACTCTTATAGTGTTATGTTAACATATTTTATTTTTTTATATCACATTATTTTAATTTAGCTATTTTTAATTTTAATACATATTTACTTATTCTTAAAACACTAATTTACTATTATTTAATACTTATTAACTTCAATAATTAGTGGTAATTCGGACACAAAGCCTGTTCAAGATGAAATAAACTTCATTAGACTCATCTTAATCATCTCTCTACTACTAAACATTCATTTTTAAATACTTAAACGTTTACTTTTTGTATGGTTTTGGCACCCTTTTATGGGACTTTGGATTTGTATTTTTTTGATGATTGAGGGTCTCATATTTCATCTAGTATCTTTCAAAGTGTGTTTCTTTACACTTTTTCTCATTTACCAAAACATTCCATTTGGATTTGGTTATAATGTAATGCTTTACTATAGAAAATTTTAGCTTTAATATACATCATTACATATAATGAAAAAAAATTATTTGTGCATATTTACTTTACTTATTTAGGGTAACTCTAACTGTCGTTCAATCAAGGGAGAAACAAACATTGTTTTACTCACCTTGATGAGCTCTATTTAGTTAAATATTGCTTTAATATTTTTAAAAAGTTAATATTTTTTAAGAATTTTTAATTTGTAGAAAACATTTAGTTTCCTACCTAATTTTATATAAAGAATGTTATACATATCTTTTTATTATCTTGTAATGCAACTTTGCTTTAGAATTTATCTCTTTCTTCAATTTTTTTCCACTTTGATTTCATTATATTACCATGTTACTAAAAAATTTTCTCTTATGTGACCATTATATCATTTTGATTTGGTTATATTATAACTATAGAACTAATCTTATTTCAACTTCATTATATATTTACAAAAAAAATAATAATAAAATTAAGAATTACAAAATAGCAAAATCAAAGTAACATATAGGTCAAGCCACAAGATATTTATAGTTTCATAGAAAAATAATCGAAAGGAAGTTAAAAACTCAAGAAATGAGATGAATTATCTTAAAAAGTTGCATTCTAAGATATTAAAGAGATAGATTGTAGAATATGCAAGAATGAATCTAAATGTCTCAAAATTCCTTCCAAAATAATAGAAAATTAAGCAATTAAAAATATTTAATTATATAGAGCACAATAAAATGAGTCTAATAAAGTTTGATTTATGTTGACGTGACAACATTTGCAAATACTGTGAATTACAAAATGAAATAGTACAAATAATAATGAAATATTTTTTTAATATTAAGTTAATAGTATTAAAGCTAAAATAAGTGAAGTTGAAGCAATGTAATGTAAAAAAGCAAAACGAGATAATGGTCACAAGAGAGGAGTATAAGAGTTACATAGTAATATAATTAAATGAACACGTAAAATGTTAAGAAATGAGACAAATTACACCAGAAAGTTGTATTACAAGATACCAAGGAGATTGAAAGTAATATCATCAATAATAGAGTTTGGTACAAATTAAAAATCACATAAAACAAACAAAAACAACAACAAATTTAATGTTAAACATATAAAAAAAATATTTAGCTGGATATAGATAATTAAATTTAGTCTAACAATATTTGTTTCGTCTTTACCAAATATTATTCTTAATAATAATAAATTATTATTATAATATTAAGTAAATATTTATTGAAGCTCTTTTATGCTCCACTCTACTCTCCTCTTCTCTACTCTACTTTGCTCTGTACTCTAGCTTAGCCAAGTCTAGCCTAGCCTAACCTAGCACTACTCTACTTTACTCTACTCTAGCATAGCATAACCTAGCCAAGCTTTGCCTAGCCTACCCTAGCTCTACTCTACTCAACCTACTTTACTCTACTCTTCTCTATTCTACTCTACTCTAATCTACTCTAATGAAGCCTAGCCTAGCCAAGCTTAAGCTAGCCTAACCTATCATAGCTTAACTTAGCTCTGTTTTGCTCTACTCCTCTACTCTACTGTAGCCTTGCATTGCCTAGCCTAGCCTTGCCAATCCACACTTTACTCTGGTCTACTCTACTCTAGCCTAGCCTAACTTAATACAACAAATCAATAGAAAAAATTTGAGAAAATGATATAAATTATTAGGAAAGTAGCATTCCATGTTAAAAGTGTACCATCTTTTTGCTTAAAGTTGTGTGAATCAAAATTAATCATAAAGCTTAACAAAACCCTAAAAATAAATATTTAAAAATATTAAAAATAAATATTTAAATTGATGGAGCTTGCAGCATTACTATTATGATATTTGTTTCATCCAGATTAGACATCATTTAGAATTTCTATTATCTAACAAGAAAGGAATAATAATAATTTATTATATAAATATTAAGTTAATATATAATGAAGCTAAACTAAGATAAATTTAAGAAAAATAATTTAACTAAATCAAATATATATAAAGACACACAAGAGGAGAATTATAGCTCATAGTAATGTAGCCAAATAAATTCAAAAAATTTTAACAAATTAGATAAAGTACATAGGAGAGTTATATTACAAGATATTAAGGTGATCGAGTGTGGCATTCTTAATCATCAAATCAGACCAAAATTAAAATATCTTATAAAGCGAGCCAATTCCTATAAAAAATATTTCAAAATAAAAGAAGAAAACTTTATTGAATGAAGCTTGTCAAGTTGAGTAAAATGATGTTTGATTCATCTCAATATGACCTAATTTGGATTCATTATGAGTTACATAAACAAGGAAACAAAAATTATTATTTTAATATCAAGTATATCAATTTAAAAGTTGAAATGATATTAATTAAAGCAATCTACTATAATCAAATTCAATCAATGTAGATGTAACATAAGAGAAGAATTAGAGTTTCATAGCAATTAACAAAATGAAAGTAAAAAATTTGCAAAAATTAGATAGATTGCGTAAGAAGGTTTTATTCAAAGATTCTAAAGAAATACATTATATCATCATTGATTATTAAATCTATTACAAATAAGAATATGTCATAAAGCAAGTCAAAAGTATAAAAACTAAATATTTTAAAATATAAATTTAATTAGATATATCTTAATGACATTACTCTATCAACATTTATTTTATCTCAAACTAATCACTTTTTATTGCTAAGACTTATTAAAATAAATTAGAATAAAAATAATATTTTTTTTTACACATTAAGTAAATTTTTAATAAACTAGAAATGAGTCAAATTGAAGAAATATAGTTTAATAAAATCAAAACGATATAAAAGACACATGAGAGGAGAATTATGATTTGTAATAATACAATTAGCTAAAATAAGCATAATATGAGCATCAAATTATTCAGTAATCTCCTTAATTTAACAAATGAATAGGATACCAATTTTGAATCTCATAACTCTTTCCTTAGTTATATTCTATCATTCTAAAATTCCATATTACTTTATTTAATGAACCTATATTAAATTAAAAAAAAATTATTTCTGTTACATTTTTAATAATTAAAATAAGGAAATTTCTTCCATATTCTAACTTTAGCACAAGTGCAATCCTAACAAGGCAAGCACTAGTTGTCCTAAGGTCAGGTACCAAAATTAACAAAATTTGGTCGAGCTCATTTTGTCTCATGATGAATTCCTGAACTGAATGAAAGGCATTGGATCGAGTTGGGCAACATTTGAACTTATGCACATGTGAGTTGACCCATGTAAAATTGTATGTTACAAGTATGCCAGGGGATGAATTCTCGAGCACACAAAGGGGAGCCAGTTGTAATTTGGCTCTACATTATACCTTTACAAGAATTATTATAAAGTCCAAGTTCTTATCCTTTCTTACAATATGGGACTAAGTCCATTGTGTCTACCTACATCCAAAGTAGGAGCACTCAACACCATCAAGTCTTGTGTCTTCACAATCGAACGGTGGAGCTCACCTCTCCTTTATTTGTCTGACAATATCATTCATCACACCATCTAATTCGATCTTCTAAATCTAATGATGATTATTGATTCAATTGATTTCTTATAATTTATCCCTAGATCTGATGATCATAGCTATATCTTAACTTATTGGATGCCTAGAACTCTTTATATGTTATTCATGAATCGTGTTCTTAATTATCATGTCTAAGTCCTATGGCTAAGATTAACTCCAACTTTATCATTTTTAAATCGAATGTTCAATATCTCATCCGACGTGATGGGATGGCCAAGATCAAATCCGTCTTGATCAGACCATCCATAACTCATCCATTTAGTCAGCATTAGATCTGATAGTCTTTATTGCCTCCAATCAGATCCAACGGGCCTGATCCATCCTACCTAGTGGCTAATTATTAGCTATTGCATTGGCCATTTTGAAAAATTATTTTAATGAATTTTTAAACTATTTGATTACAGCTTTTTAAGTAGCTTTCTACCATTTGTAATTATTATAATAAAAAAAATTTCTATAAATACCTAACCATCGCAAATGGAATTACTAATAATGAGATCAATCTTTGAGATCTCAATAAAGTATTGCTCTATATTCTACTAGTATAAATTCTACTGGAAGCAACTATGGCTTCTTTTAAAATTGTTAAATTTTTCCAACTAAGCCATGCTTGTCTAAACTATCAAATTCTATTTTCTAGAATTTAATTTATGCTTATAGTGCTTTTTTTCCATTAATCAATAATTGTGGCAAGGTGTTACCATTTATCAAAATTTTGTCATCTTGTTGTACTTTTCTTTTCCTTTTAGGTTGGATGGCTCAACATTTCCAAAAACCCAAGTTTGGTTTCATCTCATTACAAAATGAGTTAGGGTTGAGCTTACAAAAGCCTATGTTATAGTTGAACTTATAAAAGTTGGTAGATTGGAGTTGAATTAAAGGGAAAAACCTCAAGTTGTGACCTTTTCTTTATGGTGTTTTTCTTGACCTTGATAAGTGGTGGACATAGATTCTAATGTTAATAGATCCACATAAAAATTATTGTGTCTCATTTTAATTTTTATCATTTTTTTCTTTAACATATTAAAAATAATTGATACATATAATCAAGTTTTTATACAAAAATAAAATTATTTTTAAGAAATAAATATTTTTAAAATTAACAAAAAAGTACTTCTAAGATTAGAATTGACCCCTTTATGTGAGTTTCGTGCACTAGTTTTCACTTCACTGAGTAGATCGACTAGGAGACTCTGATGCAGGCCTGTAGTGATACTAACATACAAATCTATGATTCTCTTTGGTTTATGAGCAAAAGATCAATCAAATCATTTAGTATCTAGCTCCCTTCAATGTTTTCCTGAAGATAGCTAGTGCCACAGTTAATGTTTTTTCAAGCAAAGCCAATGACTAGAGGCATTGGGTGTTCAATGCCCTTGACCTATTCTTTTAGATTAAATTTGTAGGATGGCTTGACTCCTTTGATGACTTAAGCCAATGAATCAAGGCTCCAAGTGGGCCATTTTTTGGTAAGAATAACTAGCGATGTGGATGAACTAAAAGTGGGGTTATGGTGTTGAACTGTGTAATAACCTAGAGCCTATAAAGGGAGTTGGTTAATTAAGATGGCAAGATGGTGGTTTGGAAGTTAAACTCCATTAAGAAGTGTATAACAACTCACTCGTCGGATCAACTAGTCCAAAAAATGGATTATGTTTTGGGTGTGCAATATATACATAGCCATTACATTAATGCAACACATCAAAACAAAAGGAAAGTGCAATAATTGCTACAAAAAGTAGAGCACGAGCCTTCGTGGAGAATTTATTGGTTTAGATCTTGGTTGCACTAGAAAATAATCCAATGAGAGCCTTGACGACCAAAGAAAGGAACAGTACCATGTCAATCACATTTGAACATGGGTTAGCTAACATTAAAAGATGGAAGAAACTAGTTAAAGATTGTCATTTTCCATGATCATCTAAATGACATCAAGTTAAATTTCTAGAGTTGTTATGTGGCAATTGATAGCAAAGCCAAGTGCTTTAGAGATGTCGATAGGGGCCTTAGGATGAGTAAAAGTTTTTTCTTAATAGCTTATTCTCCCTAGAAATGGCTTAGCTACTGGTAGAGCTAAGTGGTTGGAAAAGAATTGGCGTAAGGAATGGACATGAGAATTGTAGTCCCAATCTCATCGACTACTGATGGACAACTCGAGCAATTTTTGTAGTAAGGGTAGGTGGATGGGTTTTGATGGACAGACAGACTACAAGTAGCCCCTATGGAACCCTTCCTCTACATTGAATAATGACTTAGAATAGGAACAAACATGGGGACTCTGAGTATTTAATAAAAACAAAGCATTGTGATGGCCCTCGAGGATGCTCACACAATCTCCTTTCTACTAAGTGCTCATGATGTCAAAGTAATGAAATTCAATTGTATGTGTAAATGTTGGTAATAAGTATTACACTCTTAAATTAGCTAAATGTCTCATTATCTAATTTGTGATGCACAAGAATTGATTAATGAGATTCGTATTATTCTTGTCTATTATCAAATGAAGCCACACCCAAAGGAATGAACTTAGTAGAATTAGTAGATATCACTTATGGAGAAATTGATGTCACGGTTGATCGCAATGCTCATCCTATCGAGGCTTGCATAAGTGATCGCGAGTGCGCCCCCTTTCTACCCCATCTTGTAACATAGGCCAAGCTGCTTGACAACTAGGAAATAAAAATGGTGAGCAAACCCAAAAGGTGCAAGGAAGGTGAATTGTGGCATCCTATTCAAGGGGTAAGCTACCAGCTGACCACGATCTTCTATGACGGGTTAGAGTGGGAGCATTCTTATCAAAACAAGAAAGACGGTGAACAATACTTGAGTGGTGCAAAGCCTAAGGAAACTCTGATGTAGGCCTACAACAATACTAACATGCTAGTTGTTTCTCTAACTTGGGCATATAGATGAAAGACAAATTGAAGGATCTAGTAATTGGTTCTCTTCAAATTAAGTTGAAGATAGCTAGAACCCTTGTTTGGGTTCTAGGAAGTAAAGCCATTGACTTGAGATCAGGGGCTCATTGCCCTTGACATATTCTCATACATTAAATTGGTAGGAACCTTAGCTTCTTTAATGAGTTGAAGAAAGGAATCTAAGATCAATGTGGGCCATTTTTGGTAAGCATAGTTTGTGACGTGAGATGAATTAAAAACTTGGTTACAGTGTCCAACTACATACTAATGTGGAACCTAAAAGATTTGTTGGATAATTTAGATAGTAAGGTAAGGGTCATCGAAGTTAAAATCTAATAAGGACTTTGTAACAACACACCATTTCAATCTACTATTCCCAAAATGGATAACAGTTAAGAATGCGAAACACACCTGGCCGTCGGTGCAATGCAATGCCTAGATGCATTAAAGGGTGCACCAGTCACTACAAAGCTTAAGGCTTGTGTCAATGTGGAGCATTTATTAGTTTAGATCTTAGTTATGGTAGAAAATATTATAATGAAAACTTTCAAGACTAAAAGGGCAAAAGGTTCTATGTCTAGCTCTAGGATGTGGTAGTTGATGGCAACAAGTGGTTTTATGATGTAGGTTTTGGTCATTGGAAGAGTTAGCTATTCTACATAACAACCTGTCAGCTCAAGAAACTACATAGCTAGAGGTAGAGCACAACATGTTGGGTAATGATCGATGTGCCCAGATGACCCTTGAAAACTTCGATGGTCGTGCGCCTTTAACTCCCTTTCATACTCATAAGGACACCATGTCTCCAGGATGAATAAACTTTGGTTGATTGTGAAATTTAGATCAGAGAAATTGACAAAATGGATTCGTAACTTTAGGAAAAAAATTGGTTCTAAGGAATGGGCATGAGGGTCCTTGTCCCTAACCCATCAGCTATTGGTGGACTAATTTAGCTCCTCATACACCTAGAGTAGGTTGATGCATCTCGAGTAATGGACAAATTGGGAGGAGCCCATATGGGGCCCTTCCCTTTGCCTTTAACAATTGTCTAAAAACTAGTACAGACAAGAGTAATCTAACTATTTAATTGAAATAAAGCATTGTGATGGGCCTTAACAATGTGATTTCTTCATAGTGCTTTGAATGTTAAATAAAAGAAATTTAACCCAGCATGGTTAAATATTAGGAGCCACTATGACTCTCTTAAGGTAGATAAATGCCTCTTCAACTACACATGAATAGATTAACGAGATTCGTACTAGACCTACATACTATCAAGTGAAACGAAAATGAAGCAAATGGGCTTTGTTGAATCTATGTCGAAAGTATTACTACGATGGGTCGACCATGGTAGATGACATTGTTAAGTAGGAGATTGATTCGAATGGAACATCTATTAAAAGATTATGAAGGTGTCCTATAATGAGCTCAATGAGAACAAAAATGTCATATGGAACAAAAGTTTAAAAGTTCATGTCATTCCAATTTCTAGTGGAAATACAAACTATGCAAGCAAGGTTATAGGTCTTTAGGATTTCATAATTAGAAGCTAAAGGTGTCAGAAAAGTCACCATAGGTACAACTAGTTTTTGATAGCCAACCATTCATTGTGATTTATCCTTTAATGTTGCGTCTCCATATCATTGTGAAGTAAAATTGACCCAGTGTTGGATTATTCACACACCAATAATGAATGTGCGCTAGGTTTAGATCCTTATGAGAGAAGTTTTTTAACTTATTTATGATGGTGTCACAAAACTAATCCAACCAAGCATTTATGCTTGTTTTAAAAGCCAATGATGTGAAGCTATTATGTGGAGAATTACGGCTAAAGGCCATTAATAGAATCCATTCTTAAATATTATGCTTGTGCCCATCATTCTCTTATTGGCTAATTGTAGGTGCAACAACGAGATGGTACATGACCAAGGACTCATCTTATGTCATAGAAAGTTTTATGACATGAGCACTATTAGAAATGATAGTTATGTATAAATAGTGGAATGAATCTTTAGAAGATGAGATAAATTTGTGATGAGAGATTGTAAGTGTTAAAGTGGCCTTACTATCATGATCTACATAGATCCTACCATTGATTGTAGTTGATTCATCCCCTCAAAGTCAATGACATAATAAAAAGTTCCAAACCACCCCTTTGTAACTTGTAGGCTTGCTCACTTGCTTATTTACTCACTTACTCATCTTGCTTATTTGCTCTAATTATTGAGATACTCAGTGTAGTACTTCTTGTGGGATTTTGAGTAATACTTTGTCTGGTACTGTGAGATGCACATCGTACCCCATGGAGGCTTTCCTTGGTGTAATGCTGAAATTCTTCACATTACCTTTCACAAAACGTCGACGATGCAATGTAGGAAATAGAACACTTTGTCGTTTCTACAAATTGTCTTGTTCCACAAAATCCTAACCTTGCATCATAATAGATTCATCCCCAGAAACCGAAAGGGTTCAAAAATTTCCCTCGCTTGCATCCATTATAAAGTCGTACCTATTTGGGTTCTATATGCATGGTAAATATTTTCACTTTTTATAATCTAATAATCACTTGTCATTATTTAAGTATGGTGGTGGAGTTACTCTATTCGGTGACTTTCCTTCTTTTATGGAACTTTTGCAAATTGCAGTTTGAAAGGGGTAATTTTTAGCATGGTGTGGCCCACAGCTAAGCGTAAGTTGGATGGTGCAATATGCACCAGGGTTTGCATGCCCATTTCTATGGCCCAAGCCATGCACTGAAGTAGCTACACTCAGCACAAGGCATGCTGCAATGTTGTGCTTGTTCATAGTAGCCGGACGACTTTTTGCATCCTTTGAACATGGCTTGTTGGACCCATGAAGTGTAACCTTCTTTTTGGGGATTTAACAATACAAGTAATTGGCTCAAGGATAAGGTGATGCCCTATTTAGAGACTTGATATAGCTCATAGTAAAGTGAGAGTTGGATGGTGCAATATGGGCTATTTTTAAAATGATCAACATGATGTTTCTTCATGGTTTGCTAAGTTTTGAGCATGCAATTGGCTTCCTTTCTTTTCGTTGATCTTGGAAAAAACATTTTGTACATACATGAGTCATGCTCAGCATTTTCAATCTGGATGCAATACATTTAAGCCATTTTAGTGGTTATTTATTGATGCATGCCATTATAGATCATTTGTATACTTGTGCCATTTTTTCTAAGGCTTATTAGTTGTTAGACCATGTCTATGCTAGCCAAGGCCTTCATCCTTAATTAGACCCTTTGTGCTTCTTTTTGTATATCTTTTAAGCTCTTTTAGTTATGGGATTCAATTAGATTGAAACCACTTTTGCATTAGAGATATTTTTGTCATGTTGCTTCTTATGACTTTGCTACCTCCTTATGTGGTCAGTCATTATCTGTAGGGCTTTGTCTTGTAATTGAACCTTCCTAAGAAAGGAGTTCATATGTTGCCTACCTAGTTGAACCTGCCAGCAATCATATGTTTTTCTTAAAGATTAAGCCATTTATCTAAAACTAAGGATAATTTTAAATTGTGGAACTACAAATGGCTCATTAAATCAATTATAGTTATCTTGTTGGTACATGTTGCTTAGATAACGATTATAATTCAAGAGCTATTATGTGCAACAAACCCTTGCTTTTAGAAAGGATGCATTTACAATCACCCAGCTCATTGACATTTCATGATGACTTGGCGGATTGCATGAAGTCCATCTCGACGATACATCATTGGAATTTCTTACATGCCAACATTCGATGGTGGATATGGGCTTGCCATGTTGTAGATGCATGATGGATAAGGTTCAATTCTAGAGAGGGAGTCTAAGAGATGGCAACCACATCCAAAGATAGCTAGAAGCACACAAATCACTTAATCTTAATACAAGAAGGAAGTGAAAATAAATAACAACATCGGGTTCAATGAGTCAGGCAATTGGAATGAGTACAATTTATATCTCTTAAGGAGGATCCATTAGAGGGAATGTCTATTGGTAGAAGCCATGGTATATCTAACTCTAGTAGAATATACTTAAGTTGTTGCAAATAAAAAGGTCATTTTAGGGTCTTGTTTTGGGTCATTCAGTCATCCTTTTTAAGTACATCACCCACCTTAATCCTTTTATCGATGATGTGGTCTAACCTTAGCTGGTTGGGTCACTCCCTCAAGATCATTACTTTGAAGAAATTAGAGTCATCAAAGCAAGTCGATGCTCTAGATACGTTAGTGTGGATAATATTATACGATTTTGATCTTATTGTGTTGACCTTAAAGATCAGAGTAAGAATTCAAAGTGAATGTCATGAGCTTTCGTATTTCATAACTAGAGGTGAAATTCTTGGATTTATGAAAGAAAAAAAAAACACTTTTAAAGCATTTTCTAAGAGTTTTTTCTTTAATCAAAAATGAAAGTTGAGGCCCTAAAGAGAATTAGAACTCATCCCTATTGCCACAATAAATAATGCCCATCAAGGATAAGCAAAAGTTGCTCCTTGGACTCTGTGAACACCTTATGAGAAATAAAAGTTTCGGGTTCCTTGATAAAGTAATTGTTGAAGGCTACATAATATTCTCCTTAAAGGATGTCTATATATAAAAACAATAAAAAGATGAAGCTAAAGTAATTTGGGAAGGGCCATTTTCCAAGTCCCAAAAAAATCACACAAACGTATCTGATGAGCAACCTAATCTACAGCACTATTTCCCTGGTTCTTTATATGGGATAGTTTGATGGACTTCATACCCAAGACATATGAAATGATAATATGGTAGGAACTATTATTTGCTTTAGGAAAAACTTACTAGTTAACTATAGCACCAACTATAGTTGAATCTAATTCAATCATCACTATCTTGACATTAGAAATTAAAATTCTTGGAAGTTCCATTGCTTCAAGAATAATAATAATCTCTAAGGTAAAAGTTGAATAAGAAACCAAAGTATCTCCTACAATTGTAGAAGGTTTACTCATGTCATCTCGTGCAACAATACCATTTTTGCCATTCAGAACATCATGCACACCTATGTTGCAATTAAATTTAAACCAACCCATTGGAAGACTTCAATAAGAGGTAATAGATGGCCCATTGAGGACTCCAATGCTCCTACTTTATGCGATTAGAGAGTTGTAGCAATAGATATCTATAATGCAAATGTTCCATTCAATTGCATTTGAACTAAAATACCTTTTTCACATTTACACACAAATTCTTGTCACTCCAATGGTGGACTAATGATAAAACAGCACAATTGGCTACTTGAGAAGTTGTAGCTACTCACACATTGATAGACATCAAATTAAAGAGCACAAAAAAGGAAATGATGTCCGTACATTTAATCTCAGTAAACATGAAGTAATCTTTTGTAAAGTAGTTTTGACAAGAGTTCTTTTATAATATGGCACTCCCAAAATCAATGTTGCAACTCTTCATAGGAAATAATCCCAAGGACACAGTTTAGACACCTCAATCCCTCTTGTTAAAGGCCAAGTGTGAATAGGAATCAGATTTAATGCTAATCTCCACAGTAAATGTTTACTCGAGATTGCACTTTCACTTTTTGAACTCATGTGATTGATTTCCTTGATGGATTATAAGTCATATACATGTTGTTGTACGTAGTCCTTAAGTTTAGCAATGTATCCTTGCTTATTTTGAAGCACAACACATTCATTTCTTTCAATTGATTCTAAGGAGAATGCATAATTGAAAATATAACATTGAGCAGGAATAACTTTTAAAACGTTTTATGATTCCAAAACTTATGCTCCTTAACTATATCTACTATAAATGTTATATTCTTGACATCCATGTTAAGATAGCTTGTCCAAGTAGTAATAAGAAAGATGCCAAGCGAATTATCCAACAAAAAAGAAAAGAAATTACCCATAGCATTCTACTAAACCATATTGTTTGTGGTCTAGAGGGTTGCAATATTGAGTAAATTGCATGCATGAGATGCACCATGGGGAATATGGAAAATATTATTTTTCATGATGAATTTGGCAAAAA
This sequence comes from Vanilla planifolia, assembly GCA_023846275.1. NCBI lineage: Eukaryota > Viridiplantae > Streptophyta > Magnoliopsida > Asparagales > Orchidaceae > Vanilla > Vanilla planifolia. Next base: position 1,204,682 of record JAIUJO010000123.1, on the reverse strand, counting down.
GGATTGAACCTACAAATATTCTTCCTAAGCAATGAATCACCTACCATGTTTTGTAATTTATGCTGACTTCAAGGCCAACAAACTATTAAATTTGAGTCCTCCATAGTCCTTATATAGAGTTACCTTCTAGCAACCACAGTGGATTATCCTATTTTCATTTGAACTACTCCATAAGTGATCACAAACAATTCCTACATCTTTGCAATTATGTAATTAGGAATTAATGTGTTGGCAAACTAATAAGTAGGAATTGTAGCAAATACTATGTTAATCATGTCAATATAGCATAACATAAGTAGTACCCTCATCATCCATCTTGACACAACTTTTAAGGTTTTTTTGTGACAATTGGTATGTTTAGATATTTCAATTAAGTGATTTGGTGCATATGTAGTTTTCTATAATGATAGTCTTGCACTTTTGGTCCATCACTTTGCTAAATAACACTCTTGAATTGTTTAGATTTGCCACTTAACCTAAGTGATGCCCATATTGCTCAATCATATCCCTAATGTTCTTCATAGTTGCACATGTTGTAGGTGCATAAATCCTGAAATCATCAACATATAGGTGTTGCATAATCATAAGTGAGGAAAGGTTAATCTTAAACAAAATTCAAGTAACATGATCATGCTGATATTGAATAAGCCTTGAGGGATACTTAGACATAATAGCAAAGAGGTATGGTGAGAGAGAACATCCTTTTCTAAGACCCCTGGTTTCTATGATCCATGGCAAATGGATCCTAATATTTATAATCCCAAATCTCGATGATATGAAATTGGCCTAAATCTAAGCACACCAAAGAGTAAGGAACCACTAATATTTAGCATATCCATCACAAATTTCCAATTTGCCTAGTCATAAGCCTTGTTCATATTAAATTTTAGCTCAATCAAACCTTCTTTGGAAGTAGATTGGTGAAAATAGGTAGCCATTTCCTATGCCAAAAGAATATTATCAAATATAACATAGGCTAACAAAAAAATAACTTGCTTCATGATAGTGACCTCAAGAAGCACCACCTTAAGTCTAACCATCAACATTTTTGCCACTAATTTGTAAATCATGTTATAGAGGCTAATGAGCCTAAATTTCTCAAGGCTGGATGCTCTTTGAGAACTAAGGATGAATATGACCACTGTGTCATTCCAACCTTTCGAGATAGCGCTATATTTTATGAATTTTTTCATTATTGTAACAATGTCCACTAGTGTGATCATCTGATAATCATACACAAACTCATATAAGATGACATTCATGCAATAGGATTTATTTCTTTTGATGGACATCACCATAGATTTGATCTCATAATTATTAATTAGAGCCACAAGTGTAGCTACTTATTCACTATTAATAGTTCTCAAATATTGGAAGGATAGAGGAGACTCACACTACACATGGCTACACCACCTCTTATTGGAACACTACATAAAAACTTTCTTAATCTAAGCTTGGAGGAAACTAGTTCCCTATGATCATTTTTAAGTATGTGGATATAGTTTCTATTGAAGAAGAGGTATTTGCTACATAGAAAAAAATCACATGTTTCGATCCTATACAGTGGTTTAATTAAGCTTACAATGCTAACATAATTTTTAATAGGATCATGCTAAATCATAGTTATGTGCTTGATATTTTCTTTAAGTTGAAGCTCTTAGATTTCCTTTTTGAACTTGGAAGGATACTAAGAATGTTGCAAAGGTTGGTTGCATAGTATTTCTTTAATGCTATCAAAGGTCTACTAAATTTAATGGATAGACTATCCATAGGTTTTCCTTTAATGCTCCTTTTTCAAGTAGCATTCATTTCATTAGATGATTAGGGAAAGTATAACAAGTTCCTTTAAAATTAGGTTCTTCATTTTGTTTTACATCATAATGATTGTCTAAACTATATAACTAATGTGTAATAGTCTAAGCTAATATGAGGGAGATATGTAATAGGGGTACTTAGAAAGGCTTGTGTAACTTTGATATTTAAGAAAATTCTATCAAATCTTTCTTAGAAATAAGCATTTCCATCCTTTTTATTGCACCAAGTAAATTTATTCACAATAAAACTAAATTTAGTTAGATCTAAATCATGAATAAAGGTAAAGAATTTCTGTTGAGCCTAGCTACTGCTAAAGTTGTTTTCACTTTTTTCTCTTCCTATGCATGTGAGGCATCGAAGGCCCCTACATCACGATGCATTCCATCAAGCTTTGCAATATTTCTAATTTTGTCCCTAGCATGTTAGTTATTTATATAGTGTTTTGATGTATACATAGCACAACATTACCAAATCTTATTATAGTCAAATTGTACCAAGAAAGTAACCACATGTGGAGTGTAATCCATAATTTCAAGCTTGACCGAATTCCTTCATAATACTACAATACCACTACAAAACTTGGTCAAAGGTTGGACAAAGTAGTTCTAGTTTCTACCCCAAAGTTGATCCACCTCACACAAATTAAAGGTCTCTACACGTGTTTCCAATTTAGCAGCAATGAAGACCCTATTCTTCCTTACAAATTACTGTAGCTAGCTATAAGATTTGACTGCATTAACCCTTGGATATTCCACTCTACAAAAGAAATCATAATTTATTAGCAAAAACACATTGCCACTAGCAGTAATGTTTCCCTTTACTACACATCCTATCCATGCAAAATATGCATTTTGGAGCCATAACTAATCTATAATAGAATGTAGAACTAAGAAAATTCAAAAAATTCATCTCATAATTTAGATATAGTAAGCTTCCCTAACCTATGTTCCTAAAGTACATGTTAATAAGATAGTGACCTCGCTAACTATGTGCAAACACTCTTTTAAAAAACATAGAATATGAACCATCCCACCATAAAAATAATCAAAAGCCTAATAATGCCACATCTTGACTTTACAATTAGGTTACACCTTCTAGGCATGTCGAAGATTCCAATCTTCTCTTTTTTCAGGAATGTGTCAATAACTTTTGAACATACTAATTACATCTACTATTACTTTATTTCTTAGTTGCAAACATCCTCATGTCTTATTACAAAGCATTAAAAATCTACACTTTAAATAGCTGTTAAGTTGTAACACCCAACCATGTTGTAGTAATTAAGAAAGCACTTTACTTCCTATCTTGCACAATAGTGAGTCCAACTGGAATAAACGAGAGTTCCAACACAGTAATCATGACTAAATTATGTTCGATTTATCTCTAGACATAGCCTCTCATACATCGATTATCCTATGACCAATAGGCCAACCTTTACAAGTACATCAAAAAGTTTCTACATTCAAGAGGTAAGTTGTGCTCTCCGTTCCCCCATTTTTTAATACTACTTGATTTCTAGACACCCACATCTTTGAGAAAATTACTTTTTGATCACTCATATTTTAATCTAGAGTGATTGATTCACATATTCCTAATTTGAAGTTCTCATCACTTGATGTTAAGAAATCAAAGGCAAACATGGCTTAAACTATTTTACCTGTAATAGCTAAATAAGAAAAGAAACATCTTCCCAGTAATAGATTCAACATATTTTGATGAACTTACACTCAACAAGTCTCCTTCTATGCCTTGCAAATTATATTATAGCAGGAATGATTATCGTGCCAACATTTTTCTTAATTTCCAATTATTTTATGCTAAGCAATGACTCCATCCCCAATTGATGATAATCCATAAGATCACATACTCATTGGCCTTTTGTTGATATGTGCAAGTCCAAGTTGGGGTAGGAACTCTCATCCTTATAAATAGTTTAACAAAATTCATGTAGGTCCATTGTATCAAGTTGTTTCTCAAAGCTAGCAAACCATAACATATAGTTGGCACTTATTGCCGCTGAATGATACTAAAAAGCTCTAGTTTTGGATAATAATTCTTCTAAGATCTAGTTTTTTGAGACTCTTAAGGTATGACAGAGTTGTTGCGATATGAGAAGTGATTACTTCAGTTTATATAATAATTGCCAACCAAGCTAACTTGCCTTTCCTTAGCAAAAATGTTGAGCACATACTATAAAATCCATTGTTTCTTGTAGTTTATCAAACCAACCTCCATTCAGCATATCTCCAAGAATTACTCTTCCACCTTATTACCTATCTCACACTTGCCTCTATTATGAGTGATGGAGAGATATGTATGGCTACTACTAGCCAAAGCTATTATAAAAACTTTCTTCCCCTCTCCTCATAGTTGATGCCATGCTCGAGCCTAGCCTAATACTTAACCTAAAAATAGTCCCATTGCAAGTAATCCAATACATCTAAAAATCTGTGACATGTAAGCTTGATACGACCAATGCAAAAGCATTATTGTGAACAACCTTTGTCTTTGTCTACCTCACTCGTAGCATCTTTTATTCACATCAACGTAAAACCATGACCCATCCCAATTATGCTTTATAAGTGATCTCAGTAATTTTATAGCCATATGTTCATCCTCTAAATTTCTTGGATAACTAAAACCAATTCTCAATGCTTTGCCCAATCTTATATTCACCTATCTTGCCATGACTACATTTTTATTTTCCAAATTACTTCGAAGTTCCCCTTCCCTTTATAATTTTTTTGTATTCCTTACCTTAACAAAAATCTTTCAACTATAGCTTTGCACTTTTCATAGGCACCAAGTAGGACTTCTTCAATGGATGGACAAAAATTGCATGAGAATTACATCTGCTTCTCTAAATTTTGCAAATATGTGAGCAACTAATAGGACCTTCCTCCATTCCCATGCTGCTTGGTGGACCATGCTTTTTATTTGTAATGGGTTCAACCTCTCCTTAAGTTTTCTACTTTGATACTATTTTGTGCTTAAATGTACCTCCATTGTACCCTTCTTTCCTAGTATAGGACCTACCCCTCTACATTACAAGCAATGTATCTTCATACTTGTTTTATCTTCTTAGCTCTTGTCTAAATATATCTTTACCTATTATAATCCTTCTCTATTATGTTACTTCAATCAGCATCTTTTTCCTATATTGAACTACCACTCAATGTCCACATCCATGTCTCTTCTCCTCATGATCCACTATACTTACTAAATCAAAATAGGCACTTCAGTTTTATCCCAATTAGGACTTATACTTAAAGGACAAGTGCTCTTAACAACCGTAGCAGTGAATATTGATTCACTTGTTGTTCATGAAGTTGAAGCATGTTCCCACTTGCCACATGTCAAAATGATAATGGATAATCTCTCATACTCAAACTATTGAGAAGATAGACCCAAGGGTTTGTTAATTAGCATTTTCACTCTAAGTGGTTTTTAAAGGTCCATTCTAACACAACATAGTAAAGAGTAATCTTTGCATATCTATTTCTAGTTATACATCAAAAGAGGATCTCTTATAGCTTTGTCAATGCATAATAGATTCTCTATTTAATTACACTAATAAGAGGACATAATATGAATCCATGTTGGAGCTCACATAATCGCCAAAATACAAGGTTTAAATTTAGGTGCCCACATATCTAACCCCAATGCAAAACCACTAACCTACCATGGTCCTCTAAATCACACATATTCTCTATCTACAATTTAATATAAGTGTAGATAAAAACTCTTATTTATTAGGTCCAAGACCCAAAATCCTCTAAAATAGCCAAACCTATGCAAGAGTATTTTGTGTATCCTTGAAATGTCAAACAATCTTTATACACCCTACCCATTCGGTCAAATTAGTGGTATTGAGTTTCTCATTCACATGCCTTATTCGATATATGTATTTCGACATTAATTATGAAAGAGGTATCTTTTGATTCCAACATCTTAACATCTAAATATGTTGGTCTCTATGAGTAGTTAATGAGGGGACCTTCCATCAATGTTAGGTTAAGAATGCTCATTCTCCAACTATTAAGCAGCTCCTTGAAGTTAACTTTTACTAGGTTAAGTGATTCAAGTTTATCATTCAAAGAATTATCTTTCATGATCACTACAATATTTCCATAAGAACCCTATGTGTAGCAACTTAAATTGCCCACATTAGTACCTTTTGGACATGGAGACTTCTCCTTTAAGTGGAAATATGATTCAGTATACTCATTCCAATTGAGATTACTATTTGATGAAATTATTTTTTCATTTTCATACCATGTCGCTGATTCCATAAGAAATTCCACAATTAATGCACCATGCGGCCCATAAGAGACACCTTTGCCATCCTTAGACATATTCAAGTCATAGTAAGTCTTGTATTATTATGATTCCTTCATTTATAGCACTACATTACTTTATGCATTTATCTAACCACAAGAACATTCCCACATTTTGGAATGTTAACCTAGGGGTTGTTAGGCCCAAAAGAATCTCCAATTGGATTCTAAGTGTCACAATTGACCATTTGGGATGGGGGGTTACACAACACAAATCTTTCTCTTTTTTTGCTATCTTGTAGGGTTTAGTTCCCATCATAGATCGTTGCACCTCATTATATACTCAGAAGATTATGAATTCTAACTCTATTTAAAAATGTGTATGAACTAGAAGAAAACTTTGAGATGTCAAACTATCCTCTTAGTGACCTATCAACATTAGCTAGAAACAAACTTTGCCAATGCTGTCTTCATTCGCCACCATCGTTTCCCCTCCTTTAGTTGGCAATGTCACTAATCAACAAACTGTACATCAACTTCCATATATACAACACCATCCTCCAAAACCAATGCACCTATCCATCAAATCAGTTTGTCTTCTTACATCTACATCTTTGGGTTCTTTGATAAATAAATGAATAAAGCCTACATCGTGCACTTCTTAAGGAGGTTAATACATAAATTTATTAAAAAGACTGTTGAAGTAGTTTGGAAAAGGAATTCCCTAATTCCAAGTAAAATCATATAATAATGCATGATGAATGATGCAGTTCACAGTAATGTTGTCTAGGTCCTTTTTGAGGGTTAGTTTGAAGACAGAATATATTAAAAATATGTATAAGCACTATGATAAGAACTTGTATTTACTTTTGGCAAAAAAAAATTTCACTATAGTAATAGTTTATAGTATAGTCTAATTCAATCATCACTACCTATATTCTAAGGCATTCCATTGCTTCAAGAATGGCAGTAGCCTGCAAGGTAGAAGTTATACTTGAAATTGAAGTATTTTTTACAATAGTAATAGTCCTACTCTATCATATGAAATAATAATACCAATTCCAACAATGAGATAATGTTTCATAACTACATCATAATTAATTTTAACCCAACCCATTAAAGGAGGACTCTAATAAGACGTATCAAATAGTTTGTTAAAGGTGGAACTGTATGTGTTACTCAGTTGTTGAATTAAGTAGTAGTAGCAATAATTTGAATATTTCTGTGGAGTGTAACTGGATTGAGAACCTTACTTGTATGTGATTACAAATTCTTGTTAAGCTAAAGGTCAAATAATGCCACAGTAGAAAACTTTACCAAAATAGTAGTAGCAGCCACCTACACATTCATAGACATCAAGTTAAGAAGCTCAATTAACAAAGTAAAGAAGACCTGATCATTCACCTAACCAAGTTTGAAATATCACTTTCAAAGTTCCAATTTCAACCCCAATAAAAAAGATTTGATATATTAGTCGCTTTTACATAATGCTAGGACCAAGAAGGAAGAAGATTTAACATTAATCACCATAACAAAACATTATGCTGATGCTACACCTGTACTTTTTGAATTGATGCAATGTCCTTTTTAGCTGAATTATGTCGTGTATGCATGAGGCTATAAATGGTCTTTGAGTTCAACATTCTGTCCTCACTCAATTAGAAGAGCAACATAACCCTTTCATTCTCCTTATCCTAATGGGATTACATAATTAAAACACCAAATTAAGCACAAATAAATTCTTTATTTTATTATGATCCCACTTAGCAAGCTCTTTGACCAACTCCACTACAACTGTCAGATGGTCCATGTTCATGTTGAGATAGGTTGGCCATGAAGTAATAGGAAGGATGTAAAGCCAACTGCTCAACAAGAATGATAACATACATGTAAGCAGTGCATCATGTGACATATTGAAAGTAATTATTGTCATAAAGCACTTGCATCTAAATGATTGAGCCCATAAATAGTCTTCCCTAGCCGTAGCATGCCTTGAGTATTTTGTAATCAATGCTAATTGCCGGGTTTATAAACTTCCAATTTTGAGTCCCTCACACTTCTTAGGAAGAGTGATTGTGTCTCAACTGGCATAACATGTTATGCTATAAACATTTGACTTACTTCATAGGTAATGATGCATAAATGTCTCTAACTTTGCAATAGTGACACTCAAAATTAATGAGTTAGCTAAGTAATACACAAGAATAGCAATGAATATTGAGATTATCATGACAATATGTCCCATCATCAATATTGACATGATCATCCATGTTGAGTAGCTTAACAAATATCAAATTTTCTTACTAACATCTTCCATTGCTTGTGTCTTATCCCCTTATTAAATAATAAAATGAATTCATTGAGATTCACCATATAACCTAACAAATACCTATACTTCTCCATAATATCTTGAATGGTCCTCATTATGGCACAACTTGTAGGAGCATAAATCATGATGTTAACATTGTACAAAAGGCATGTTATCATATGGGAGGATGGGTCGATCCTGAACCCAATGATGTAGTGTGCTTATGTTGGCATTGAATAAGCCATTTGAGATACTCAAGAATCACAAAAAAAGGTGTCATAATAGTATACATCCCTGCCTAATACCCCTAGCTCCATCAATTTACTGTCGATGGATACCATTAAACAAAATCCTTAGTCTTGGCGTAATGATACAAGCTTCAATCCAATCACACCAGCAAAGTTGAGAATGACAAATGCTTTAGCACATCCAGCAAAAATTTTCAATTGACTTTCTTTCGAAGTGGGAAAGTGCATATGGCATCCTTTTCATTGGTTAAGAATATATTAATCAATATAGCATGGCCTGGTACAAAAGTTACTTTTCCCTAATAGTAATATCAGGAAATACTATCTTTGATTTAGCCACCAAAAGTTTGGTCACCACTTTGTAAATCACATTACAAAGGCTAACGAGCCTAAAATGCTCAGGTTTAGATGCACCTTAAAATTTAGAGATCAGGATGACCATCATGTATTTCTAATGATTAGGTATAAAGCTACTTTTAAAGAATTATTTCATGGAATTATCCACTTATATGACATTCCAATAACTATGCACAAATTTTGTAGAGATGTCATCTACACTATGAGATTTATTTCTCTTGATGGATAATACCATTCTTCTAATCTCATCATTGTTGATTGTAGCCACAAGTGTGACTCCTCGATCATAATTAATAATTCTCAAATGTTGAAAGGGAATAGGAGGCTCATATTGCCTATGGCTAGACCATGCCTTGCTAGAAAGCACATAAGAATTTCTTTGATATTAGTTGTTGATGCACCAATGCCTTACTTTCATTTTAAGGCGATGGATATAGTTGCTGTTGGACGTAGAAGTAGTTGTTTCATAAAAAAGCAAGTGTTTTTGTCTTCAAGGGTGGCCTAGTGAAGTTTGCCATGCTACCACCACTATATCTTCCTAAACCCATAACATTTGATAAGAAGTAATAAATTTTACCAAAAGATTGTGTTCTAGCTTAATTAAACAATTCACAAATTCCTTATGTCGAAGCTCTTGGATTTCCTATTCTAATTGGTGATGCTTACTAAGGATATTAACAAGTTTAGCTTCACTCCATTTCTTTAATATTGATAGAGCTCTATTAAATTTTGAGGACAAGAAAATTATTGGCTTACCTTTTATTGACATTCCCCAACTAGACAACATTAGTCGACTGTGGAAAGGATAATAAGATGTTTTCAAACTGAGTTCTTCCAAAAATTTTACCAAATAAGGGTTGTCTAATTTGTATAAGTAGTGGGTAGTGATTCGAGCCAATATGAGAAAAATATGTCATCGTAACACTCGTTAAGGCTTTCATACCATAAATATTCATGAAAGCATTACCCTCCTTCGTATTACACTAAGAAAAGACTCCTTGAATTCCTTGATAAAGTAATGTTCATAGCTTACATTATACTCTCCTTAAGGAGGTTCATACATAGAATAAATAAAATAATAGTTGAAGTGGTATGAGAATGGTCATTCCCTAGTCCCAGCACATGAAATGTCACATAGTCCATAGCACTATTTCCTTAGTACTTCATGTGGAATAGTTTGAAGGACTTCATGCCTTGAACATATGCAATAACACATTAGTAAGAGATATTGCTTGCTATAGAAAAAAGCAATAGGTTCACTATGAAAATTGCTATAGAAATATCTGATTCAATTACCTACATTAACATTAAGAAGTATTGATCTATGAAGTTCAATTAGTTCAAGAATTGCAATAGTCTCCATGATAAGTTAAACTTGAAACAAAAGTATTTTCTATAATAGTAAAAGGTCTAGTCATGTCATGCCAACGTGCACAACTACGTTACAATAGAATTTAAACCAAACCATCAGAGAAGGGGTCCAATAAGAGGTGACTCACTTTTTGTTACTTTATAAAGTAGTGGATGAAGCCTACATCAAGCTCTCCTAAACTAGTTTCATACATAAATTATGGAAAAATAAAATGTTGAAGCATTTAGGAAGGGGCATCCCTGAGATCGAACTAAAATCATACAAAATTATATTATGAGTTATCTAATGTATAGAATTATTGCCTTGGCTCTTTATGTGTGATTGTCTTAAAGACTACATAACAAAAAAATTATAATAACACTATAATAGAATCTTCTATTTGCTTTGGAGAAAAGCTACTAGTTCATTTTAGTAATGGTTGTAGTAGAGGTTGATTTGATGTCCAATGCCTGGGCATTAAGAAGTATCATTCTACAGATTTCCATTGCTTTAAAACTAGTAATAATCTCCTTGGAAAAAGCTGCACCTAAAACAAAAGTTTTCCTACAATAATAATAAGTTTGCTTATGTATTCCCAAACAATAATAGTAATTTAGACAATGAGATCATCTTGCACAGTTGAATCATGATTGATAATAACCCAACTTCCTATAAGAGGAGTCCAATAAGTGGAGACAAATAGTCCATCAAGGTTGTTAAAAACTCCCACTGGATGAAGTTGAAGGGTTGGAACAAGTAGCAGTAGTGGTAGAAATTTCTATATTTTTTTGGAGTGCAGCTAATTTGAGATCCTTAACTACATGTGTATGAAAATTCTTTTTAAGAAAAAGGAAAAATAATGCCAAAGAAGTGAACTCAACCATATGAGAAGTAATACCCATCCACACATTCCCAAATGACCAATTATGAAACACAATTAATGAAGTATCATCTCTATCACTGACCTCATTGAGCGTGAAACTGTCATTTCCAAAGCTATTTTACTAAAATTCTTTCAAACTATGACACTCACAAACAATGTTGCAAATCTTTAGTCACATTACCAACCCACAAAAAAAGCTTTGACATCTTAATCCATCATGCACTAAGTAATGGGTGAGAAGGAAGTAGATTAAACATTAATCTCAACAAGAAGTCATTAGCCTGAGGCTGCACATGCACATTCCAAACCCAAACGACCTTCTTAAAAGCATCTCGCATGTACGCATGCCATTGTAAATGAACTTTGAGTCCAACACCTTATGCTCACTTGATGCAAACCACAATAGATCCCTTTCTTTTCATTTGGCTTAAGGAGAATATAGAATCAAAATTTGCAAATTAGGCACTAATAAATTTTAAATTTTATTATGATACCACAAATCATGCTTCTAAGCCAAGTCCATTAAAAGTGATAGATGGTCAACCTTCATGATAAGATAGGATTTCCATGTTGCAATAGGAAGGATGCCAAGCCAATTATTCTACAAGAATGAAACTAAATAACCTGCAACAATCCTCTAGATCTTATTATTTATTGTTTTGGGGTATGATTTATTATTTAATTTGCATGTATGCGATGCATCACTTATCATAAAAAGTAATTTATTCTAATGCACTAAACCCATAAATAATTGTTTGAGACACAACCTAACCACAATTTTTTATAGTCAATGTTGACTATTAGGTTGACAAACTATAGATTTTGAGTCTCTCACACTACTTAAGAAGAGTTGTCATGTCCCAATAGGAATAATATACTATTTCACAAATATTTGAACTACTCCACAAATAATGGTGAATCAATTTCTCCAACTATATAACAATGCCACTCAAACTTAATGAGTGGTCTTAGTAATGCATAGTAATAATAGCAAACATTAAGTTTATCATGGCAATATGGCCCATCATTTTTAGTGACCTAATCATCCAACTTAATACACAAATTTCAACATGATTAATAATGAAATTGAAGTATTTTTTTGCAAGTTTTTGGCTATAATTGCTTTGCCTAGTTTTTAGTTGAGCAACTTGATGCATGTATAATTTTCTCACTCTCATCTTCCTTTGCTTACATGCCATCCTCTTGAGAAATAATACTTTTGATTTCTTGAGATTCATCACCTGACTTGAGTGATGCCCATATTACTCCATAATATATTGAATGGTCCTCACTATGATAGAAGTTGTAGGTGGATAAATCGTGATGTTACCAAAAATAGAATGTTTGTCATTAAAGAAGATGAAGTGTCGAACTTGAACCCAATAAAGGTAGCTTGCTTAAGCTGGTGCTAAATAAACCATGAGAGATGCTCCAACAAAATTATTAAAATGTATGGCAAGAATGAACATCCCTACCTAAGACCCCTAGTTCCCTTAATCCACTCTAGGTAGATACCATTAAACATAAATCCCAAATCTTGGTACAATGATACAAGCCTTAATCCAATCACACCAAAGAGTTAGAAATTACATATGCTTTAGCATATCTTTGACAAATTTCTAGTTAAGCTTATCATAAGCTTGGTCATATCTAGGCTACAACTTCTTGATAATGAGATGGCAAAATTTTATATCACACTCTCCATATAGAGGTTCATACATAAAATCAAAAGAAAGATAATGTTATGATATTTTGGAAGGGGCATCTTTATTCTCAAACAAAATCATAGAAAAGAGAGTCATACACAACCTAGTTGTCAACACAATTGCCTTTACACTTTATGTGTGATAGATTGAAGGACTACATACATTTTACAAAAGCAATTGCACTATGATAGGTACTCCTTCTCAATATAGATGCAAGTAGCCCCTTCCCTTTGATAATAGTTGTTATAGAGTCTGATTGTTCTCTACCACATGAATATTAAGAACTAGTGTTCTAATGATCTCCATAGCTTTAAGAATAGCAATAGTTTTCTTGGTAGAAACCAAACTTGAAATCCACATTCTGTTAGTAATAATCATAGGCCTACACATGTCATCCAAAATAGCTATAGCAATTATAGTTTTTAAGTTATCTTGCATTGTTCCATGACAATTGAGCTTAAACCACCACATTTTACAAGCCCAATAAAAGGTAACAACTAGTCCTAAAGACCATTGAAACCCCTATTTGGTGGGAGTAGGGAAATGGGACCTGTAGTAGCAACAACTCTAGCATAATGAATACTCCTTTGAAGTGTAACCAGGTTTAGAACCTTTCCTTCATGTAGTTGCAAATTTCTACAAAGCTAAATGTGATATACGTTAAAGCAGCAAATTCAATTAAATGAGACATATTTGAAGCCATATATTCACCAACGTCCAATTAAGAAGCACATTTAACGAACATAACTTCTTGTTCTAAACCCTATGAAGCAGCGATTAGCATTTACGAAGATGCTCATCCAAATTTTGTTCATCATGTGATAGTCCCATAAGCTATGTTGTACATGCTCTTTCACCTTATAGACCAACAAAGAAAGCACATACATCTTAATACCTCTTGCACATAGCCAGAAATGAGCTGGAAGCATATTAAAATTCAACTTCATGATGACTATGACCCGAGGTTGCAACAATAATGTCCAAACTCACTCAAACTCTTCTCTTATTCTATTTTGGCTCACACTCATGATATTTTAAATGGTTCTTTATTCCAACATCGTGTCCTCTTGATGTTTGAAGAACAGCACATCTCTTTCATTTGATTTATTTTAAGGGGAAAGCATAATAAAAAATACCAAAGTAGATGCAAAAAAAATTTTATCTTATTTTGGTTGCTCACACTCTGGTTCTTAACATGCTCTACTACTACTACATGTATTAGTTGTTCGACTTTCATGTTGATATAGGTACTCCATAAAACAATTGAAAGAATGCCAAGAAAATTATCCAAGATCAATTAAACTTACCTTGAGCAATCAACTAAACCATATTAGCAATTGTCCAAAATACCATAAGATTAAGTAACTTACACACATGCAAACCACCAAAAACATATAGAAATTCTTTTTTATCATAAAATACATGGACCTAAATGCCTGAACATATCAACCAACTTCCTCAACCACATCCTTCCTATAATGCTTTGAGTTGAAACTAATTTCCAACATGCATAATGTATGGCATTTCTAATAATAATTTCCCAAAACTCATAAAAAATTCCATTCAAAATTAAATAGTTGCTAAATAAAATGCAATAATTGCAATGAGCATCGAGTTTATCATGATAATACTCTCCATCATTGATAGAGACTTAATCCTTTACTTTAACACATATGTTTCATCTTGATCAAAAATAAATTTGAAGGCATTTTTTTGAAATTTAATTGCTACAATTGGCATGAATAAATATTTTTATTTAGTAGCTTTAATAATATGTAAACTTTCTTGTTATCATCTTCCTTCACTTGCATTCCATCCCCTTTATAAAACATTATTATGGATTTTTAAGATTTACCACCTAACTAAAGTATTGCCAATACATTTTCATAACGTGTTGAATGGTCCTCACTATAACACAAGCTATTAATGCAAAGCACAAAATTTCATTCACAAATTGAAGGTGAGCAATCATTGGGAAGAAAGGACCAATCCAAACCCCAATTGAGACATCTTGCTTTACCTGATACTTAATAGGCTAAGAGAGATCGACACAATAGTAAAAAGGTATGGTGAAAGTGGACACCCCTACCTAAGACACTTGATAGCTTCAATCCACTGAAGAAAGAATCTATTAAACATAATCACAAATCTTAATGTAGTGATACATGCCTCAAACCCATCATACTAAAGATATGAGAATTATAGTGGCTTTAACATATCAGGCATAAATTTTAAATTGACCTTATCATGAGCCTAGTCGAGGTCCAACATCATTGTAATGAAACCCTTTTGAAAGTTGATAAGTTCATATGGGCGGCTAATTTCTATGCAAAAAAATATTATCCGATATAAAATATCCAAGCACAAAAGAAACTTCTTCCTTGGTAAAAATATATGAAACCATCTTTAGTCTACTCACCAAACTTTTAGCCACAACTTTGTATATCACATTGCAAAGACTAATGGTTCGAATTATTCAAGCTTAGAAGCACCTTGAAAATAAGAAATTAGAATGACAACCACGTCTTTCCACCTTTTGGGAATACATCTATCTTTTAAGATTTGTTTAACAATGGTGATAATGTTTGCCTAGGTAATGTTCTAATATTCATATGCAAACTTTACAAAGAAGCCACCCATACTAGGGGCTTACTTCCTTTTGATAGACAGAAAAATTCATGATTTCATCTCTTAATTAGAGCCACAAGACTTACTGCTTGCTCATTATTGATAGCTCTCAAAGGATGGAAAGGTTGGGGAGGTCCAAATCATCAAAAAATACACTACTTCTTCCTTAAGAACTACATGAGTAAATCTTTAATCTCCATTAGGGTACCCAGTAATTCCTTAATATCATTTTTAAGATGACTATATGACTACTTCTATATGTAAAAGTAGTTACTTCCTAAACAAATCATGCATTTTGATTTCCATGGTTGGCACAATAGATCTTTACACTATCACCACCATACTTTCTAAAGCCATAGCTTTGTGGTAAGAGATAATACATTATGCTAAAAGATCATGTGCTAGCACCATTAACCCTATCTCAAATTCCTTAAGTTGAAGCTCCTAAAACTACTACTCCAATTACTCAGGCCTATTAAGAATATTACCAAGTTTAGCAAAACTCCATTTCTTTAATTGTAACAGTGCTTTGCAAAATTTAGAGGACTGATTATCGATAGGGTTACCTTTAATAACATTATTAAAAGCTGTATGCACAATAATAATTTAATGTTGAAATGATAGCTATGAGGTTTCAAATTGGGTTCTCATCACAGTTTCATTCAATAACATTTGTCTAAATTGAATGTGGAGAGGGCAATGGTTTAAGCCTATATTAGGAAGATGTGCCACTCTAGTATTTTAGAATTCTTGAAAATTATTAACATTTATGAATTCTCTATCTCGTAAATAATATATGTGTGATGGCTACCTTATTATTACATGAAGAGAACATGTTTATAATAAATCTTAAGTTAGTGAAATATTAACTATAAGTGATGTTGGAGAACTCGTACAGAGCATGTCAAACATTGATTTTGTTCGCATCTTTCCTCTTTTTCTATGTAAGTAAAACTTTGAAATCCCCTGCAATAATCAATGGTCCATCGAGCATTATAGATACTTTAATTTGGTCCTAAGCTACCCAGTGGATCACATATCTTTTGATGCGTACACCACACAATACCTCCATAAAGCCATAATAACCCTTGAAAATCTGCTCCAAGAATAGAAAAAGTAGTTTCAATTCATACCCAAACGTTGATCCTCCTTATGCCTATTAAAATTCACAATCCAAATTTTTTATGAGGCTATTGCAAAGACCCTATTTTGTCTTACCAAGCATTATAAGTTGCTATGAGATTTCGTTACTCTATTCACTAGAATGTTCCATGTTGCAGGCACAACCATACATTAGTTATTGAAAAACATGCACTTAGGAAAAATTTCAAACTTCTATAGCACTCCCAAATAAATTTAGATGCATTTCCTTTTCACAATAACACCTGAGACTATAGTAAAAGCAATTGTAATAATCCTAGAAAGAGGTTCGAAGCACTTGGCTATTATTTTCAATTAAGAAAATATTACAACTCCCATTTGATGTCCTCTTCCTAAAGACATCCAACTCTATCTTAAAAATGAAGTAGCAATTCTAGGCAACTTAAGAAGCTCTCGTCCATGTAAGAGTATTGTTTGAGCATTTCCATGACTTTCCAATGAAGGTGCTTCTCAAAAAACCAAACTTTTACTCCAAATTTTCCTCTATAATAGTAATTATTGTATATAGGCTTCATAAATGCATAGAAACATTCCGACTAGCTAAATATCTATAACTTCTTGGGCATGGTAACACAATGTTTTGCACAAAAGTATTCAAATGAGGTGACTAATGAGCACTCAACTAATCAAATAGCCACATGTATTGACAGCCAAATAGTGCTTATAGTATCTCCAAGAATTCTACAAAGAAAAAAACTCCAAGAATTGTACGTCATTTCTATTGCTATTTCAAGTCCTTCCTCTACTACAAACATCAAAGAAATTTGCATTTCTATTAATCATCATAACCCAACAAATGTAGCATTGCTTCTACTGATCTCATAGTTATTGCCAAGCTCAAGCTAATCTTGAACCTTAAAGAACAAGATGATCCTCATGGAAGTAACTGAAAACCTATTGTCTCTATCCCAAGTACATTCATCATGATCAACAACATTAGATAAAATCAAAAGTCTAAAGTTATTGCCCATAAGAGAAGGCTCGGCAACCTATCTACTATTTCAAATTATTGAAATATTCTAGCCACCATTTTAGGTCATCCTCCTAAGGATAACCTCCTTTGCCTTAAAATTAATGAATCAATTTTAAGCAATTGAAGAAGTTGTCCATATAAGAATTTGATCTAAAAAATTCAATGGCCATCCAAAAAACATGTTTCTCAAAAGTAGTACACTAATACTCTTAATTTACACTTTTTATAGTAAACTAATGTACACCAATACTCTTAATGTACATAAAAAATCTTCTAATGGTTGAATATCTATTGCTTCTTATGCATGGTAATTTACAATTTTGCACAAAATCATTTAAATAAGCTAGTCATTGAGCACTCATCAAATCTGATAGCCCAATCTATCGACAACCATCACTACTTATAATATCTTCAAAATTCTATGTAAAATGCTTCTCCAATAATTGAAAATCCCCTCTATTGCCATTTTGAGTAATTGCTCTACTACAAACACTAATTTTTTTTTGGTCATCATATCCTGACCAAACTTAATGCTATTTCTCCCCACCTAATAACTGTAGCCATGCTCGAGCCAATGTTAAACCTTGTCTAACAAGATCATCACCAAGCAGGTCATGAGCAACCTCAAGTTTCTATGCCAAGTTAACTTCATCTAATCAGTAGTAATACAACAATTAGTGTAATAATATAAATACCTTCTCTACCCCTATCTAGCCCAGTAAAGATACCCTAAATTCAAGACAAAGTAAAGCCTTGAACAAAACCAAGTATAATTTCCAAGTACATCCTATAATAACTCAAATTTGTAATTCCATAAATGTCCAAGTAAGAAGAAGCCACTACTTTGTATTCTTTTAATTCCATAGTTTTTGTAATATCACAAATTTTTGTGTTTTAATTTTCAAAACAGCCCAAGAGAACTGCCTCCCTTTACTCATTTTTATTTCCTTTATCATCTCCAAATTCATTCCATAGAGCTTTTACACTTTCTCTGAGTTTAAGAGGTCCTACAATAGTGGATGGACAAAGTTTACTAGAGTCTTCGACCAATGTTTTAAAAATTTACACCATAATCTAAGAAGAGTCACTAGGGCCATCGATGAAAACATAGTTAATTTATGAAAAATGTTTTTTATTTGTATTAATTTCATCTTCCTCATGAACTCTCTATTTTGGTACTTACACTATCCTAGATGAACGCCCTCTATGGCTATCATTCTTGGATCAAGATGTGCCCCTTATACACAACTTACTCTTTATCTTCCAAATTGTAAAGCTTACTAAACTCCTACTTGCCAAAATCTTTATGATTCATATTCCTCCTCTATTGTGTTGTGATAAACACTCCCCTCTGCCAAGGTTGGACAACCATCCAGGATCCCAAACCAGCCATTTCTCATCATGCAATTCTTTTTATGATTGCCCCCCATTCTTATATTGATTAGGTTGTACATCAAAACGACACAATCTCTCAACTATGTGAACATTATGAACTGGCTTGCAAGATGTACAAATCATAAATGCATGTGCCACTTTGCATAGGTGAAGTACATAAAGGGTAGTCCTTCATAATCAAAACTCTAATTAGAGTGGCCCATTGGTCCATTCAATCACATACCTACTATAAGAATCTTTATGTGGCCAATTCTTACATAAACACTTACAAAGATTGACCTTTGCATGTAAATCATCCAATCGTCATCTAGATAAGCACACCCATAGCATTGGCAAAGCACAAAACGTTTCTTGTGTCCCAATACATGAGAGCGATGGCCAAAAAAAGAACTTAGATTTAACAAAAAATAATAACCAAGGTACTAGGCCTAATGTAAGTGTCTACAGATCCAAACCTAAATTAATCCCTACAACCAACAAGGGACCTCTCAACCATGTAGAATCTCTATCAAAAACTGACTTAAAGTATAAAAAAATAGCCAACCAAAAAATCTAGAACCTAAAATCCCTTAAAATATCCCCATCCACATTAGAGTACTTCAACAATCTTTTCAAACGATAAAAATCTATCGTACACTATACCAGTAAGATCAAACTGGTGGTAATGATCTTGATGATCATAAGCCTCTTTTGAAAGGTAAATTGCAAAATTTATTATAAAGGAGGTATCACTTGGTGCTATCATCTTCACATCTACATTTAGTAATTTCCCTATGTAGTTGCCAAATTAACCTTCAATGGAAATATTATTGTCATTATTCATTCTCTATCTTATAAGACCATCCTTAAGGGTCACCTTAATCAGACTACATGTTGGCTTATTTCTAATTAGAGAATTTTCCTCCACCATAATTTTTGTATTCTCTCAATACTTTTGATGCACCTTTACTGATCAGCAACTTTAGCACTTCCATTGATACAATGCAAAATTATGGAAGCATGCTCATCTTTAGTTCACTATGTAATTGGTTCCACTCTTCCACCTTCTTCTGTATCCTTATTATCATGCTCACTTCATAACTAACAAATTCTGCATCCTTAAGAATTCACCCATATCTTTCTCAAATGAAATCATATCATAAGAGGCCTCCTCTGATTTTAACACATCTAGTGAAGTCTCCACATTATTCTTTACCTTCTGTTACGTTCTACTATCATAATTCATTAGAGAAATGTCTACAAATTCAATGTCATCATCCTCAAAATTTTCTTTGATAACGATTAGAGCCTTGTCATCCATCAATCATGCTAGAGATGCATGCATAATGCCTCTAATTTTATTTTTATACTTTTTGGATTTTGTGCCCACCATTGTTTACAACTCCTCATGGAGTACTCAAAGAATTGTTGATGCTAGGACCATTTCAAAGTTTGCCGATAACAAAAAATGTGACACCCAAACAAGCCTTCCAACAAGATGAACAATTATGCCTTCCAAGGATTCTTTGTTCTCTTGCAATTCCAATTTCTTACCAAAGTTTGTGTTAAAGATCAAACTTTAGCTTCCTTAATACTTTGTGTTCCTTAATAAAGAAATGGCTGAAACTTACAACATACACTTCTTATGGAGGTTCATAAATATAATAAAAAATGGTAATGATGAAGTAGTTTAGGAAGGGGCATTCCAAATCTGATAAAAAATAGTATAATGGGCAACCTAATCAACTACAGAACTTTCTTAATGCAATTTATGAGAAAGTTTGAAGGACCGCATACGCTTCACAAAATTGATAATGAAATAATGAGAATTCCAATAATCCTTATCATTTAAAGGAACAAGATGTCGTAACAAAGTTTTAGTAGGTGAACTAGTGGAAAGACCATTAAAGAGGGCTACGAATGATTAGGTGATATTTGCAACCAATGGGGATGTGATAGCTACTCACTGTCACATTCTTCCATCGTTTGTGCTCTTACTTCTACATGGAGCTAATTCTGTAGGGAATAAACAATAGCCTATCGACATTGGCATGCACCAAGGGAGAGCAAATGTTATGCTGGCAATGAGTTCATCCTACATCTCTTGGTCCAGTGGAACTTGAAAATCGAACATTGAACAACTCTTGACTATGAACATCTTGGCACTCAAATTGATGAAGAGTGTAATGATATGAGATATATGAATTGTAGAATCTCATGAACCATCCATTTTTTTAATGCAACTAGAACTGGTGGATGCATGCTAAGCGAATAAGAGATGGATTGCCTTTTGAGCTATGGCATGGAGTGTTGAAACATTGGGTGCTGGTTGGCTATCAATGTGGTAGAAGGTGCGTGCCACCAAGTATTGTCATGTTGGCCAGTAAGAATCAAAGTTGGTGCACAAAAAGTGGTTGCCCCTAACAAATCCAACTCAATGCTCCATGGTGTGGAGTTGTGGCCCAATGTTAAGTAAAGCTACCCACTAAGTTTAAGAATATAAATAAGTAGATGGAAAGGAACTTTTGTACATTTTGTTAATAATGATGAGTGAAATGAGTCCAATCTAGTGTAGAAATTAGGTTTCTTGAAGCACAAATTATATTTTAGAAGGTGTCCTCTAAAATAGATCAGGATGATGTCCTATGGAAGAGGGTGTCAGGGAGGTTGAAAGACGATTCAGCTTATACCTTACCACTGCATCTACCAATGAGTTGGATTGCTTTGGAGTGTAGCTCAAATTGTGTATCATCCTAACCTAAATAATTACAAGAGATCAATAATGAGCAAGTACTACAAGAAAGCATTGAGAAGTACTTTGGCAAAAGAGTTAAAGAGTGCTTGAAATTGTTAAGAGGGAACCATATAGGACCCAAAGATGTCCCTTAAATTGATGTCAAACATCTTCATATGGTTTGCTGCACAACTCAAGGAGAGGACTAGCTCATGGTCATCATTGTGGTAGGAGACTAGGATATGCACCATTGAGAAGTGGCATAAAGGCACCACATGTAATTGTGATGGCTTGTAGGCTCCCCATCTAACCTATCTTGAAACACAAAAAAGGAAGTTGAACATGCTTGGGAGTTGATAGGTTAGCAAGCTCAAAAGGCACATGGAAGCTGATTGGTGTGCTCCACATTTGAGGGGTGAGCCCCCAACTATCCCAGACTTTCCGTAAAGATTATAGGTGATTGCATGACATTCAAGACATAAAAGATGAAGAAATGTGTCTGAGGAAGATTAAGCCATAGGAAATTCTATGGAGGCCCATAGTGATTCTAACATGAAAATTGCTTATCTGATTAGGGTATATAAGTGAAGCATTAATCAAACGATATAATAACTATTTTTCTTTAAAGATTCCCTCATTATAGCTTTAGTAATTGCCAGAGTTCTTTCAAGTAAAGATAATGATTAGAGGCATTAGTGGCATAATGGCCTTAATATATTCTAAAGTTCTAAATAGTTTGGAAGCCTTAGTTACTTTGATGAGTTGCGCCATTGAATCTAGGAACTAAATGGGCCATTTATGGTAAGTAGAACTAGAAATGTGCTATGAACTAAAAGGCATTTATAGTGCCCATCTACATGTGAACTAAAATCCCACAAAGGCTGTTAGTTGACTAAGATAGCAAGATGGCGATTATGGAAGCTAAAATCAATTATAGTGTGTGTAACAACTTTGCAACCTAATAAAGTAGCCCAAAAAATGAATGGCATTTAAGCATACAACCCACATCTGGCCATCAGTGCAATGAAATGCTGTGATGAGTAGAAGGGTGCAACGATCAGTATTAATTGGATGGTATGACCCATGGAGTGTCTATCGGGGTAGATCTCATTGGTAGTAGTAAATATTCAAATGAGGACTTTAAAAGTTGAAGGGGAGAAAGGTTTCATGTGAATGACACTTGCATATGTGTTAAACGATCCTATGAGATTGGGGAAGCCTATTGAAGTGTGCCATTTGACATGATTATTAAAAGAGAGTTCAGCTAAAATTTTTAAATTGGGATATGGCATTGAATAGCAACTTCAAGTGCTTTGAAGAAATTAATGAGGGCCTTAAGAATTGTCATCTTTTTCTTAATAGCATGTTAGCTCTAAAAATAGCTAAGCCAGTGGTAGTGCAAAGTAGTTGGATGAGCACTGCACTATGAGCATGTGTCTGATGCACCCAAAGTGACCATTGCAATTTTGGATGACCGAGTGCCTTCCATGCCCAATTGTATCTGATTATGATTGATCGAACTTATCAGATCCACCAGAATCATTCGATTGATCGGAACAATAATTTGATGGTAGTAGAAAGATTTCTTAGATAATAAACTATTGGTTCTATTCTTGCAAAGAATCAATAATTCGAATTTTTCCATTTTTTTATGAGCTAGCTTCTAATTAATGATGTAATGTAAACATGGAAAGTCCACAAATTCTATCTACATCTTTAGGAAAAGGTTTGTCTATAAGGGTTGGCTCTAAGGATTTGTTCCACAAATTGTATCTACATCTTTAGGAAAAGGTTTGGCTCTAACGATTTGGCGTGTGGTCCTAATATTCATCTCATTTATTGTCATTGTATTGCTCGAGCTGCTCAATCGATGAGACAAATGTCGATTCATGCTAATTAGGGGATGAATTTTGAGAACCTTATGACAGCCTTCTCTAGGCATCGAACAATCAATTTAGAACTAGTACAAACATTCAGAATCCAACTTGTGCATGTTAGGTTGATACCCAAGACATGTATCACTATAGATGTGCCTTTGATAAAGAACTACATGCACTCAACATTGTGAATGTGTGACAAAGTACTGCATGCATTACATCACTGTGTAAGCATGTTGAAGCAAGTTTGCATGTGCCACATTGCATCTAGTGCATGTGACAGGTTGGGCGTGAAAAGTGTCGCTTTGTTTGGGGATTTTTAGAACTATTGGTTGCTAGTGCATGGATAAGTTGATGTCTTACTCGAAGACTAGCCATCTTCCTTGACCAAATTTTTGCAATATCCAATCTTTAAAAGGTAATGCACTACCCAGTTCCACCCATGACAAAGGAGAAGCTGGATTGGATGATATCCACTAGGGTTTATCCATGTTTTTTTAGCCACACCTAAGCACTAATACAACTATGTCTTGTAGAGCACTTGGGTGTGATGTAGTAATGTCTGCATGCACATAAACCAGGGCATGTGTGCCCTATGGCAACCTTTGTTTGCAATTATTTAAAATATTTAAAATTGTATAAATAAATATTTTGATGAATAACTCTTTGAGATGAGTTTTATGATAGTTTTTTCACGTCGATTATGCCTTGTTTTGGAATATTATAATTATAAAATTTAATAAGCAAAATAGACTTTAATCTATTATTTTAGTAATAAGTAATTATATATTAAAGTTGAAATAATATAATTTGAAGTAATGTAACTAAAACAAAAATATGTAAAGTTCACATGAGAGGAGAATTGGAGCTTCAAAGTAAAAATAATCAAATCATGGTGAAACACTTTCATAAATTAGAAAAAGTGTACGCAAAAGATTCATTATATGATTCTAAGGAGATATGTGGAATGTCATCGATCATCCAATTAGGTTGGGCCTAAAATTACTTGAAAAATGAGCCAAATTTCTAAAAAATGAAATATTTAAAATATATATAAATATAATTAGACAAAACAAATTTAGATAAGACCAATGATATTTATTTTTCCTTCTTTAGATATCGTTTAGAATAACTACAAATTAAACGTTAATACTATTAAATTATTACCTAAATACTAACTAAATATAAATAACAATTGATGAGATAAACAAAATCATTGCAATATAACAAAATTAAATCAAGGCAAAGCCTCATGAGAGGAGAATTGGAGTATCATAATTATAAAATGAAATCAAAGAAAATTATTTAAAGAAATGATATAAAATGTAAACAAAAGTTGCATTCCAAGATACTATGTAGAACATTTGTAACATTCTCTATTATCAAATAACATACAAATCAAAACACTAGCAAAGCACACTAAAAATAAATACAAAATTGAATAATATAAAAATTAATATTTAATTGGATAGAGCTTGTTAAGAAAAGTCCAATGACAATTATTTTATTTTAATCAAACATTATTTAGAATAATTTTGAATTTCCAAATTAAATAAGAATAAATAATAATAAGATATTATCTTAAAATTATGTAATTATACAATAACTATGAAATAAGATAAATTAAAGCAAAGTAATATAAAAAATCTAATAAGAGGAGAATTAGAGTTTTAAAGTAATATAACGAAATCAAAAGTATGACATTTTAAGATGAGTGTTAAATCTTATTTGAAATTTGCATTTTTAGTTACTAAGGAGATTACATGTAACAATTATGATGGTCAAATCTATTATGAATCAAAATGTTTAGTAATATTTGCCAAAAACTTAAAATTGAAATTTTAAAAAGATATTTAAAAAGATTAACCACATAGAGCTCATTGAGATGAGTCAAATGATGTTTGTTTCTCCTCTATCAGAGCTCGTCTAAAATTACAATCAATAGCCAAAATAAATAGGCAAAAGTAATATAAATTAGTATTTTTATATTAAATAAACATATATTAGAGTTGTGATATTAATTGAAACATTATAGTATATTAAAACCAAAGTGTAGTAAAGTTCAAATTAGATAACAATTAGAGTTACATTGTGGTATAAGAAAATCTAAGTGAGAAATTTTATGAAATAAGATAAATGTGTTAGAATGTTGTATTACAAAATACTAAAGAGATCAACAATAACGTTCTTTATTTTAAAGTAAGCTATGTATCAAAATACCTCATAAAATGTACCAAAATCCTAAAAAAATAAATAAACAAAAAATTAATATTTAATTAGAAATAGCCCATTGAGATGAGTCCAAAGATGTTTATTTTTCTGAGTCAAAATTTTTTGGGAATTACTTCAAATTATAATTTTAAATAATAATAAGAAATGACAATTTTTTTAATATTAAGTAAATTAATAATAAAGCTTAAATGAGGTAAACTAAAGATATGTAATATAACCAAATTAATTTGAGAATATTGAAAAAAACAGATAAATTATACAGAAAAGTTGCATTCAAAGATAATAAGATGAATTTGTGTAACATCTATGATCATGAAATCTTGTACAATTTAAAATCTCTTAAAATATATAAACATTGGATAGAGCCTATCAAGTGTAATATCATCTTGAAATATCATTATTTGAAATTACTACAAATTAACATTGTAAATAATAAAAAATTATTATTACAATAATTAAATATATATTAAAGCTAAAATGTGATAAATTGAGGCAATATAAAACAACCAAATCATAATAATAAAAACATGACATGATAACAGATTTAGATTTATACAATAAAAAAACCAAGCAAAGAAAAAAAAATAATAAATAAGATAAAATTACTATTCTATTGTTGAGAAAATATATAAATTAAAGAATAGATTTGTGAAATTGAAGTATGTTATATAGCCAAATGAGGCATAAAATTATATGAAACAAAATAAATTATAAGGGGAAGTTGAATTTCAATTATGCAAACGAGATTGGACATAAATATCCTAGGCTAACAACATAGTCAAACATTAAGCGTTCACATTCCTAGTTAAAACCATCAAAACACTATTTAAAAAATATTGAAGTGATTATTTTGTTGGATGGTGCACATCGAGTTGAGCCTAACAATAATTGTTTTTCTCATTCAAACCTCATTTGGAATTACAATGAATTGCCAAAAAATAATCATGAATAATAATAAATTATAATTTTTTATCTTAAGTAAATAGATAATAAAGCTGAAATATGTTTAATTGAAGCAAAATAAAATAAACAAATAAAAATGTTATGAGCTTAACACAAAGGGAGATTTAGATATATATGATAATATAACTTAATAAAGAAAAAAATTTTGAGGAAATAGAATAAATTGTAAGAGAAAGTTGCATTCTAAGCACACAAAAGATCAAGTGTAACATCCTCGATAATCAAATATGATACAAATAAAAATGTCTCGTAAAGCAATGCAAAAACCCAATAAAACAAAACATCTAAAAAAATTTAATTGAGTATTTAATTGGTTATAACTTGTCAAGGTGCATCCATTGTTGAATTTTTCATCTCAATCAAACACCATTTTGTAAACTTACAAAGAAAAAACTTACTATTTTGTAAACTTACAATGTACCATTTGGTTGTTGCACCTACCATTAGCCAACAAGGGAATTATGGGCATAAGCATAATATTTAAGCATGGATTCTACTTAAGGGCCTTTAGGCATAATACTACACATAACAGCTTCACATCATTGGCTTTTAAACCAAGCACAATGAATAATTGTAAGAATTAATAGTTCCTAAATTCTCAGTTGAATTAGTTTTGTGGCACCTTCACTAATAAGGTAAAAAAACCTCCCTCATAATGATCTAAACATAGTGCACGTTCCTTATTAGTGTGTGAATAAGCCAACACTTGGTCAATTCTACTACACCATGATATGGAGAGCAACCATTGAAGTATCAAATCACAATGAATGCTTTGCTATCAAAACCAGTTATCCCTATAATAACTTTTTTAACACCATTAGCTTGAAATTATGAAATGCTAAAGATCTATAGACTTGTTTGCATAGTTTGTATTTGCACTGGAAATTGGAAAGACATGAACTTTTAAACTTTTGTTCCATATGAGATTTTTGTTTTCATTGAGCTCATCATAGGACACCTTCATTATCTTTTAATACATGTTCCATTCTAATATCAATCTTGCATTTAACAATGTCCTCTACAATGGTCGACCCATCGTAATAAGACTACTTTCCAAAAAGAGTCAAACAAAGCCCATTCGCTTCATTGTCGTTTCACTAGATAATACACAGGTCTAGTAGGAATCTCATTAATCTATTCATGTGTAGTTTAAGAGGCAATATTTACCTTAAGAGAGTCATATTGACTCCTATTGTTTAACCATGCTTGGTTAAATTTCTTTAATTTAACATTCAAAGCACTAAGAAGAAATCACATTGCATGAACATCTTTGAGGCCCATCACAATGCTTTATTGCAATTAAATCGTTAGATTACTCATGTTTGTACTAGTTTGGAGTCAATTGTTATAGGCAAAGGGAACGGCCCCATAGGGGCCACTCCCACTTTATCCGTTAGTGGACACACATCAACCTACTCTAGGTGCATGAGTAGCTAAAGTAATCCACCAATAGCTGATGGGGTTAGGACTGGGACCCTCATGTGCATTCCTTAGAACCAATTTTTTTTCCTAAAGTTATGAATCTATTTTGTCATTTTCTCTGATCTTAATTTCACAATCAACCAAAGTTTCTTCACCTTGGAGACATGGTGTCTTTATGAGTATGAATTGAGTTAAAGGCGCTCGACCATCCATGTTTTAAAGGGTCATCAAGGTTCATCAATCACTACTTAACATGTGCTCTACCAACTCTTTGGCTCTACCTCTAGCTAAGTTGTTTCTTGAGCTGACAAGTTGTTACGTAGGATAGCTAACTCTTCCCAAGACCAAAACCTACGTCTCAAAACCACTTGTTGTTACCATCAACTACCACCTCCTAGAGCTAGAATTTTAACTTGACATCCTTTTGAAGCTTTTGTCAAATGGCTTTCTTCATCATTATGGGCCTTCATTAGAGTTTCCTTAGGCTTTTCCCCATTCAAGTATTGTTCACCATCTTTCTTTTTTTGATAAGAATGCAACCACTGTAACCCTTCATAAAAGATCATGGTCAGCTGGTAGCTTACCCTATAAATAGGACGCCACAATTCACCTTCCTTGCACCTGTGTTTGCTTACCCTTTTTATTTACAAGTTGTCAAGCTCCTTGGTCTATGTTACAGGATGGGGGTAGAAAGGGAGCCCACTGGCGATCACTTATGCAAGCCTTGATAGGTCGAGCATTGTGATCAACTGTGACGTCAATTTCTCCATTAGTGATATCTACTAATTTTGGTAAGTTCATTCCTTTGGGTATGGCTTCACTGAATAGTAGACTAGGATAATAGTAATCTTGTTAATCAATTCTTGTGCATCACAAATTAGATAATGAGACATTTAGCTAATTTAAGAGAGTCATACTTACTACCATCATTTACACACGCATAGTTGAATTTCATTACTTCGACATTGAGAGCACTTAGCAGAAAGGACATTGTGTGACCATCCTCAATACTTTGTGTTTATTAAACACTCAGAGTCCCAATGTTTGTTCACATTTTGAGTCATTAATCAATGCTAGAGGAAGGGCTCCATAGAGGCCACTTCTAATCTGTTTGTCAATCAAGCCCCATCCACATACTCTTAGTGCAAAAATTGCTTGAGTTGTCCATCAGTAGTCGATTAGTTTGGGACTACAATTGTCATGCCCATTCCTTAGGCCAATTCCTTTCCAACCACTTAGCTGTACCAGTAGCTAAGCCATTTCTAGGGAGAATAAGCTATTAAGAAAAAAACTTTTACTCTTCTCAAGGCCCCTATCGACATCTCTAAAGCACTTGGCTTTGCTATCCATTGCGACATAACAACTCTAGAAATTTAACCTGATGTCATTTAGATGAACATGCAAAAGAAACTCTCTAACTAGTTTCTTCCATCTTTTAATATTAGCTAACCCATGTTCAAATGTGATTGACATGGTGCCGTTCCTTTCTCTTGCCATCTTAATTAACCAACGCCCATTATCGGCTCTAGGATATTACAAAGTTGTATACTATAACCCTACTTTCAGTTCATCCACATCGCTAGTTATGCTTACAAAAAAATGGCCCACTTCGAGCCTTGATTCATTGGCTTAAGTCATAAAAAAATCAAGCATTCCTACCAATTTAATCTATAAGAATAGGTCAAGGGCATTGAACACCCAATGCCTCTAGTCATTAACTTTACTTGATAAAACATTGACTGTGACTCTAGCTATCTTTAAGGAAACTTTGAAGGGAACTAGCTACTAAATGATTTGATTTGTCATTCACTCATAATCCAAAGAGAATGGTAGATTTGTAAGTTAGTATCACTATATGCCTCCATCAGAGTCTCCTAGTATTCGGCCTACTTAGTGAAGGGAAAACTAATGTACGAAACTCGTATGAGGGGGTGAATTATAGTCTTAGAAGTATTTTTTTTTTATTTTTAAAATATTTATTTCTTAAAAAAAATTTTGTGTTTGTATAAAAACTTGATTATATGTAT
The DNA here is from genome assembly GCA_023846275.1 of Vanilla planifolia. NCBI lineage: Eukaryota > Viridiplantae > Streptophyta > Magnoliopsida > Asparagales > Orchidaceae > Vanilla > Vanilla planifolia. Next base: position 1,174,346 of record JAIUJO010000123.1, on the reverse strand, counting down.
ATATTATTTTTAATATGTTAATGAAAAAGATGATAAAAATTAAAATGAGACACCATAAATTTTATGTGGATCGGTTCACATTAGAATCAATGTCCACCACTTATTAAGGTCAGGAAAAATACCACAAAGAAAAAGTTACAACTTGAGGTTTTCTCTACGGTTCAACTCCTACCTACCAACTTTTATAAGTTCAATTATAATGTAGGCTTTTGTAAGCCTAACTCGAAGTCATTTTTTAATGAGATGAAACAAAACTTAAGCTTTTGCACATGTTGAGCCATCCATCCTAAAAGAAAAAGAAAAGCACAACAAGATGACAAAATTCTGATAAATGTTAACACCTTGCTACACTTATTGATTAATGAAAAAAAGCACAATAAGCATAAATTAAAGAAGAGAAAATAGAATTTGATAGTTTAGACAAGAATGACTTAGCTGGGAAACTTTTTAACAATTTTAGAAGAAGCCATAGTTGCTTTTAGTAGAATTTATACTAGTAGAATATAGAGCAATACTTTATTCAGATCACAAAGATTGATCTCATTATTAGTAATTCAATTTGTGATGGTTTGGTATTTAGAGAAATTTTGTTTATTATAATCATTACAAACGGTAAAAAGCTACTTAAAAATGTCATCTACTATGGTCGACCCATCGTAGTAATACTTTCCACATTGATTCAACAAAGCACATTCGCTTCATTGTCGTTTCAATTGATACTACGTAGCTCTAGTACGAATCTCGTTAATCTATTCATGTGTAGTTGAAGAGGAATTTATCTACCTTAAGAGAGTCATAGTGACTCCCATTATTTAACCATGTTGGATTAAATTCTTCTATTTAACATTCAAAGCACTAGGAAGAAATCACATTGTTGAGGCCCATTACAATGCCTTATTTCAGTTAAATAGTTATTACTCTTGTCTGTACTAGTTTTTAGTCAATTGTTAAAGGCAAAGGGAAGGGCCCCATATGGGCTACTCCCAATTTGTCTGTTAGTCGAGATGCATCCACCTACTCTAGGTGTACGAGTAGCTAATTTAGTCCACCAATAGCTGATGGGTTAGGGACTAGGACCCTCATGCCCATTCCTTAGAACAAATTTTTTTTCCTAAAGTTACGAATCCATTTTGTCAATTTCTCTGATCTAAATTTCACAATCAACCAAAGTTTATTCACCTTCGAGACATGGTGTCCTTATGAGTATGAATGGGAGTTAAAGTGGCACGACCATCGAAGTTTTCAAGGGTCATCTCGAAACATCGATCATTACCCAACATGTTGTGCTCTACCTCTAGCTATGTAGTTTCTTGAGCTGACAGGTTGTTATTTAGAATAGCTAACTCTTCCCATGACCAAAACCTACATCTTAAAACCACTTGTTGCCAGCAACTACCACATCCTAGAGCTAGAAATAGAACCTTTTGCCCTTTTAGTCTTGAAAGTTTTCATTATAATATTTTCTACCATAACTGAGATCTACACTAATAAATGCTCGACATTGACTCAAGCCTTATGCTTTGTAGTGACTGTTGCACCCTTTAATGCATCTAGGCATTGCATTGCACCGACGGCCAGGTGTGTGTCGCATTCTTAACTGTTATCCATTTTGGGAATAGTAGATTGAAATGGTGTGTTGTTACAAAGTCCTTATTAGATTTTAACTTTGGTGACCCTTACCCTACTATCTAAATTATCCAACAAATCTTTTAGGTTCCACATTAGTATGTAGTTGGACACTGTAACCCAGTTTTTAGTTCATCTCACGTCACAAACTATGCTTACCAAAAATGGCCCACATTGATCTTAGATTCCTTTCTTCAACTCATTAAAGAAGCTAAGGTTCCTACCAACTTAATGTATGAGAATATGTCAAGGGCAATGAGCCCCTGATCTCAAGTCAATGGCTTTACTTCCTAGAACCCAAACAAGGGTTCTACCTATCTTCAACTTAATTTGAAGAGAACCAACTACTATATCCTTCAATTTGTCTTTCATCTGTAAGCCCAAGTTAGAGAAACAACTAGCATGTTAGTATTGTTGTAGGCCTACATCAGAGTTTCCTTAGGCTTTGCACAACCCAAGTATTGTTCACCGTCTTTCTTGTTTTGATAAGAATGGTCCCACTCTAACCCTTCATAGAAGATCATGGTCAGCTGGTAGCTTACCCCTTGAATAGGATGCCACAATTCACCTTCCTTGCACCTTTTGGGTTTGCTCACAATTTTTATTTGCTAGTTGTCAAGCTCCTTGGCCTATGTTACAAGATGGGGTAAAAAGGGGGCCCACTGGTGATCACTTATGCATGCCTTGATAGGATGAGCATTGCGATCAACCGTGACGTCAATTTCTCCATAAGTGATATCTACTAATTCTGCTAAGTTCATTCCTTTGGGTGTGGCTTCATTTGATAATAGACAAGAATAATTGGAATCTTATTAATCAATTCTTGTGCATCACAAATTAGATAATGAGACATTTAGCTAATTTAAGAGAGTAATACTTACTACCAACATTTACACACACATAGTTGAATTTCATTACTTGGACATTGTGTGAGCATCCTCGAGGGACATCACAATGCTTTGTTTTTATTAAATACTCAGAGTCCCCATGTTTGTTCCTATTCTAAGTCATTATTCAATGGTAGAGAAAGGGTTCCATAGGGGCTACTTCTAGTCTATATGTCAATCAACACCCATCCACCTACTCTTACTGCAAAAATTGCTCGAGTTGTCCATCGGTATTCGATGAGTTTGGGACTACAATTCTCATGCCCATTCCTTAGGCCAATTCTTTTCCAACCACTTAGCTCTACCAATAGCTAAGCCATTTCTAGGGAGAATAAGCTATTAAGAAAAAAACTTTTACTCATCCTAAGGCCCCTATCGACATCTCTAAAGCACTTGGCTTTGCTATCAATTGCCACATAACAACTCTAGAAATTTAACTTGATGTCATTTAGATGATCATGGAAAATGACAATCTTTAACTAGTTTCTTCCATCTTTTAATGTTAGCTAACCCATGTTCAAATGTGATTGACATGGTACTGTTCCTTTCTTTGGTCGTCAAGGCTCTCATTGGATTATTTTCTAGTGCAACCAAGATCTAAACCAATAAATTCTCCACGAAGGCTCGTGCTCTACTTTTTGTAGCAATTATTGCACTTTCCTTTTGTTTTGATGTGTTGCATTAATGTAATGGCTATGTATATATTGCACACCCAAAACATAATCCATTTTTTGGACTAGTTGATCCGACGAGTGAGTTGTTATACACTTCTTAATGGAGTTTAACTTCCAAACCACCATCTTGCCATCTTAATTAACCAACACCCTTTATAGGCTCTAGGTTATTACATAGTTCAACACCATAACCCCACTTTTAGTTCATCCACATCGCTAGTTATTCTTACAAAAAAATGGCCCACTTGGAGCCTTGATTCATTGGCTTAAGTCATCAAAGGAGTCAAGCCATCCTTCAAATTTAATCTAAAAGAATAGGTCAAGGGCATTGAACACCCAATGCCTCTAGTCATTCGCTTTGCTTGAAAAAACATTAACTGTGGCACTAGCTATCTTCAGGAAAACATTGAAGGGAACTAGCTACTAAATGATTTGATTGATCTTTTGCTCATAAACCAAAGAGCATCATAGATTTGTATGTTAGTATCACTACAGGCCTGCATCAGAGTCTCCTAGTCGATCTACTCAGTGAAGTGAAAACTAGTGCACGAAACTCACATAAAGGGGTCAATTCTAATCTTAGAAGTACTTTTTTGTTAATTTTAAAAATGTTTATTTCTTTAAAATAATTTTATTTTTGTATAAAAACATGATTATATGTATCAATTATTTTTAATATGTTAAAGAAAAAAATGATAAAAATTAAAATGAGACACCATAATTTTTATGTGGATCGATTCACATTAGAATCTATGTCCACCACTTATCAAGGTCAAGAAAAACACCATAAAGAAAAGGTCACAACTTGAGGTTTTTCCCTATAGTTCAACTCCAATCTACCAACTTTTATAAGTTCAACTATAACATAGGCTTTTGTAAGCTCAACCCTAACTCATTTTGTAATGAGATGAAACCAAACTTTGGTTTTTGGAAATGTTGAGCCATCCAACCTAAAAGGAAAAGAAAAGTACAACAAGATGAAAAATTTTTGATAAATGGTAACACCTTGCCACACTTATTGATTAATGGAAAAAAAGCACTATAAGTATAAATTAAGGACGAGAAAATAGAATTTGATAGTTTAGACATGCATGGCTTAGCTGGAAAAATTTAACAATTTTAAAAGATGCCATAGTTGCTTCTAGTAGAATTTATACTAGTAGAATATAGAGCAATACTTTATTGAGATCTCAAAGATTGATCTCATTATTAGTAATTCCATTTGTGATGGTTAGGTATTTATAGAAATTGTTTTTATTATAATCATTACAAACGGTAGAAAGCTACTTAAAAAGCTGTAATCAAAGAGCTTAAAAATTCATTAAAATAAGTTTTCAAAATGGCCAATGCAATAGCTAATAATTAGCCACTAGGTAGGATGGATCAGGCCCATTGGATCTGATTAGAGGCAATAAAGACTATAGATCTAATGCTGACTAAATGGATGAGTTATGGATGGTCTGATCAAGACGGATTTGATCTTGGCCATCTCATCAAGTTGTATGAGATATTGATCATTCGATTTAGCAATGATAAAGTTGGAGTTGATCTTAGCCATAGGACTTAGACATGATAATTAAGAACACGATTCATGAAGAACATATAAAGAGTTCTAGGCATCCAATAAGTTAAGATATAGCTGTGATCATCAGATCTAGGGATAAATTATAAGAAATCAATTGAATCAATAATCATCATTAGATTTAGAAGATCGAATTAGATGGTGTGATGAATGATATTGTCAGACAAATAAAGGAGAGGTGAGCTCCACCGTTCGATTGTGAAGACACAAGACTTGATGGTGTTGAGTGCTCCTACATTGGATGTAGGTAGACACAATGGACTTAGTCCCATATTGCAAGAAAGGATAAGAACTTGGACTTTATAATAATTCTTGTAAAGGTATAATGTAGAGCCAAATTACAACTGGCTCCCCTTTGTGTGCTCGAGAATTCATCCCCTGGCATACTTGTAACATACAAGTTTACATGGGTCAACTCACATGTGCATAAGTTCAAATGTTGCCCAACTCGATCCAATGCCTTTCATTGAGTTCAGGAATTCATCATGAGACAAAATGAGCTCGACCAAATTTAGTTAATTTTAATACCTGACCTTAGGACAACTAGTGCTTGCCTTGTTAGGATTGCACTTGTGCTAAAGTTAGAATATGGAAGAAATTTCCTTATTTTAATTATTAAAAATGTAACAGAAATAAATTTTTTTTAATTTAATATAGGTTCATTAAATAAAGTAATATGGAATTTTAGAATGATAGAATATAACTAAGGAAAGAGTTATGAGATTCAAAATTGGTATCCTATTCATTTGTTAAATTAAGGACATTATTGAATAATTTGATGCTCATATTATGCTTATTTTAGCTAATTGTATTATTACAAATCATAATTCTCCTCTCATGTGTCTTTTATATCGTTTTGATTTTATTAAACTATATTTCTTCAATTTGACTCATTTCTAGTTTATTAAAAATTTACTTAATGTGTAAAAAATATTATTTTTATTCTAATTTATTTTAATAAGTCTTAGCCATAAAAAGAGATTAGTTTGACTTAAAATAAATGTTGATAGAGTAATGTCATTAAGATATATCTAATTAAATTTATATTTTTATATTTTAAAATATTTAGTTTTTATACTTTTGACTTGCTTTATGACATAATCTTATTTGTAATAGATTTAATAATCAATGATGATATAATGTATTTCTTTAATATCTTTGAATAAAACCTTCTTATGCAATCTATCTAATTTCTTCAAATTTTTTACTTTCATTTTGTTAATTGCTATGAAACTCTAATTCTTCTCTTATGTTACATCTACATTGGTTGAATTTGATTATAGTTGATTGCTTTAATTAATATCATTTCAACTTTAAAATTTATATACTTGATATTAAAATAATAATTTTTGCTTCTTTGTTTATGTAACTAATAATGAATCCAAATTAGGTCATATTGAGATGAATCAAACATCATTTTACTCAACTTGACAAGCTTCATTGAATAAAGTTTTCTTCTTTTATTTTGAAATATTTTTTCTAAGGAATTGGCTTGCTTTATAAGATATTTTAATTTTGGTCTGATTTGATGATTAAGGATGCCACACTCGATCACCTTAATATCTTGTAATATAACTCTCCTATGTACTTTATCTAATTTGTTAAAATTTTTTGAATTTATTTGGCTACATTACTATGAGCTATAATTCTCCTCTTGTGTGTCTTTATATATCTTTGATTTAGTTAAATTATTTTTCATAAATTTATCTTAGTTTAGCTTCATTATATATTAACTTAATATTTATATAATAAATTATTATTATTCCTTTCTTGCTAGATAATAGAAATTCTAAATGATGTCTAATCTGGATGAAACAAATATCATCATACTAATGCTGCAAGCTCCATCAATTTAAATATTTATTTTTAATATTTTTAAATATTTATTTTTAGCGTTTTGTTAAGCTTTATGATTAATTTGGATTCACACATAACTTTAAGAAAAAAGATGTTACACTTTTAACATGGAATGCTACTTTCCTAATAATTTATATCATTTTCTCAAATGTTTTCTATTGATTTGGTTGTATTACTATTTAACTCAAAATCTACTCTTATTTTACCTCAATATTTTTTTTATTTAGTTATATTACAATACTTTAATTTATCTCTTTTTAGTCTTATTATATATTTACTTAATATTAAAATAATAACTTATTATTATTCATTCTTATTTACTTTGGTTATTCAAAAGTAATTCAAAATGAGGCCTAACCAAAATAAAATAAATATAATTGAACTTATCTAGATGGGCCTTACCCAAATTAATATTTGTTTTCATATTTTTAAATATTTTATCTTTAAGGGTTTAGGCATACTTTACTAGATGTTTTTATTCATATATGATTTAATGATTGAGGATAGTACACCTGATCTCTTTGCATCATGGAATGTATCCTTCATAAATTATTTGTAAAATTTCATCTTGTTTTATGTGTTCAATATTTTATATTGCAATGTAAATCTAAATTTTCTCTTGTTGGACATTTACATGAATTTTATTTTAATATATCATATTACTTTAATTTATCTCATTTCAATTTTATTATATATTTACTAAATATTAAAATAGTAATTTGTTACTATTTATGTTTATTTTCTTTTGTAATTCATAGTAATCTAAAAGGATGTTCGATTAAGATGAAATAAATATTATTGAACTCATACCACATTTAATGATTGAGATGCCATGGTCGGTGTCCTTCGTATCATGGAATGCAACATTCCTAGACAATTTATCTTATTTTTTAAAATTTTTTAGTATTATTTTATTATATTACTAAGTAAACAAAAATCTCTTATTATGGGACCATTCATCTCTTTGATTTAATTATTTTACATTTTTTCAATTTATCGTATTTTAGTTTTTAAACATATATTTGTGTATTATTATAACAATAATTTTTTATTATTTATTCTTATACATTTTGGTAATTTTTAGTAATTTTGAAAGAGATTACATCAACATGAAACAAATGTCAAGTGACTCATCATGACAAACTCTATATAATAAAAAGTTTATTTTTATATTTTTAAATTATGCTTCTATGATGCTAGCAAGTTTTATACTTTTCTACTGATTTAACAATCTATGATGTTACACTCTATCTTCTAAGAATCGTACAGTGCCACTTTCAAAATCAGTTTATCATTTTGTCAAATTTTTTACTTTGTGGTTTTAATAATATGAAATTCTAATACTCCTCTCGTGTGACCATTAAGTTAATTTTATTTGGATATATTAATTTGCTTCAATTAATCTCATTTTAGTTTTAATAAATATTTACTTAATATTAATATAATTATTTATTATTTTTATTTTTAATTTACTTTTTTATTTTTAAAAATTTGTAATAATTAGTAGCTAGGAGCGATCATGATGGCACAGTAGTCTTTTTGCTCATGTCCATGAGCTTTTTCTAACTAATTATTCATTTTTACATTCGAAATGTTTTTTATTCAATTGATTTTTGAGGCACAACAATGCATTTAGATTCAAACATAATTTAATGACCAAGAAAGTTGCATTAATCCTTTAAATATCTAGTTTTATAACTTTTTTATACAATTTAGCTTAATTTAAATTTATTATATATATATATATTATAAAATAATTATTTATTATCTTTTATCTTAAGTTACTTTGGTAAATCACAAATATTTAACCATGGTTAGGTTAAGATGAAATTAACATCATTGGACTCACCACAAAGAGCTTTATCCATTAAATAAACATTTTTATATTTTTTTTGTATTTTATTTAATAAGGTTTTGGCATAGTTTATAAGACATTTTGATTTATATCTAATTTAACAATTAAGATTGTTACGCTTAATTATCTTTGTAAATATCAATGCAATGTTTCCCATATAATTTATCTCATATATTCGAATTCTTTGCTTTGATTTTTTATCACTATGTAACTCTAAAACTAGTCTAATGTGATAGTACACTGCATCGATTTTGTTATGTTACATTGCATTGATTTTTTGTTCTTTTTAGATTTAAAATATATCTAAATAATACTAAATTTAAAATTTATTTTTATATTTGCTTATTTGTTACAGTAACTCCAAATGAGTTCTAATTTATATTAAAAAAATATTAATAGAGTTGTCTCAACATGCTCCATTAAAATAAATATTTTTTTATTTTGTTAAATTTTATTTTCAATGTCTTTGCAAAACTTTACCAGATATTTTAATTCAAACCAAACTTGTTGAATTAGGAAATTGTATTTAATCTCCTAAGCATTTTGAAATGCAACTCTTTGGTATTGTTTATCTCATTTATTGAAAACATTTACCTTGAATGGGTTAAGTTATTATGAAACTCTACCTCTATAGTTATGACTTTTATATCACTATAAGATGGTGATATTACATTACTTTAATTTATCTCATTTTACCTTTAATATATATTTACTTAACATTAAAATAATATTTTTTATTATTATTTATACTTATTTTCTTTGGTAAACATAATTCTTCCAAATAGGATTCAATTGAGACAAAATAAACACTCTTGGACTCATATCAAAAAGCTCTATCAAGTCAAACATTTCTACTTTATTTTTAAATATTTTATATTTTTTGATTTTGACACATTTGAGATATTTCATTTCCTCTAGATTTGATAATAAAGGATTTTATGCTTGATCTCCTTAATATCATGAAATATAACTATCTTTTCTAAATTATCTCATTTTTCTTAAAATAGTTTCTTCTGATTTCATTATATTTTTATGTAAACCAAGATCTCTTCACAAGTATTTTTTATGTTCATTGATTTTGTTTTGTTACATTTCTTTTATTTATCTTATTCTAATTTTAAATTTTATTTACTTAATATTAAAATTATAATTATTTTCATGCTAAGCAAATTTCTCTTGGTGATTCATAATAATTTTAAAAGAGGTCTAATCAAGACAAAAATAATATTATTGCACTTAATATGAGAAACACTACTAAACTTAATGTTGATTATTATATATTTTTAATCTTTTATTTTCCTTGATTTTTGCATACTTTTTGAATGATTTTGATTTAAAACTATTTTCATAATCATGAACGTTTCACTTAATCTCTTACACTTCAGCTTTCTTGTGTAATTAATCTTAACACTTCAAAGTTGTACTAAATTTTGTTAATTAATATATAACTCTAAATCTCCTCTCATATAATCTTTTGATGATTTTGATTTTGTTTTAACAAAATTGATAAATTTTTCTAATTTTAAATTTAATATATATTTATTTAGTATTAAAATGATTGTGTGTTATTATTTTTTGCGTATTTTTTTGCCTCTAGTAGAAATTCCAAACAGTGTTCGATTGAGGCAAAATAAATTTTTTTTAACTCAACTTAATGAGCTTTATCGATTTAAACATTCATTTTTAAATTTCTAGGTATTTTCAATTCTATGGTTTTGGTATACTTTATTAGATATTTTAATTTGTACTAGATTAGACAATCCTAACTGTAATACTCGAACTCCTTAGTATCATGGAATAAAATATTGCCCTCTAATTTCTCTTCTTTTTCAACTTTTATCTTTTATTTGGTTATATTATAATGTAACTTTAGATCTCCTTTTATGTGTCGGTTAAATTACTTTGATTTGATAATATTATAATATTTAATTTATCATTTTTTTAATTTTAACATGTTTTTTCTAAAAATTAAAATGATAGATTCTAAGATTTATTCTTATTTATTTTCATTATTCATATTAATTCCAAAAAGTTTAGATCGAGATAAAACAAATATCGTTGAGTCATCTCGACTAGTAAATCCAAACAAATATTAGTTTTTACTATTCTTTAAAAGATAATATTCATTATTTTAGTATGTTTTACAAGATATTTTGATTTGTACATGATTTGGTGATAAAAGATCTTATATTTGAACACCTTAGTATCTTAGAATTCAAGTTTGATTTGGTTATAATATTATGAAAATGATGTTGTTCTTCTATATGACCATTATACTTCTTTGATTTGGTTATATTATAATACTTAATTTAACTTTAGTTTGGTATTAAAAGATATTTACCCAATATTAAAATAATTGTTTTTTTTATTTATGTTTATTTGCATTGGTTATTTGTTGTAAATCACTATAAGGTCGGATCAAGATAAAGCAAAAGTTGTTATTCTCATCTCGATGAGATCCATCCAATTAAACCTTGATCTTTATATTCATAAATGTTTTATATTCAATGGATTCAGTATTCTTGTTGAAACTTTTTGGTTCAAACATAATTTTAGCTTCTAGGATTACACACTCAATCTTCAAAATATCTTAAAATTTTATTATCCAACATAATTTATCTCATTTTTAACTTCAGTATATATTTAATTAGTGGAATAATAATAATTCATTATTTTATTAATTTGTTTTGAAAATTCTCAAAAATTTCAAATAAGTTTAGATTGAGACAAAATAATTGTTATTGTAATCATCCCAAAAAGGGACATCCATTAGATATTCCTTTTTAATATTTTTTGCATTTTATTTTTAAGGTTTTAACGCACTTTAGTAGACATTTTGATTTGTGCCTAACTTGATGATCGAGAAAACCAAACTCGATCGTCTTTATTAATTGCAATGTGATATTCCTATAAAATTTATCATATTTCCAAACAAGGTTCAATCGTGATGAAATGAACTTCATTAAACAAGTATCAATGAGTTCTATCTAATTAAATATATATTTTTTTATATTTTTAAATATTAATTTTTTAATAGTTTTGTCATACTTTGTGCTATATTTATATTTGTGCCTAATTTTATGATCGAGGATATGTTTCTTGATTACTTTAGTATCTTGCCATATAATTCCTATGTTGCTTATCTACTTTTTGAGATAACATATTTTTTTGATATTAAAACATTAATTTATGATTATTAATTTTTATCCAATTAAATCTTTATTTTTGTGTATTATAATTTTATTTTTTTATTTACAAGATTTTTTTATTCATAATTGATCTATTGATCAAGAAAGTCATTATATATCTTATTGGCAATATTGAGAGCAACATTTTTGTACACTTTAACATATTTCTTCAAATGTTTCACTTTGTTTTGGCTATATTACTATCTGACTTCAAATGCTCTCTCATGTGCCTCCACATCACTTTGATTTGGTTATATTATATTGTTTCAATTAATCTCATTTAAGCTTTAATATAATTTTTTATAATTTAAATGACTTTTTTTTATTATTTATGCTTATTTACTTTTGTAATTCATAGTAATTCTAAACGAGAATAATAAAGACAAAACAAATGTTGGTGGGCATGTCTTGATGAGTATTATTAAATTCTTTAATTATTTTTTATAATTTTAAATATTTAATTTCTCAAGAATTTAGCAGATGAAGGAAATGAGAAGGTTTAACTTGGAGAAGCTTAGCAAGGAAAAGAAGATAAAGAATCAAGATGGATATTAGAAAGCTTTGGTGCTGCTGAAAGGGGAGTGTGGAATGGAAAGAGAAAGTAGTAGAGTTGTGAGAAGCCGTTTATAGCTAACGAAGTAGGGAGCAAGAATTAGTTTAGGTAAAGTATGTATTCAAGGGTTATTTTTATTTGAATTCAACTTGGTTTTTATGCAATAATAGAACTATGTTAGGGAAAGAAAAAAAAGTTATGCCAAAGTTTAGTTTGACTTCATTAAATCAAAATGACCATTTTTTATCGATCAATTTTTAACATAAAAATAATTCACTAAGTAGCCAATTAGATAATAAAAACAAGCAATTCAAATTATCTATTATTAACAAAATCACACATCATCATTTGGTCTAATGAATTCAATAATCTCTATCACTTTTAAAGATAAATATTTTAATGTAAAAATGTTAATAAAAAATTATAATAATATAAGACAATCATTAAAATATATGAATTTAATTGGAAAAGATTTTTAAAAGTGATTTTTTATATTATGTTAATACTCTATTAGATTTTGACTTGTAAATTTAGAAAGAGGATTTAATAAGGATGTTTTCAAAATGAGTTTAATATTAGAGAAAATAAATTTTTGTGGAAATTATTTTTAAAATATCAATGTTTTTATGTTTGGTAAAAGACTTTCAAAAAAAAAAAAAAGAAATATTTAAGAATACAACCTAAATTGAAAAGCAAATTGAAGGGTGCTACATGGCAACCACCAAATACCATAGTGTGAAAAGTCATTTTTGACATTAACCATTTAATTCCATTTTTTTAAGAAAAGTCCTACAATAAAAAAATTAATACACTTTGCATGATAGATTAATCAAAAAATCTTCCAATTTTTCATATAATTATTTACAAATAAAAATCTTACAAAAGTAATTTTCTTTTCTATAACATATTTTATGAATAATTTTTAGTGGACCCACCAACAAAATGTTTTTTAAATTATGTTAAATTCAGAGTTGGTTAAGCCCATTTGTGGAGCTAAAGGCAGCCAAAGAAGCAAGCGAGAAAAAGTAACTATTCCAAAGAAGGGCTCAATCTTTCTCTACAAGTTTTTTGGCCATGTCAAGAATATACTGCACGTAAGCACAAAGTTGGTTTTTTAATATAGTAGAAGCTTCCTTATATTTTGTCCATGAGCTTCATCTCATCAACAGTCTCTTTCAACCTTCCACGATGGCAATCCAATTTCAACTGTATTGGAATAGCTTTGCCCGCAAGTCGTTGTTCTCTTTTTTGCTTGCTGAAGCTTCCTACTGGAATCAGTTATTCATGGTAAGTCAAATATGAAAAAAAAATCATGGAAATCTCATATCAAAATTATAAAAACACAACTGAAGGATACATGATTTGTACTTGTAATGAATCTAAAGCAATCTCAAAAGAAGACGAAACGTTCATTTTAGTTGCAATGTTAAATTAGAAAGCATTACTTTTGCATTTGAAAAATAACCCCCCCCCCCCTTTTTCTAAGGTTGGGGCAATATAACCTCAGCAATTTCTCAGTAAAGAAGAATGTGAAAGAAGTTGCATTTAAGATTGACATGAACAAACCACCATCTATTTAACTCTTTATTAAATATGCTTTTTTGTTGGTTTGGGGTGGAAGGGAAGCTAAGGTTTTCAATAGACATTTGTAATTAGCTTATTTCAGAAAGACTTACTAAAAAAATGGATTGAAAAATAAATTGAGAAAGAGGAAGGAATGGTTTAAAGTGAGAGAGAAAAGGGGAGGGATGGGCAAATAGGAGAGAGAGAGAGAGAGAGAGAAAGAGAGTGAAGAAGGAATTAATGAGCATGCTCAAAGGAGTGTTTGGGTCAGCTAAAAAAAGGACATTTTTCATAGCAACACTTCTTCAAAACTCCTGATGAAATTTTATAAATAATTGCTAACTCCTCAAATCAATGATTCACTAATCTATCATTTGTTTCACCTAATTGATGACAACCAACTTTACAAATTACTATAACGAAAAACATACATGAATACTAAAAAAGACAATTTCACATGAAAATTGCAAATTCAAAAGAATAAAAAGTAATTTTCATACTTGCAAACATCTTTATTAGATTTCAAATAGATAGTTGTAAAAAGAAACATCACTTTTGTCACTTCAGCTCCAAGCTTTTTCTCTCAACAAGTGACTCACATCCTAAATGTCATGGTAGCTTATAAAGTAGAATATAGATTGCTAGTCAATTAAAATATTTCGTTTGATTTCACAAAAATTTTGATAGCTTATTTGACGCATTATAAGCCTCTGAGCCACACACCACCATCCACTTGCATATCAAAAATAAGGACAATAGAAGCTTGATCTTCATGTCTACATCAATTACCCTTTAGTGATAATTGTCGAATTGTGAGAAAAATATGATTTAGCTCTCTAGCATCTATTTTCCAATAGATTTATATAGTTCACATTACTTTGACTTATGATTTTGAAATCTTAAAGGTTCATATACAAATTAATACATATGATCTGCTCAACTTCATATGCATCTATAGTGGACTTAATCATACTCTACACATGTAATCTCTTCAAATTTTTAAATCTTTTTGTGCATCTTTCCTTCTGATCATTTTTCTTGAAAACTCAATAGAGTAATGCATATTATCATCTTGTTAATAGTGCTAACTTTGTTACCATGTTTATTTAAATATCTATACAAAAAATTTTGATAATAACCCATTAATCAATAGCCTCGTGCTAAGAAACTTGAATTGTATGAGGAATGTTTTTACAAGACAAATTACATTTTCACGGTCATTTAATATAATAAAAATCATATTTTTCCTTTTCTCTCAAAAGATTTTTAAATCATGTGGTTTCTTTATATGTCTTTCAAAAGATGAGGTTTCAAATTTGGCTGTGGAGAGAGCAACATATTCTGAAGTTGAGGCATTTGGCTAAGTACTGCTACACACTTACAATATGTATCCTAAGGTACTCTTCTAAATATCAGTATCACAC
Organism: Vanilla planifolia; assembly: GCA_023846275.1. Taxonomy (NCBI): domain Eukaryota; kingdom Viridiplantae; phylum Streptophyta; class Magnoliopsida; order Asparagales; family Orchidaceae; genus Vanilla; species Vanilla planifolia. The sequence goes on along the minus strand of JAIUJO010000123.1, from coordinate 1,159,137 downwards.
CTTAAGCTGTAGTCTATGTAACATAAGAGTATTATGACATTCCTTCATATACATAAGAACCTGTTCAATCCTTTGCCAATGTTTTCAATATGGTGATAAAACCAACTATATATTTAGGGGCAAGCCTTATACAAAAATTGATATGCATCATATTGCTATCATAGGTGGGTATGATATCTTGGACAAGTATTTTCACTAATGAAAATTTTGTGATTACTCTTTGCTTAATTTAAAATGACTTGTAAGTGAAGTATATAATCCATTTATACTCGAACTTGTTCATACTAGATTTGTATCAGCTAATTGAAAGAAGAAAAAAATGGTTTTATGGAGTTTTTTGATGTTTTGATCAAAGTAAAATAGTGGTAAAGCTCATGCAATGGAGGTTTCATAAGCTTCAAGTGTTGGTGATATTTTATTCGTAGAATTCCACCTTTAGTAAAGGAAGGATAATGCTACACTTTCCTAGAGATAGTGAGTTGCAAGGAAATGTATAGTTCACATTGGCTAGTTGGATAGGACTAATTCTTTTCAATAATTTTCATATGCTTTTTGGCATCAATAACCCTTAGAAAGACCCTTAAAAAGTTAATCAGTGCACACTCGTGGAATTGTTAACGTGGAATAATATAAGAGCATAACCATAGTTGGAATTGGCTCCATGAATATTGTGTGTAGGTCGACAACAACAAATATGAATTAAAATTGTAACCCAACTAAGACCCAAGATTTTGTCATGTAATTTTTTTATAACCTACCTTACTACTTTAAGATATTATTTCTCTTTCATTGTTTCATATCAATAAAACAAAATTTTATCCTAAATTGTATCTCAATATATTAAAACCTTGGTATTATATATGTAATTTAGAATTTTTCTCTTCATTTTTTATGTGAGAATAAGAACTATGGTCTCCTTGCACCTAAAAGATGCAAGGAATCATGTTTTGCTCAGAGATTCCACCTTTTAGACATCACTCAATAATCATTCATTATCAACTTTAACCCTTGGTGTCATAGGCCCACCAGGTTTTGCTTGATTCAACTAATTTCATATTATATTATAAAAAGTATCATTCTAGCACCACAATATAAGGAGACAAACAAATTTTTATTAAGGTAGTGTCCCTTTTTGGTTCACTTATATTAGTCAAACAAAATTTTGTCTTTAAAAGAAATATTTAAATTATAAAACTATGTTTCTATGTATATAGCTTTGAAACATTTTCTATTTTCCAAATGTAAGAATATTCATACACTTATCCACCTAGAAATATACTAATAGTAACTCCTTATCTAATAATTCTATATTTAAAATATCGTCCAATGAACACCCAAATTTTTCTATCAAGGATGTTATAGGCTCATTTCCTTTAGCTTGTTTTTCCTTAAATCGCATAGTATTATAGGAGGTATCAATTTGATACCATAATATGATAGTATAATGTATCATGTTGAGATATTATTATTATTTGGCTTGTTTCATACTAACCAAAACGTGTTTTATCCCATAAGGCGCATAAACATCTACATTATTTTAAACTTAATTAGTATTTTTAGTTACAATAAAAGCTATAATTCTTTATTAAATTTGGGACAAAAATTTATGATTTTAGAGAAAATATTCGATACGGTACAACCAATAATATTTTTTTGGTATTATTATTTAGAAAGCTTTCTTTTTAAATAAGGACTAGAAAGAATAATCAACAATAAATTATTTTGTATTCTCAACAATGAATAAATGAGAAAAATATGATTCTTTGCTCCAAATACTATCACCAAAAATTCTTCTTCTAGCTCCTTCGTCCCTCACCAGAACATCATCCTAGGCCACATCTGTGACATCCTTCAAGCACTTCAACTAGTCACATACATTCATAATTCAATAGTCTCTGCAACTTGTTCTTGTCATGAAATGAAATTTCAAAAATGGGATTGCCCTGCACTCCAACACAATGTTAAGTGGTTGCACCACTAGATTGCATTCAAATGCGATGTTGGAAGGTTTGACCTCAACTATTTGATCTCCTAAAAAAACTTCTAAATCGATCTCCATATATGGAGAAAGAATACGCAAGCAAACGTTGTCCTTAACCTTCTTAAAAACAAAATGGATGGTCCCACTTTGCCTTTGAGGCTCTTTCCCTCACCCTTTAAATGTTCTAATTGATATGATGCCATACAATGTCCCTAACCTTGAAACCATATTCCACTCAATGCCTATTATACAATTTCCTATTATTGTTTTGTGCCTTTTCCATCAACTTTTAATTGTATCCTTCAAATCTTATTGAAACTATTGTGCATTATGTTGCAATAATCCTTTGATACATTTAATTGTGTCAATTTAGAGCTCTGCATTGAATGGTCTTTAAGAACTAAATCCCAAATCACACATTAAATAGTCTTCAACCAGTAGAAACATGGACTAATATGTTGAATGAAAACTAGTCATAGAAGACACTTTCATCTTATACTTTAAAATATCATGAATGGTACCCTCATAAGAGTTGTTAGAGGGTCCTATTTATGATACTATAAATAACATATCATTGCACAAATTTCTCAAATTTTGATTTCTTACAAGAACAATACAAGTTCAATTTGTCGGTTCAAGACAGTATTTCTTTTTCATTCAAAAGCAACCAACCACCATTGAAGTATGAGTCTCTCAAACTAATCTCAACTAATCCCCATTACAAGACATGAAAAGTTGTATCCCTTAATAAACAAGGCCTTCACCTAAGTGAAAAATTAGATAGCTTTCATTGTTTTCACATTCGATCAATCCATATTAATGTCAATATCCTCATTATCTCCCAACACAAACTCTTTATGCATCTTTAGTTAGGTTGACTTCACAAAGCTTAAACAAAAGTTGCTTACTACATGTTTCAAATGAAAGTCAACCTATTTCGAGCTCCTTTCCTATATATGATGACAATGTTGAATTGTTATGGATAGGTCAGGTGCTTAATGTGTCATGTCTTTTGAAACTTGCTAGGTTCCACAAGAATTGCAGTGGTTGTCTATCAATGTGTGTGATGTTTCATTCCCAACAAAGATGGCAACCAATGTTTCATGGCTTGATGTAATGCTAAAATGTCTTTGTTGTATGACCATGAGTTTCCTTGAGCTTCTTGTAGTAGCATGAAATAATATGCTAGAAGATGTCCTCAAACCATCAACAAGATGCTAATTGCATTGCTTTACACATCGAATGCAATCTTAAACAAAAGTTATAAACTAAGAAAAATAAAATGTGTGCCCATAATTTATTCTTTAACAGGGGGAAGGGTATGATTTTTTCTCTTAAACTTCAATTTCACTTTTGTTAGTACATGCAATGGCATGACAATCTCAATGATGTTTTTAATGAATTATGAAGCTTGTAGATACCCCCATGAAGATCCTTACCTCAGTAACGTTATTTGGTTTTGAACATTCTCATATGACTTGCACCAAAATTGCATCAATTCTTCATTTTCCATTTCTAGCCTTGTGCACAAAATAAATCAATATCATATGCCTGAATTTGAACTGATTTAGGATGAGTTTCTATGTTTGGAATGACTTGTTGAGGAACTAGTTTTTCTTCATTCACAGGTTTTTTGCACGAACAATTTTTGGTCTCTCTCCTATCAGTTTCTTTCATTCTTCCTCCCTTGTTTTCTATCTCTCAATTCTCCTCCAAATAACCTAAACAATCCCACATGTATTTCCACTAGCCTTGCTCGTACATATGCTCTTGAACACATTCAAGCATTAATAGTAAACATATTCAACATATAGCATACTCAAATTGTGTAGGAATAATGCCAAAAAATTAACCTTAAAAAAGTTTACACTTTTGTGGGGATGAGCACGAAAGTTTTAGACACATGAAGTAATAAGCATGAAGTCCCACCGATAGTTCTTAAAGATTTCCTCAAGAATTGCACTCTAAGATTGGAGATTTCATAAGAAGAGCAAAGAAGTTGATCAATTTAACATGAGAAGCAAAACAACAAAAGTTAAATGTAGGTGATACAAAACCACTAATAGAAAGCCTTTAAGAAATCTTACAAATATTTTAGGACCAGGTCTTAAGGCATTTCTACAATCCAAGTGTGAATCTAGAAAAAGCAGACTCAAAAAATTTTATAAGATGTTTTCCAAATTAATCATAAGAGCAATAACAAAAAAGGAATAAGTAACACTATTTTTAAACCAAGTAGAAGCATCCCATCAATTATAAGATACTATAAGATTTTTAAAAAAATTTAGCGCCATTCTTATTTGAAGTTTTTCCTCACAATACTAATAAGAGTTGCACTATGAAATATACTAGGTTGTATTATATGGAATAATTAGTGATTTTCATATGCTTGTGTTTTAAAACCAAGCAATAGATGCAAGGAATCATAACCTTCAACTAACAATCTTTGTTTTACTCTCTCTCTTTCTCTCTCAATCTCTCTCCCCACCCACCTCTCTTGCACGATTACTCTTGATTTATTCAATGGAAATCCTATGAATTTCCCCATATAGTGACTGAATTCAATATGAGTATGGGTTATGGATGGATCAAGTAGATTAATTTAGTGATTATAAGTGCCATCATTACAAAGAATTGGACTAGAATGGTCATTGAATCTAGCTATGTGATACAATAGAAATGGTTGGAAGAAAGGGTTTATATAGTTTTCATTTACATTAAACCAAAAGGTAACCATTGAAATTATATTGATGTTAATCACAACAATTAGACAAGTCTCCAATCTTTCAAAGTAAAAAAGAAAAAAAAACTTCATTACACAAGTTGGAGACAGGAGTACATGTTGATATAAGAAGCCTTTCCCTTTCAAATAAGGTGCAAGAATTGATCTAAAAAGCTTACTCACATCTCCATTACTATACAAGCAACCCGTACTCATAATTGTGAAGTATCTTGATGATTTATGAAATCACTTTTTTTAGCTAGATGAATAACAAGGAAAATGTATCTGAAGTCAAAATACAATTTGATTAATGCAACCATGTTTTAAATATTTCCTTGCAAAGGAACATCCCGAAAATAGATTATATCAAAATACCAAGTTAGGGATGATAACATGACATAGTTTTTGAGTAAAAAAATATATTAATCAGCTTCCTTATCTACTACACAACTTCTCATCAAAGGTTGCCCAGTAAGATACTTCACTTTTAACATATTTCTTTTTTGAAAACAACCATGAATCGGACAATAATTGCAATGATGGCCTTGATTAAACCAATGTCAACTTTTGCTTGAAAAGACATGCCTAAATTGTTCATTTCAAGGGTGAAAAAAATTAGATCAAGCACCAAAGAGAAAAACAATATATGCCATATCTATTACATAGATCACAAATAAGCATAAAACGATGCGAGAATTACTAGTATTATTTCAAAAAAAAGGGAGAAAAGCTGCATGAAGTCTTTGGGAATGGCCAAAGATTATGAAATGAATCTTTTAAACGGCAAAAGTGCAAAGCAATTTATCAAACTTCATCAAAAAGCTTTTGAGTTGAGTCACTAACTAACTTTTAAATATATGACAAACTAATTGTTATTTCTTTCTTTTTTTTCACTCCAAAGAGAACCCAAAAGAGGTTCTAAAATCCAAGCAGATTAGAATAGCAAGCATAAAAGTTTCTCCAAAATGAAGATTTCAAAGTTCTAATATAAAAAAGAAATAATAAAAAGGAAAGATCATTTCCCTAGCAAAAGCAGTAGATGCTCCAAATTATTTAACATATTTATCAAACGTCTTCCTAGTTGATTTATTTAATGTCAATTGTTTGATAGTTTAAGATCATATTTTGAGGTTTTATGTCATTGTTCTTGTTTATATGTGTGGTTTCTGTAATTAATTTGCATTTGCACATAATAGCTTTTAATTTTTATGTAATAACTACATGATAAAGTATCATTATCAATGCTATTTATGTTATGTTTATCGAACATTACTATTGATTACAACACAAAAATGGTTAGTGAAATAATATAGATCTGACATCACTACATTTGTAGTAATAACCTGTCACAAACATTAATATTCAACTTTCAAATTACTAAAATGGATTCCAAACTTCATTAAAGGAATTCTTAACTTAGTTATTAGATCTGTATTCCTAGAACATATTAGACTAAATTAGTTCCTTAAAAACAAGCTAAAAATATAAAATAAAAAAGTATTTGATTGAATAAGACTATCACTAATATGTTAGAAACTTCAATTAATGAAGCAGTTTGCTTAGCGCTTGTGATATGAACCAGAGTCCAAGCATAAAGCCAAGCATAAACTCATAAATAAATGAAGATATTCATTAAACAATGCACCTACGTCACCAAACAAAACTGTAGCAAAAAAACATACCTCTTCACACTTCTCCCTGAGGCAAACATTCTGTTCAGCTACCAAAGTAACAACATTATCCATGTTCATGTATAGTGAAGTCTTCTCCATTTCTAAAGATTCAATCTACATTGGAAGAATATTTTAATACAACAATAATTAAAAAACTATGTTCAATGTAATGTTTTGATTGGGAGGAACACACTCCTCGAGCTGTTTGATGACAAAAATTGCTCTAGTTTCTAGTTCAATGAGATTGCAATGATCCAGAGACACAAATTCCTTCAAATGACATGTTGATGAAGTAGTAATTTTTTTGTAGGAATTGATTTTGATTCCATATAGTTATTTTGGAGAAATTTGATGTTCACATCCTTAAAAATCATCAAAAAAGAGACAACCTACTATTTGTTCACACTAGGGCATAAGAACCTGCTTACAAGGGAGGTAATAGAAAGATAGACACCTTGCTATCACCATTTGAGAAAAGGTCACAAAATTCTGGCAGCTTTGCTAAAGGTTGCTCCTCTTCCTAAAAAGTAATAAAAAAGCATTATTTGCAAAACTTCTAGACATCTAAAAGAGGGAAAGGAGAGAGAGGGTTTTGTGTGGGGAAGGCAGAATACATACTGAATTTAGGCTATCTCTATTTTGATGAGTTTTCTTCTAACAAGTAACATTTAGCAAAGCATGCGCATCAAGAAGAAAAAAGACCTCCACCTTATCAGCACCATCAGCAATCTCAGGTAAACAGCTTCCCAGAGGTAGAGTATCCCCATTAGATGCACAAATTTCCTATATAGGATAGCTAAATGGAAGTAGAATGCAAATTCTAGCTTCTCTTTAATTGGCTCTACACTGTTAGCTTCCTCATTTAACTTAGAAGGTAACTCTATCAAGGACACATTTTAGAATGCTTGTCAAAAAGGTATTGGGTTTGTTTGTTGTGTGTTATTTTCATTTACGAAAGGAACAAAAAAGTGTCTTTTAAATGAGATTTTAATTTTTTTAATGAAATGTGGTTGAAAAAGTATTTTTGTAATAGGTTTGAATATATTATGCATAAAGATTGACCTTTCCATAACACTTTTGAATGACATGAGAAAAAAAGACAAATATGTCAAATTTTATACAGCAAAAATAGATAACATTGGCCCTAACCACAACTTTCAAAAATATTTAACAAAAAGCATTATGATTTGAGCATGTTTTTTTACTCATCTTTGCAAAGCATAAGCTAACAAATCCATAGTTCTCTGAACAAAAATGCTCCCCAAAATCATCAACAAAGATATTGTAATAATACCATCTATTATGTTAAAAAATGCTTATAACTTAATCAATAACTATCACAACTAATAATTTTTTTAGTGACAAAAAATATCTTATTTAAGATTTAAGGTTTGGCTATATGATTGTTATGAGATTGTAATACCATATGGTCACAATGAAAGATAGCTAAATTTAACATAAATAGAATAAATACTGTGAAGAACGAGTGACTACACTTCGGAATATGAGTACAAATAAGTATATTTAAGAGAAGGTTGGCTGGTGTTTTAGTAATTGAGAATAAGCTTGGAGAAAATAGGTTTTGATGGTTTAGAAATATCTAAACTCTTAGAAGATGTGCTATTAAATTTTTTTTTCTATGAATAGAAAAAAGACAAACAAAACAGGACATTAGAAAAAGATAATTTGGAGGGAGAAGAGGTTGGTTGAAAAATTACATTGAGGACTTGTAACCTAAAACCAAATGTTTTTGTGCATGTTGGTTTGCATGTTTAGCTTAACTAGCTAGAAGATAACTAGTATAATATTTTATTCTTAAACTACACTTTCTTATTGAGATCTAGTTAGCAATTAAACAAACATCTAAGAATTATATTACAATATTTGAATGATATTTAGTTGGAGAAAGAGTCAAGAATCTAGATGTAATATTTAAAAAGTTTTATGAGCTTAATGGCTAATTTTGAAACCTAAAAAACTTGAAATCTTGGCCAAAACTCAAAAGCCTACATGCAATTTGTCATTTAAAGAATGGATGTTTCTTAAGCATCAAGAAATCATGATTGAGTTGTATAAGGTGAAACTATATAAAGCTTTTGACCTTGAAAAAGATGTTGTACAAAGTTCTTCACTAAGTCCATTATAATTTTTCACTATTCTCCCTCTTTGGAATTGAAACTAGGAAAAGAAAGGAATGAGAATACAACTCTATGTAGTTGAAGGCATTTGTAATGATGGTGCATGGAGGTGCTTAATGTTTAGGGCTTCTATATAATCCAAGAGTTAACTCAATAATATTATATTTTAAACAAAGTCAAATAAATAAAGGCTAAATAGGAATGCCTTTACAAAATAAGATGCCACTAAAGTTTGTTCAATTTTATTTACTTTAATCAATATTTAAAATACTTAAATATAGAAAAAAAAACATCAATGTTCATGTGATAATTAGCATTTTTTAGAAATTAGTCTTTTTACAGGAGAATAAAGGGATATTTTTTATATTCTCATCAAACAAATGGAATTACTTTTCTAAACCATCGAAATATATGGGCACTTTAGAAGAGAATTTAAATAAATTTGCATCTCTAAACAATCCAACAACCACATGCTCCTCCCTCTTAATAAAGAAGAAAATTTCTCAATGACAACAAGCACAACTCCAAATTGATTTGACCATGAAAGCTTATAAACCAACTTGCTCTAACATGAAAGAAATTGACAAAGGAATAGTCTGTATCTATAGCATCCAACACTTTATGAAAGGAAAAGGGGGTTTCCCATGTAGCAATTAATCAACAAATCTTACTAATGGAATTGCAATGGTTAAAAACCTAACGAATGCGAAAATAAACTTTGGAATAGTAGACAAAAACTAAATTACTATAATTGTGTTTGTAACACAATTCTGAGGAAGAAAAAATTACTTCATTCGATGCAATTTTTCAAAATTGATTTAATACGCCTGATAATCGAGAGCAATGAAAACAGCGAGTGATCATTAAATTTAAAAGTGGATTTAGTAGTTCAAGGAAAAGCTCCTAGTAGACTTCTAAATAGAGGAATATAATGATCAATAACCACACAAAAGAAATTTTATTCTATAAATATAAACCTTAAATGTGCGAAACCTTTCTAGAGACCAAACTAATCAGTACCTTGACGCTAAGGCAAGGTCATAAAGTGATGGAATTAGAGTCATACCTTCAACAATACTTAAAGAAGAATAAACAATAAACCAATGGATCCATTAGGTAATAACTAGATGTTCAGGCCAAATAGAGATAGGGACTTACCCTAATTGAATCAGAATACAAATCACTTGTGATAGAGAAGGCAGTCAATGGCTTGATTAGTAGATGGATTTCAGTCAAGGTATTGTTAATGGAGAAATGGTGACTGAGTGGAACATTAGCTTGCAATGCTCAAAGATAATCAACATTTATTATGAGGATGGCCCAAAAGAACTCCATTTGTTGTTATAAGAGTTGCAACAGCCAATTCTAAATGTAGGGTTTAAACAAAACCAATTGCTTCACAATTAGGGTTTAAGAAGCCTTGGTTTATGAAATGTGAAAATTCTCCTAGCACCCTTCAATCCTTCTATTATTTTTGTAGATAATGCTAGAAAGATATTCAAGTAGTCTTTTAGAATTTCTTTAATACTAATCAATACTTAGCAAAGATTTAACTACATTTGAGGCAAAGGAAAATTTGTCAAACTGGACTTAAGAATTAATCAAAAAAGATAATAGACGATGGAGTTTTTTATAAAAAAATCTTAGAATAAGGAAAAAACAATCCCACAAGTCAACAAAGACAAAACACATCATCTAAGTAGAAGCATATGGTTTAGGAGGCCTAAAGATTTTTAAGAGACCAAGTAATTGTGTTAAATGAGTTATGGTCTCTAAATAGTCCCAAGACCAACTTAATCAAAGTCTATTTTAAATAAATATAAATTAATAATTACTTGGATAAATTCTCATAAGATTATTAGTACTAAGTCCATTTAAGTTTATTTAGATCTTAATTGAAAATTAAAATACTAAAAATATAAAAATAAGATCACAAATGGCTATAGCATGTTTAGTTGTTTTTAGATATTGCTGTGTTTAAATTGAATTAGATGGATCATTTGGCTTTTCTAATCTCATAAATAGTATAGCCTCCCTTAAAATATATAAGATTTCTTAAATATCCATTAATGAAATACAAGTATCTCAATAAATACACCGAAGGACTACGACCTCTAGTTTATAAGAAAATAAGAGAAACATTATCGAGAAAAGATGAAAAGGGTGGCCTCTTTTCTTGAGATGGATAGTTAGAATAATACAAATTTGGCTTTGATGACTTAAAAAAAACCCTTGAGAGTGTATGCTCTAATGATCTTTATTTTCTCTATAAATAAGAAGAAATTGGCAAAATGAGACCTTTCTTAGGCTTGATGTTGGCTTCACAATCATTACACATGAATAATGACTTGTTATATATTTATTTCAATAAATAAATAGGTAATGAGAACTAAACCATTCAATATAAGTGTTGACATAAAGCATATACATTAGTAACTCATAAAGTGGAAATTAGAACCAATGTGGGTAGTAGATCATTACTAAAGAATAAAGCTACATGACATGCAAGAAGCAAAGTTGAGATGATATTGGCAGGAGCTAATGGCAAAATAAAATATCAAAAGGGCATTTGGTTAAACTGTAACGGCATCGACTATAATATTATTTGAATATGTTAGGTGCATTTTTTATTGCATCTTTAAATAATATTATTTAAAATTGTAATTGTACTTCACAAATATATATGACATCTAGATGATGAAGAACATCATATTAATAATAAGAATAATAGATTATTTAGATAACATTCAGCTAGACAATAAAAAAATATTGATAATTTTAGGTAACATTAACATCTATATAACACTATGATTTAAATGTCAATGATATCTAAATAATACTTAACCAAATGTCTGCTAAAATTAATGTGTTTTTCAATCATACTATTTCAAGATAACACCTCACGCCAAATTAAAAGCGACCTAAGATAAACTCAGCACACACTTTGCTTATCAATTACATGACAATAAAGAACCCAATTAGTTACAATGGATTAGTTATTTCCAATAAACATATCATACATTACATGGAAGCACAAATTGATATACAAAGAAATCCCTCTTATATTCTCGTGTTCTAATATGGCAAATGCAAGGCATATCATTTCCTTGGAAAGAAGGGGAAACCAAAGGATGTCAAAGAATTAATAAAATTTATTCCATAATATTAGAAATATTACAGTCTAGAATAAATAAATCATAAAGAAGACAACGTAAATGAAGGCCAAAATAATTACAATGGATGCATCAACAAGCATTACCTCATTAGTCATTTTCTTTTAAAAAGGCCCAAGACACCAAATCACACACCTTCTTGCTCGTAACCAAGAATGCATTAATTGATAATAATAATAATAATATATCTTTAAAGATAAAAATATAACAATGCAAAATAAATAAGAGGAAATAAAAAATTTCAAAATATGAAGCCAAGTTCTTAAAGGTGCATGATAAGCTTAGAAGTTGTAAACAACAAACAAAAATATTACATGACCAGAGCATTAAACAAAAAGATAAATAAATAAATTATAATTGAAATGTACATACATAACCAATAATACAACAATCACTTACAATGCAATGAACTCAAACAATCACAAGAAAAAAAGGTGACCCATCACAGTTGTTTGAGATAAAAAATGTTAACCATGTAACATTCTCATAACTAAAGTTTGGAATCGATGAGGAGGAATACAGGACAAACAAAGCTAATGAGGGCCATAAACAGTTTCAAATCTATTAAAGATAGACTCGAGCAATCCTAAGATTCTGGTTGAACAAAGCCAACAACAAAATGATTAAGGTTCATTTTGGAAAAACTTTCCTTTTGCTTTAGTTTCAAAAATTTTGTACTAACAAATATTCTACAACTCCATGGTAATCAATGGCTTTCTAATCATAAAAATTTTTAAATAATATGTTTTGAAGAAAAATAAAGCTATGCTCACATTGAATCTTGGACCTCCTATTAAGAAAATAGGGTCAATTCTAAATGAACTGCAACTCATTAGAAAATTGTCATCCTTTATAAGAGGCAATAACATCAAATGTTTTGGACAAAGGCATTAAACATAGCATAGTTCTAGCAAATGAAGTACAAGCCACTTCTTTTCTTGACTTCATAAATTTCTTCTTTGTAGGTCACGCCAAGAATCCATAATAAAGCCAATCTCGTGCCCAAAAGGCCAATCTTCTCATTACCATCACCAAAGAGAACTACAAAACATTTCATGTTGCAAATGTGACAAGGCTACTACCAGATCTTTCCAGCCCAACTCCTAATCTATTATATTAAAGCTAATCCAATGCCATCCCATTTACAGAAGTAAATGTAAAACATAAATTGTAGGAATATTCAGAAATGCAATCAATAAGTCAAAAAAATAATCTAATAAAAACCATTATTTGTATTCAAAAACATATAATATACTATGACTTCCTTTAGCCATGATATGACACCAAAAGACATATAAACGGTTGGGGAAAATTAAATGCTCCAAGCTAAAAGGTTTTTGCATGCTAACCATAAGCAAGTTTGCAAATAAAAGGCAATTAGAAACTAGCAACAAAAAGTCTTTCAAACCATCACATAAATAGTGAAAAAAAAGAATTAGATTTCCAATCAACAAAAGGAAAAAAGCACAATTCTTAAATTAATAGCTTTTTTCATCCCTTTCAAAACATAATATCAGTGAGTTGAGATTCTCAATCTTCCTTTCTTGTTCCAATAATCTTATCTCTCAACAAGCTTTTGCTTTCTTTTAATCCTCAAACTCCAAAGCTATTTGCTCCTTCTTAAGCTCACTCTGTAACACAAAAATTGAGTGCAAATATGAAGAATGGTGTCTCAACAAATTAAATGTCAAATTGAAAAACTAACTATAGAGCCATACACCAGACTAATAATAAATTATTACACAGATTAAGAATTTTTGCTTCAAGATGTTCAGAGTGAAAGCTCTACAACAAATATGCATAAAAGTTTACTCTTTTGGTGGCTAGGTAAAAAAAGAGGACAAAAGTTTTTAGAGTAAAAAAGAAGCACCAGCAACTTTGCCCAAATCTCCTCTATTTCCCTTTTTGCCACTTCAAGAGCACACCATTAGTCACAATCTTTTTGCTCAAAGAAACAGCAATTTCCAAAGTTTTAATGATATGCAAACATCTAAAAGAAATAAATTAAAGAAAATAAAAAGAAATAATCAAAATAATTGAAGTCTACTTAATTGAAAGTTGTTTTATAGGATGATTAACTTGTAGATGTAGCACACCTCATTTACAGGCATAATTTTTTACTTGAAGAGCCCTACTTGCAAACAAGAGATTGCTTTTTGTCTCATATGTATGGATCTACCACTAAAAATATGATAAATAACCTACATTAATAAGTTAATATTGACAAATATTTCATCTAAAAACCTAAAAGATCTCTTGGAAATAGCATAACATTAACATAGGACAAGCCAATAGAAAAATGATATGTAATTACTGCAAAATTATTTATGAAGTTCCCTTCACTAAATTTCGGCCAAACACAATAAACCCCACCACTACACTATAAGTCCTTATGTGACTAGTTAGATTTGAAAGAATAGAATGGTTACAATAGGTCATAGTAAAGCATACCATAGTAACTATTCAAGGGATTAAGAATGTGAGATAAAATATGAAAAGCCTCAGAGTGATATACGTCAAACTGTATAGGTTACTAAGTGATTTGTTTGTTAATAGTAGGAGGAATTGCCATCTCCATCTAAAACAAAAAAGAAAAGGGCTTCATGTCATTATTACCCTTAAGAAACAAAAGTAATATGATATTTACAAGTTTTATACAACCCACAAAATCAATCATAGCAAAGTTTGTTCTTGTTTTATCAATTACTTTTAACAAAAATAGTAGCTATGTCCCTCTACTTAGTTTGTGTAAACACTTTTATTTTCCTAAACTAACCTTTACAAATAGTAATAAAAATCTCTATTGTCTATATAATTGTGCAAGTATTTTCATATAGTGAAAGACAATTTAAATACAAAAAAATAAAAACCTACTTTATATATTGTTGTACCATATGCTTTTTGACTATTTAAAAACACAAAATTGTTCACACATAAGGCTAAATTAAACAAATCCCATGGAAACTTTGACAGAACAACTTTGTGACTTTGATGGTGCAACTTGGATGACATCAAAACATTGAGTAGTGTTCTTGATTGTAAAAACTTGTGTTATGAAAAGTATCTCCCCCCTCTTTCAGTGTTGGTTTTTCAATAATATGCTCATAGGCTTCTTGGCCTTGAGAAGGTGCTCCCATGATGAATCAAGGAGGGTTGCCTTCTCCAATTTTCTCTTCAATCCAGGCACTAGAGGAGGTAGGACCACGTCATTAATCAAAATCAAACCAGCATCTTTGTATAAAGAGGAACTTAAAGTGGTGTTCAAAGGATATGAGATGAAGGAGAAAGTTGCTCCTTTCAATTTCACATTGATTGGGACATTCTCCCATGGTCACTCAAGCATATAAATAGTATGATTGGAATTCAAGAAAATTAAGTTTAATGCACTATTCTCATTGAGGTTCCTAGATCACCAACACATTCTTATTCGATTCTCATTGGAAGAGGCTTAGTTTCACTATTAACTCCGTGGAATGCAAACTATTGCGGAGATCCAAATATGAGTCTTTAAATGGCATTAAGATTTCAACTTAATTCCAAACACTTGTGAGCTCTAATTCGGATCTCTTGCAAGTAATTTTCCTAGTGACACCTCGTCTAATTAAACTCCTATAACCTCTCAAAAATATATGAAATGTAAGCAATGCAAATCCAAAATTCAAACATATATTTAATTGTAAACGTCTCAAAAAAGTACCAAAAAACTTGTGTCCAAATTTATATTTGAGTATATAGTTGTGAAGGTAACATTATGAGTAATCTACCGATATGCGCTTTGTAGTTTTAAGAAATGAATTGAATTTTCTATGAATTTAGAAAGAAAATATTAATAAAATGAAATCATTTTAGTTCTCTTAACCTCTCCCATGTTAAAGACTTAGTGCATATGTTTGGAAAACATTGGGAGAGAAGAAAGAGAGCAAAAGCACAAAGAGAGAAAGAGAAGAGTTTAAGAGGAAGAAGGAAGAAATCAATATTGTCATTTAAAAAAAAAGACTAAAAAAGAAAAAGGAAGACTACAAGAAATAAAGGGATATTCAATTTTGTTTTGTAGATATAACATAGAAAGATAAAGATCTAGTCCACACACTTTACTTAAAACATGTATTAGTTAATTTGAATGTTAAGAAAGCGTTTCATATGAGTTCCCTAAGAATTGAAATTGCTAGAGATCATTACAATTTTTTAGTGTAATGATCGTATGAGACAATTGTTTAGATTGTACTAGTATGGCTCTAGCAGCTGGAGTTGGGAAGCTTTTGGGCCTAAGTGTGAAAAGGGAGAATGATAAAAAAATTGTATTGGTCTGATCATATGAACATATAGTAGGATGGTTTACCAAAAAATCCTTTCAATTTGAAAATTTTGAGACCAAAAGTCAATTTGATAATTTAAGGTTATCAAAGCAGTACAACAAGATGATCATACCAATATGACACGAGTAGATGTTAAAGATCACACTAATGCAAAATGAAAATCAAAGAATACAATAGCATTTGCAAATCCTTTTTCCCAATGAAAATGTGTCCATCAATAAAGACATAAAGACAAGACAAGTGATGTAAGTGTTTCTACTTCTAAGTTGGATAAATCTATTCTTCCTAAATGTGCCATCAAGAGTGCATTAACTGCACATGAGAAAGAACATAAAATGATACTAAAGACAGAGAGAAATAAGACAACATTAAGAAATCCCTCAACACTTACTAAATAACCCAAACAAAAGAAACATATATTAGAGATGCACATGTTCATCTAAGCAGAAGCTTGGAGAAAACTTATAATTTCTAGTCTTTAGTAAAAGAAGTTGCTGTAGTTAATTGAACCAAAACCCTTGGATATATCAACATTTATAAAAGACCATTTTAGGTTATTTGGCGCTAACTTTCTAAACAAGTTTTATAACCAACTTCATGTTATCATGAAGCTATTAGCTTTGATAAAAGCTACTTAAACTTATTGGATAATGTTGGGAATGATGGGGAGGATTCTATTGGCCAAAATTTTTGTAATGATCTTATAAATAAAATACTAAATAGATATTTTTCTATCCTCTAAGATTTATTGAGCAATAATTTCCTTTACAATAAGCTTGACATCTATAGCACAATTGTTGCTGCAAAGCTTGTTGTAACAAAGGCATGAGTGACAACCCTAATGAAGTTCCTCCAAATGATATCCAAACAATCGAAAAAAACACTCAACAATGAACCCAACTAATCAGATAGCTTCAATTTCAAAAAAGGATTGATAGTTTCAAGAACCTATGAAGATCAATGCTTCAAAAGCCTATTGATTGGAGATGATCAACCCAATTGAGCACAAAAGATAAATTAGAGCCCAAAGTAGTCTATGAGGATGTCAAAAATAAAGGGTTGTATTCATCAGGACACCAATAAAAATAGTCATTCCATGAGAATCAGATTCCTTCCAACATTTTAATCATGATAAAATAAGTTTAGGTTGCTTTCTTCAACATGCAACCAACAAAACATTGCATGTTAAGCAATCCACATGAGATAAACTTCTTAAAGATAAGGATGTCAAGTTAACATTATCTTTCCTTATAAAGCAACCAATTATGCAAGGAGAAGATGCTCTTGTGGAAAAGAAAAAATCAATCTTTTCATCGAGGGATCTAGACCCCTTTCGAAACTTGCAAAACAATTTAATAAAGTTGAGCTTGGATAAGTAATGTTGAGGGCCATCTCATAAGGTAAAATCCCTTGATGCTCCATAATAAGTAATAAAAAACCCTCTATCAAGAGGCCCAAGATCCAACCACCTAAGTAATAATTACAGTTATAATAAAAACCTTTATTATGAAATAGCCTTAAATTATGAAAAATGTTGCAGAATTCAACATGATCATGTTTGATCCTAACTAAAGCCATAATCGTATACTTAAAGGACTTAAGTTTATCTCTATATTTATAGATCTAGGAGCTATCATGCCAACATCTAACATTCAAACAATGAATGTTTGAGAGTTTATTCATTGGGCTAGAGAGAAGAATCAATAATTCTTGAGCAAATGAAGAGAAGCAGAACCACCTCTTTTTAAGGGACGATGGGATTAACTATGTTAGATTGAGTCGCAATCAACTTCAAAGGACAAATCTTATAACTAATGGCTATCACCATATGACATAGTCAGAGTTAGATGATCACTCAACATAATCAATGGCATCTACAACAAGATGTTGCATGGTGGCCAATGGCATGGAGTCATGTCTAGTACAATCACCACCAACTTAACGAGAATCCATTCCCCATATATCAATGGTGTCCAACTCTAGCTTCCCACGCCATGGCCTCAAAAAGTTGAATGTATGCTAAGAACTAGCATTTTAATACAATACATAACAAGGGAACTAAACAATTCACCTCATATTCCAATGACAACTCTAAGAAGATGTCAACACCACAATTCTAGCATAGTTAAAGTTAAGTTTCTACACAAGGTTTTCTTGGAAAATGAATTGACTTTTAAATAATTGCAGATGGCTTTGGAAAACGTTTCATGTAATAATTTGTTAAGGGAGAGGTTGGAAGGGGTAGGGTAACAATGAGTGTTGTATGTATAATAGAGGAGGTAGTTGAAGTGATTGCAACATGAAGGGTAGCAGAAGTGGATGCTAGTGCCATGCTTGTGGGGGGAGTGAGTGGGTACAACTTGTGCCTAATTCGTTAATTTAGAAAGGTGAGTTCTAGCCTTCATCTTCAGATGAAGTTGATAGTAGAAAGCTGGGAAAGAGTATGGTATAGAGGACAAAGGAATAACAAGACAATGAGATATGGTTTCGAGAGGCAAAGAAATGATGCGTGGTATAGTACCTAGCAAATCAAGGGATGATTGACGAGGGCAAGGATCAACTAGTTCGAACAATGATATTCAGTGATGAATAAAAAAGGGAGCTTGTCCAGAAAAGAGGCATTGCAAAGATGATAGACACATCAAAACATAAAGATGATGAGAACAAAGAAAGGAAGCATAGAGTGAAAGAACAAAAAGGCATGAAAAATGGTACAACACAAAAGGATGGAATGCTACGCAAGTATAATGTCAACAAAAGGACATGGATTGCAAAGTGGGACAATATAAGAATAACAATGATTTAAGCAAGATGAGGTACTAACACTGACAATTTTAAGGAAGGGGAGGTCTTAAAAATAATTTGTAAAATGGAGAAAGATCATTATGAAGTTTGTAACTAAAACCTCCATAATGCTTTTGTTATTATTAAAAGTAATATAAATTATTTATCAAAAATGTAGGAAATATGACAAAAAAGAAATGGCACATCATAAAGTGCTTATCATTGAACAAACAACGTGATAACTTTAGAGTAATTTGCTATCAATTTCAAACAACTATGAAGCATGAAAAATATCCAAAAGTAGAAATCAAAAGGATTTGGAAGCTCCAACTAATTTTTGAATATTCAAGGTACTAATCAAGATATTACATTCAAACTCATTGAATCCAAAATTGATTAAAAAAATCAAGGAAGAGACAAAGCCATGAAAATCAACAAAACAACACGAAGCAACAAGACCAATTTCTTGGTCGTTCCTTGAGACATCCTACAAGCTATTGAAGCACTCATTGCAGTGCATTGACCAAGTGCCACACGTGAAGGTGCATGAGCACATGCAAAAGGGCACAACACACCAGGCAAGTGCTCCTGCATGGGGTGGACACATGTGTAATGGCCAACTACATACATGCTTTGCATGTAAGAATAATAACCACTCTATTGGAAATCCCACTGACACAGAAGTACAAATGCAAGGTGTGGGGTGTACACGAGTAGATAGACTAGAATAGGTGTAGAATTTTAAATTTTTTTATCAAAATCACATCTTTTTTGTTTTATAATTACATATTATACCCAAACCTCTATCAAAAAGAGTGATGAGAATGTTTGAAATAAATCAAAACTCTTAAAAATAAAAACTTGAAAAATTTAGGGAATTCTAAGAATTAGAAGTTTATGAATTAAAAAGCACTGGAGTTGATTCTTAGAGAATTCAATCTTTTTATGAAAAAACTCCTCCTCTCCCTTCACTTTGTTCCTTTGCTTCTTGCCATTTTCACACTTTCACTTCCACCATTGCTATTTTGAAAAACAATTCTTCTAATGACGGCTCAAGATCAAAATACCTTGTAGACAAATCAAGTACTTAATTAAATTCAACATGAGTTCATTGGATATGGGCAATTGATTTTTATCCCTTCGATACATAGAACTAGATATGGATAGCATAAAATGATTTAAGGCTGCACAAGTTAGTGGCTAAAACATGAAAATACTATTAGCCAAAGCTTATAAGGTCCTAACTAATTTTAATTTATGTCTGCTATGTTAGGCATCTTTGATGACCTTAATAGCCCACAACCTTATATTTTAGCTATTATCAGTTCAATTGCACATGCTGTATAGGAATTGATGCAATAAATTCCTTAGTAAATTTAAATCTAATAAATTGAATAAGGAACCTGTAAGAGGGTGATATTACAAATCATAGCAGTATCTATGTTTACAAAAAGAGAAGGTTGCAAAATATGAGTCAACTTGCTGTCCCGATATGGTGCATGACAACTAGTTCACATTCTTTCGTGAAAGGCAACACATGAGCCATATAATTGATAGGTAAAATTATAATGATGCAACATACCCTTGCCTTTCAACACAATCACTTAGTTTTTTAATGATGGTACCAAGGGTCATCAAGCACTCATTTATATATTAGCCTTCTCTCTAGCGCACACCTTCTACACTAGTTTTAACAACACATTCTAATCCAGCAAGATCCACCAAATTCTATCAAAAATTAAAGGAAAATGTTATGCAGACATTCAAGAATTATTCCAAAAAGAAGAATAAGGGATGACAAACAAACAAAACAAAAGCCTGATTATTTTGCCACTACAACAACATACCAGAACAGATACATAAACAACATCAAAATGATTAATTTAATAGCATTCTCCACCTCTTTTCTTACTTTAAACAATCAAAAATTAAATTTAATTAGTTGAGATACTAAAAAAAGTTCAATAGAAAGCACGATCACAAACAAATAAACATACCATGCCAAAAATTGTATGGGAACGACTACTATAAAGGTTCATGTCTGTCTCCTCACGGTGTCAGTGAACTGTAAAATAAAAGAAATTGTGCCCTTAAGTTGCAATGCTACTACAATATAATTTAAAAGAGGAAATGAAGTTTTGGCCTTACATTCACTAAATTCCATGGATTGAATAACTTTCTTAGGGGATGTAACAATCTCCTCTTTCAAACCAGCAACATATATGCCCCTCTTCATAAATAAAGTGGAACTTATAATTCAAATAGAAATAAAAAAGTTCATAGTGTGCAACGTAGAACCATATGGAACAAATTAGAGATATATCTCAAGTGATTCATGAATTTGCAACTTTCGATGCCCTTGAGCCAACAAGTCGTTGATCTTTTCATATTATATCTCCATGCAAGACACTCAAAAAAAGAACTATCTATCCACTTTCTGAACGACAAAAAAATAAAGCTAAATAGTTACGTAGATAGCACAAGATTAAACTAATTTTTACATAAACTTTTACTCCTTTTAGGGATGAAACATAAGCTAATAGTTACAAGCAGATCTATGTCTAGTAGTTGAAAAACAATCTTAATAGTCAGAGGCTTCTATGCAGTAAATGAGGACATGGATGTTAAACTATTTCATTAGTTCAAAAAAGCAAGTATAATAAAAGCCAAAAATTAAGATAAAAAACAATACTCTAAAAAGAACACATAAGAAAAATATAAAAAATAATGACAATAAAAAAATTAAGAAAAAATATTGATAAAAAAGGCTTGAAAGAATAATAGTTGTAGAGGTAAACCACCTCTTGATAATTCTAAATAACTCATGAACAGGAAGTATTATGATTCCCAGTTGACCGACAGATTCTCTCTTGGTATATGTCTTACCACTACTTGTTTGTCCATATGCAAATACTATACATGTTAGCTAAACATTTTACAGATAAGAAATAGCATGTAAACCAATTATTACTCAAAATGCTATCTTCAACATCTACACTTAACCAAATTCAACCACTAGAAAAGAAGATAAACCATAAACTAAAATATAAGTTTCAGAAAACTATACCTATTTGAGTGCATCAAACAAGAGGAACTTATATAAAAATCAAAGAATTGAACTCTTTCGCTTAAAATTCTTAAGTTCACATAAAATAATGCCAAAGTTTGTCGGCTTATCAAAAGAAAAATTTTGACATATTCTACAATGCAAAATACATATGATTAGATCTTGTAACCAAAAGTTCTCCCAAAACATTATTATTCAATTAACAATAAAAAAATACTTTAGGGAGGACACCGTTTATATAATTTTATTAGTTTAAGCTATAGTCCATATTCAGGAATCAACAGCAACTCAGAACAAATTTCCTCCACTTTTTTGTTGTGCCTTTAAAAATTTGAGCACTTAAAAGAAAAACATATATGTAATAAAACTAGAAAGAAGAAAAGTTGGCTAATCCATGTCAAATAAAGAGCAACTATTGTTTGACCAAGTAATGTTAAGATATGACTTTAACATCATAATGTAGTATACTTTATTCTTCCCTTAAGCCATCCAAACAACTTTCCTAAGGCTCTATTTTAAAAGCTTGAACACGTTCCTCATCAAAGGAATTGTTTTCATCAAACATTGCTTCTAAATACCTCTTTGGTTTTATAATCTTGAAAGAAAACTTGCACCTTCAAATAATTTGATTCCGCCATGTCATAGTTGTTTACGATTTTCTTTCTGTATACACCCAACATTAATATTTCCAACAACTAGTGTCAAATATACTCCTCTATAATTAACATGAATTATATATCACATTTTTCCAATGTTAACATACCAAATTCTTATAAGTAATATGTACCATAGCAAAGAATTAACAAACTAGTAAACACGTGTATATATGCTTGTTGACCTTATGTCCAATTTCTTGAATTCAAACTACATAATATTATTACTTAATTAATACACTTAAATGATTAAAGGTAGCAAACTAAATGAGATGAATTGTAAGCCTGAACAAAGCAGTTAGACAATGATCAAGAAAACCAAGTCTAGAAACTATGGATAGAACTCTTCAGAAGCTATGACTAAGATCTAAAGTAGTCAATCCAAGGTTTGTTAAGTTTTTTGCATATCAAGGATTTATTGAGTTTACTGACTTGGGCATTATATTTCTAGTTTTCTTTCTCTCGTTCATTTTGGATGGTTTTCCTTCAGGTTGCTATTTCATTTTTGTTGCTTTCTTTCTTTGATTTGTATTTTTATAGAAAAGATGATCTCCATTGTTTTTGGAACTTCTTACATGTGGTAAATTCATGCTCTGAAGTATGAACTTCCCTCTATGAAAATTTCTAGTCATAGTACTGTTCACTGATGTTTTCTTGAATTTCTTGAGATCTCGTGTGATCACCTACACTATACGGATTCTAATGTGGCATGCTTAGCTCATTTTATGGATGGCCCATGTTTTATTTCCTTGCTAAAAAAATTCCATTTAAATCTAATTGTTCGCTATCTTCTTTAAAAATTCTTTTAGATTGACTAGTCACATTTTTGGACATGGATTTGCATGTAACAAAAGTTAAGTAGATTGTCCAATATCACTGAATCTTAATTTCATGAAAAAATGCATGCCAACCTAAGAACTACATTACCACACTTTTTAAAGTATCAGTTCAACAGATTAGGCAATCAAACCATAGAATTGCACCTTCTAAAACTGTTTACTAGTTCAATGGGTTTCTTCCAAGTTAGACTATTTAAACGAAGTGAAGGGCTATGTTATGCAATTAAGAACCTATGTAAAACAAACAAGAAAAATGACATGAAGCCCAAACAAAATTGCATTTATGTTAATGCATCCCTTGGAAGGAATGCATTGTATTATATGAATAAAGTGACATGTGAGCACGAGCTCTACACATCTGGATGTCTTAAATGAGCAAGAGCAACCGCATTATCTTTGATGACTAAATAAAAAAGTTAATCTAAGACACAAGAATTATTATAGGATATTAAAGTATATGTACTTTAGTTAGAATGCTAATGGAATTTTTTAATATAATTATTCAATTAAACACAAATATTGTATGTTCAAAAAGCAAAGTAGATATGAGACAAGGCTAAAGAATTTAATCCTTTAGAATTAAAGTTTTGACAATTAGGTTAGAAAAATGCTAGAAATAGAATTGTCATACTTTTGAAAAAAAATTTAAATGGTGTAATAGATGTTGTGAGGATTGGTGAAAGGATCTTAACTTCAAAGGTCATTATAACAAAGCAAGCAATAAATGTTGGCAATGACCACTCCTAAAAAAGGACTAAATATGTTAAGGAAAAGTTTAGATGGTTTTGGAAAAGTAAACACTAAGCTTTCATGAAAATATTTTTAATTTTAAGTGACTTAAATAACATATTGGTAAAAACAAGAAGACTTCAAACAATATCTTGGTGGTTATGGATTGGGAAAGTTAACAAAGATAATAAAATTATTTTCCAGTTTACTTTAGCATTTCATTTTATGATTGCTTGGATTTTCCTAAGGAACAAAAGGAGCATTAATTACTTGAAAAGAAAAGTCTCTTAAACTCATTGATTGTTTCCTAAAGAGAAAAAAGAACTTTTAGATTGTAAATATTTTAAGGTGATACCATGAAATGTTTGACCATTTAGCATCAATTAGTGATCCAAGATGTCCACTTTAAAAAGCACAAGAGATAAAACAAATGAATTACCCAAGAAAATAAAATATTATCTTAAAGAAAAAAAAGAAATTTATTCAAGAATAAAAGTCTTAGATTTATGTTCTAGGAGATAAAGCAAAACACAAATCATATGCGAGTTCACATTATCAATTATATTGGTAATACAACTTAGTTAGTGAGTAGAAGATTTAAAAAGTGTGCCCAAATTTTCAAAACATCATGTTGGTAGAAACAAGAAGTAGAAATTGAGGTAAAAAAAATTTCTTATAAAACATGACTCATGTGTATAAATATGGAGAATTCAAAGAGATATGCACTCGCAAGAAAAAAGTCACAAAGTAATGATACAAAGAAACCAACTTCAAAAACTTGCATAAGAATTTGAAGATAAAAAAGAGAGAAAGTTACATATATCGACCTACCAAAAAAATTGAAAACCAAATATCTATGTCAAATAAAATGGATCAAGATTGTCTATCAAAAAGCACTAATAGATGATGATTATATTAAAATTGACATGAACAAGCTACCTTCATTGGCTTTTCAACAAAACTTTTGTCAAGAAAATTGATCAAGGGAAATACAATACACATACACCTCAACTTAATATAGGTTGAGCTCTATACCTACTTCCTATCTTGATAACCACAAATTAACCCACAAGGACAACCTTTGATAGCCTATCTCTATTGCACGAGTATCAACAACTTTCTACTAATGATTAGTATTCATAATCAACACCTTCAACTAAAGCATAAATGGATTCTAACAGTCATTGATAACCAATAGACAAGCTTATAAACATCTCTAGGTCATAGAGAAGCTTCATCAATTAAGTTCAACAAACTCTCAAAGCAAGCTCTCTCCTGAGACAATTCATCATGCATTTTCTCCACACTTCGGCAAATTTTGTAACAAACTCTCAAAGCAACCTTTTAACATATTTGTTTTTTGAAAAAAACCATGAATTGGACAATAATTGCAATGAATTACATAAATCACATAGATCACAAAAATATGTATACATATCTATTACACAGATCACAAATAAGCACAAAAAGATGCAAGAATTATCAGTATTATTTCAAAACAGAAGGAGAAAATATGCATGAAGTCTTTGGGAATGGCTAAAAGATTTTCAAAGGAATCTTTTAGAAGGCTAAAGTTCAAAACTATTTCTCCAACTTCATTAAAAAACATCTGAGTTGAGTCACCCATTAACTCCTAAAAATACCACAAGCTAATTGTTATTTCCTTCCTTATTTCACACCGAAGTGAACCACAAAAGCGGTTCTAAAGGCAAAGTATATCAGAATAACAAGCATAAAAGTTTATTCAAAATGAAGATTTCAAAGTTCCAATGTAAAAAAGAAATAATAAAAAGGAAAGACCATTTCCATAGCAAAAGTAGAGTAAACAATAAATCTAAAAATTCTTGGAGAGATGATTGAAATCTAGTTCATCAAAGACAACTCTTGCAACTTCTTGAGCTTTCCTGACTTCTCGTTATAGCTAAAAGACAACCACAAAATACAAGGGAGTTAATTATAGCACATTGAATATAATTCAAAAAACATTAATTTAGTTAAATTATTCTACACATCATAATGCTAAGAAAATTTTATTTAAAATTTTCAATTGAAAAAAATTGAATGAAATGTCACAATTAACATCACCAAAATGCTATTCTCTTATAAGAAAATAATCTCTAGATAAAAGTAAACAATCCAAATGAAATGAAGTTCAAGCTAAAGTATCATTATTATGCAAAAAACAGTTCTCTTGAAATGTATTTAAAATAAAAAAAAACTTCATCTATGTAGCAACCAACACCATCTGAAAATAAACTTGTGGTTAAGTTGTACTGAAAGTTGGCAGTTCACTATTTTAAAGCTAAAAGAGAAATTACAATATTATTTGAAAACATAGATATGTGGTTGAGGATTAAAAATGAAGGAAATGATAAGGACAGATACATTCAGACATATATAGAGTGATTTAAAAATAAAATAGGATGCTAAGCAAGTTCTAGCCATAAGCCATTTGTCTATTTTCTACTTGTTGCCAACCATTGCTTCGGTTCTACAATGTAACCATCGGAGTAAGTTAAATATGTCTAATGTCTTTACCAAGTTCTATTATGCTTTCTTTTCTTTCCTATTGTAGTAGATGCTCCAAATTATTTAACATATTTTACTAAACTCTTCCTAGTTGATTTATTTAATGTCAATTGTTTGATAGTTTAAGATTATATTTTTTCCTTTGTCTTTGTTCTTATTTAGATTTATGGTTTCTATAATCAATTTGCATTGCACATAATAGTTTTTAACATTTATGTAATAAGTATAAGATAAAGTATTATTATTAATTCTATTTATATTAAGTTTATCCAAGATTACTAATGACTACAAGACAAATTTTGCTTAGGAGAGATCACATATATTTGACATCACTACATTTGTGGTAATAACCTATCACACACATTAACATTCAACTTTCAAATAATTAAAATGGATTTCAAACTTCAAAAAAGGAATTCTTATTTTAGTTATTAGATCTATATTCCTCAAACATATTAGACAAAATTAGTTCCTAGAAAACAAGCAAAACATATAAAATAAAAAGGGATTTGATTGAATAAGACTGTCACTAATATGTTAGAGACTTTAATTAATTAAGAAGTTTTCCTAGCACTAATGGTATTGGCCAGAGTCCATGCATTAAAGCCAAGCATAAACTCATAAACTAATGAAGATAATCATTAAAAATGCACCTTTTACATCAATCGAAACTATCACAAAAAAAATACATCTTCACACTTCTCCCTAAACCAAGAATTATGTTTAGTTGCCAAAGCGTTCAATTAGATTGTAATGATATGGATACACAAATTCCTTCAAATGACATGTTGAAAAAGCAATAATTTTTTTTTGTTGGGATTGATTCTAAATCCATATAGTTATTTTGGAGAAATTTGATGTTCACATTATTAAAAATCATCAAAAAAGGAACACCTTCCTATTTGTCCACAATAGGGAATAAGATACAGCATATAAGGGAGGGAATAGAAATATAGACACCTTGTTGTTACTATATAAGGAAAGGCCAAAAAATTTTGGTAGCTTTGTTGATGAAAGCTCCTCTTCTTAAAAAGTAATAAAAAAATTATCTGTAAATCTTCTTCACATCTAAAAGAGAGAATGAAGAGAGAGGGTGTTTGTGTGAGGGAATGCAGAATACATACTGAATTTAGGCTATCTCTATTTTTATGAGTTTTCTTCCAATAGGTAACATTCAGCAAAGCATGCTCATCAGGAAGAAAAAAGTCATCGGCCTTGTCATTGCCATCAACAATCTCTGGTAAACAGCTTCCCAAAGGTAGCGTATCCACATTAAATGCACAAATTTCCCGTATAGGATAGCTGAATGGAAGCGAAATGCAAACTATAGCTTCTCTTTAATTGGCTACACACTGTCAACTTCCTCATTTAACTTAGAATGTAACTCTAGTAGGGACACATTTTAGAAAGCTTGTCAAAAAGTTATTGGGTTTGTTTTGTTGCAGCTATTGCCATTTTAAGAAAGGAACAAAAAAAGTGCCTTTTAGATGAAATTTTAATGTTTTTTGATGAAATGTGGTTGAAAAAGTTTCTTGTAATAGGACTGAATATATTATGTGTGAAGGTTAGACCTTTTCAGAACATTTTTGAATGGCATAAGAAAATTAAAGACAAATATGCCCATTTTTTACTACAAAAAAAAGATAACATTGGCCCTAACACCAACTTTCAAAAATATTTTGCAACATGCATTGGGATTTGAACATATTTTTTTACCTAGCTTATCAAAGCATAAGCTAACAAATCCATACTTCTATGAACAAAAATGCTCCCCAAAATAATCAACAATGATATTATACTAAAACCATCTATTATGTTTCAAATGCTTATTGCTTGATGTATAATTGCCACAACTAATAAATTGTCTAGTGAGAAAAAAACCTCTTATTTAAGATTTAAGGTATGTCTATATGATTGCTATGAGACTGTAATGTTACATGGTCACAATGCAAGACAGTTAAACTTACCATAAACAGAATAAATACTATGAAGAACGAGTGATTACACTTTGGAATATGAGTACAAATAAGTACATTTAAAAGAAGGTTGGTTGGTGTTTTAGTAATTGAGAATAATCTTAGAGAAAATAGGTTTTGACGGTTTGGAAATATTTAACCTTTTAGAAGTTGTGCTCTTAAAATATTTTCATATGAATAGAAAAAAGACAAAACAAACAAGACATAAGAAAAATATAATTTGAAAAGAGAAGAGGTAGGCTAAAAAATTATATTACGGACTAGTGACCTAAAACCAAATGTTTTTGTGCATATTGGTTTACAAGTTTTGCTTAACTAGATAAAAGATAACTAGTCTAATTTTTTATTCTTAAACTATACTATCCTATTGAGATTTTCTTAACAATTATACAAAAATCTAAGACTTATATTATAATGTTTGAATGATATTTAGGCTTCTATATAATCCAAGAGTTCACTCAAAAATAGTGTATTTTAAACAAAGTCAAATAAATAAAGGAAAAATAGGAATGCCCTTAAAAAATATGATGCCACTAAAGTTTATTTAATTTTATTTACTTTAACAAATATTGAAAATACTTAAATATAGAAAAAAAACAATCAATGGTCATGTGATAATTAGCATTTTTTAGGAATTAGTCTTTTTATATGAGACTAAAAGGATAGTCTGTATGTTCTCATCAAATAAATGGAATTAGTTTCCTAAACCTTGGAAATATATGGGAATTTTAAAAGTGAATTTAAATAAATTTTCATCTCTAAACAATCCAACAAGCACATGCTCCTCCCCATTAATAAAGAAGAGAATTTCTTAATGACAACAAGATTAACTCCAAATTGACTTGACCAAGAAAGCTTATAGACCACCTTGCTCCAACAAGGAAGGAATTGACATAGAAATAGTTAGTATTTATACCATCCAACCTTTTATGAAAGGAAAAGGGAAAGTTTCCCATGTAGCAATTAATGAACAAATCTTACCAATCAAATTATAATGGTTAGAAACATAAAGAATGCAAAAATCAACTATGGAAGAGTAGGTTAAGACAAAATGACTATCACTGTGTTAGTATCACAATTTTGAGGAAGACAACCTCACTTCTTTTGATGCAATTTTTCAAAATTGTTTTAATATTCATGATAATTGAGACCAATGACAATAGGGAGTGATCATCAGATTTAAAAGTTGAATTAGTAGTGTAGGGAAACACTCCTAGTAGACTTCTAAATTGAGGAATATAACGATCAATAGCCACACAAAAAAAAATTATTCTATAAATATAAACATTAAATGAGCAAATCCTTTCTAGAGGCCAAACTAGTCAGTACCTTAGCACTAAGGCAAGGTCATAAAATGATGGAATCAAAGTCATACTTTAACAATGCTTAAAGAGAATAAAGAAAAAAACTAATGGATCTATTAGGTAATAACTAGACGTTCAAGCTAGAAAGAGACAGGGATTAACCCTGATTGAATTAGAATATAAATCACTTGTGATAGTTAAGGTAGCCAATGGCTTGATTGGTAGATGGATTTTAGTCAAGGTATTGTTAATTGAGAAATGGTGATCGAGTGGATCAATAGCTTGCAGTGCTCAAAGATAATCAACAATCATTATGAGGATGGCCCAAAACAACTCCATTTGTTGTTATAAGAGATGCAACAACCAATTCAAAATGTAGGGTTTAAACAAACACAATTGCTTCACAATTAGGGTTAAAGAAGTCTTGGTTTAAGAAAAGGGCATATTCTCCTAGTGCCTTTCAATACTTCTATTATTTCTATAAATAATGCTAGAAAGATATTCAAGTAGTCTTTTAGGATTTGTTTGATGTTTGTCAAAACTTAAAGCATTACAAGGGACTAAGTAATGGTATTAAATGAGTTAAGGTCTCTAATTAATCTGAAGACCAACTCAATCAAAGTATATTTTAAATAAATTTAAATTAAAAATGGCTTGGATAAATTTTCATAAGATTATCAGTAATAGCTAAGACCATTTAAGTTTATTTAGATCTTAATTGACAATTAAAATACAAAAAATATAAAATAAAGATCACAAATGGTTGTAAAATGATTAGTTGTTTGTAAACATTGATGTGTATAAATTGAATTCTCCAGATGGATAATTTAGT
Source organism: Vanilla planifolia (assembly GCA_023846275.1). Classification (NCBI taxonomy): domain Eukaryota; kingdom Viridiplantae; phylum Streptophyta; class Magnoliopsida; order Asparagales; family Orchidaceae; genus Vanilla; species Vanilla planifolia. The sequence continues at coordinate 1,128,421 of JAIUJO010000123.1, read as the reverse complement.
TATTCTAATCTAATAAATAGTATAGCCTCCCTTAAAATATAAAAGATTTTTAAAATGGCCATTAAACAAATACAAGTATCTCAATGAACATAACCAAGGCTACGACCTCAACTTCACAAGAAAATAAGAGAAACATTATCAAGAAAAGATGAAAGGGGTGGCCCCCATCCTTGAGAAGGATAATTAGAAAAATACAAGAATGGCTTTAATGACTTAAAAAACTTTTGAGTGTGTATCCTATAATGATCTTTATTTTCTCTATAAATAAGAAGCAATTGGCAAAGGGGACCTTTCTTAGGCTTTATATTGGCTTCACAATCATTAGACATGGATAGAACTTGTTATATATTGATTTCACTAAATATATGCATAACGAGAACTAAACCAATCAATATAAGTGTTGACGTAAAGCATATGCAATAGTAACTCATAAAGTGGAAATTACAACAAATATGGGTAGTAGATGATTACTAAAGAATAAAACTACACTACATGCAAGAAGCAAAGTTGAGATGATATTCTCAAGAGCTAAAGGCAAAATAAAATATCACTAGCACATTTGGCTAAACTATATTGGCATATGCTATAATATTATTTAACATATTAGGTGCATTGTTTGATTACAACTTTAAATAATATTACTTAAAATCGTAATTGTATTTTGCAAATATAAGAGACATCTAGATGGTGAACAACTTCATATTAATAATAAGAATAATGGATTATTTAGATAACATTCAGCTTAACAATAAAAAAATATTAATAAATTTTAGGTAACATTAACATCTATATAACACTATGATTTAAATGTCAATACTATATAAATAATACTTAACTGAATGTCTCCTAAAATTAATGTGTGTTTTTCAGTCATACTATTTTAGGATATGGCACCTCATGCAAAATTAAAAGCAACCTAAGATAAACTTAGCACACACTTTGCTTATCAAGTACATCACAATAAAGAACCGAATTAGCTGCAATGGATTAGTTATTTCCAATAAAAATATCATACTTTACTTGGAATCACAAATTGATATCCAAATAAATCCTTCTTACATTCTCATGTTCTTATATGACAAATGCAAGGCATATCTTTTTCTTATAAAGAAGGGGAAATGGAAGGATGTCAAAGAATTAATAGAATTTATTGCATAATATTAGAAATATTACAATCTAAAATAAATAAATAAAAAAGAAGACAAGATAAATGAAGGATAAAATAATTGTAATGGATGCATGAACAAGCATTACCTCATCTGTCATTTTCTTTTGAAATGGCCCAAGACAACAGGTCACCAACCTCCTTGCCTTTAAATGAAAAAGCATTAATTAATAATAATAATAATAATAATAATAACAATAATAATATATTTAAAGTGAAATATAATAAAGAAAAATAAACAAAAGGAAATAAAAAAATGTCAAAATATGAAGCCAAGTTCTTATAGGTATATGATAAGCTTAGAAATTGTAAACAACAAAGAAAAATATTGCATGATCAAAGGATTAAACAAAATGATAAACAGATAAATTAAAATTAAATTTTTTGTATATAACCAAGAATACAACAATCATTTACAATGCAAAGAACTCAAACAATTGCAAGGAAAAAGGTCAAGGATCACTATTGTTTGAGATAAAAAATTTTAACTATGTAATATTCTAATAAGTAAAGAGTAGGATTAATGAGGAGGAATATGAGCCAAACAAAGCTAATGAGGGCCATAAACAGTTTCAAAACTATTAAACATGGACGTGAGCAATCATATGATGCTGGCTGAGTGAAGCCAGTAGCAAAATGATTAAGGTTCATTTTGGAAAAACTTTCCTTCTTTACTTTCTGAAATTTTGTACTAACAAATATTCTACGACCACATGGTAAACAATGGCATTATAATCGTTGAAAATTTTGAAGTAATTTGTTTTGAAGAAAAATAAAGGCTATGCTCACATTCAATCTTAGAACTCCTATTTGGAAAATATGGTTAACTCCAAATGTACTGCAACTCATTGGAAATTTGCAACCTTTTTAAGAGACAATAATATCAAATATTTTGGACAAAGACATTAAAGATAGGATAGTTCTAGCAAATGAAGTACAAGTCACTTCTTTGTCAGACTTCATAAAGTTCTTCTTTGTAGGTCATGTTAGGAGTCCATATTAAAGCCAATCTCGCATCTGAAAGGCCAATCTTGTTATGACCATCACCACAAAGAACTACAAAACATTTCATGTCGCACATGTGACAAGTCTACCACCCGATCTTTCCAGTACAGCTACTAATCTAGTAGATTAAAGCCAATCCAATGCCATCCCATTTAGTCTTGAAAATGTTGATGACCAGTTAATTTAATCTAAGATGTTCCATATACCATAAAGAATAAAATACAAGTATTTATAAGGTTTAGAGAAGTGAACATAAAACATAAATTCTAGGAATGTTCAAAAAGAAATCAATGAGCCATGCAATTAACCTAATAAAAACATTTATCTATATCTAGAAATATATAATATACTATGACTTCCTTTAGCCATGGTAGAACACTAGAAGTCAAATTAATGATTAGGGAAAATTCGATGCTTTATCCTAAAACGTTTTTGTAGGTTAACCATAAGCAAGTTTACAAATAAAAGGAAATTAGCAACTAGCAACAAAAAAGTCTGTCTAACCATCACATAAATAGTAAAAAAATGAATTAGATTGCTAATCAACCAAACCAAAAAAGCACAATCTATAAATGAATAACTTAATTCATCCCTTTCAGAACATAATATCAGTGAGCTAAGATACCCAATCTTCCTTTCTTATCCAATAACCTTATCTCTTGACAAGCTTTTGCTTTCCTTTCCTCCTCCAACTCCAAAGCTAATAGCTCCTTCTCAAGCTCTCTCTATAACAAAAAAAATTCGATGCAATCATGAAGAACAGTCTCAGTAAATTAAATGTCAAATTGAAGAACTAACTGTAGAGCTATATACCAGACCTGTTAAAAATTATTGCAAATATTAAGAATTTCTATGTCAAGATGTTCAGAGTGATAGCTCTACAAAATATATGCATAAAAAGATTACTCTTTTGGTAGCTGGGTAAAAAAAGGGGACAAATGTCTTTAGAGTGCGATCATGAACAACAATGTCTAAGCAAATTAAATGTCAAATTGAAAAACTAATTGTAGAGCCTTACACTAGACCTGTAATAATGTATTGCATAGATTAAGAATTTCTTCTTCAAGATGTTAAGAGAGAGAGCTCTACAACATTTATGCATAAAAAGATTACACTTTTGGTGGCTAGGTAAAAAAAGAGGATAGAAGTCTTTAGAGTAAAATAGAAGCACCAACAACTTTGCCAAATGCTCCTCTATTTCCCTTTTTTGCCACTTCAAGAGCATAGCATTAGTCAAAATCTTTTTGTTCAAAGAAACAACAGTTTCAATAGTTAAAATAATATGCAAATATCTAAATGTAGTCAATTAAAGAAAATAAAAAGAAATAAAAAAAATCAATTATAGTTTGCTTAATTGAAAGTTGTTTTATAGGATGAATAACCTATAGATAAAGCACACCTCATTCATACAGGCACAATTTTTTACTTGAAGAACCCTGCTTGCAACAAGAGACTGCCTTTTCCATCATCTACATGGATCTACCACAAAGAAAATATTTCATCCAAACAACTAAATATTCTCTTTGAAATAGCATAACATTAACATGAGGACAAGCCAACAGAAAATGACATGTCATCGCTACAAAGTTATTTATGAAGTTCTTTTCACTAAATTTTGGCCAAATGCAATAAGCCCCAACTCTGCACTGCAAGTCTCTGTGTAACTGGTCAGATTTGAAAGAATAGCATGGTTGCAATAGTTCATTGTAAAGTATACCACAGTAAATATTTAAGAGATTAAGAATGCAAGAAAAAATATGAAAAACCTCATAGTGATATACGTTAAATGATATAGGTTGCTAAGTGATTCGTTTGATAATAACAGGAAGCATTGCAATCTTCATCTAAAACAAAAAGGAAATGACTTCAACTTAATATTACTCTAAAGAAACAGAAGTAATCATACATTTACAAGTTCTATACAACCCACAAAATCCATCATTAGAAAGTTTTGTTGTTGTTTTTTCAACTACTGTAAACAAAAATAGTAGCTATGTACCTCTACTTCGTTTGTGTAAACACTTTTTCTATTCCTAAACTAGCCTTTACAAATGGTCATAAGAACTTCCATTGTCTATATAATTGTGCAAGTATTTTCATAAAGCAAATGGTAATTTAAGAACAAAAAAATTAAAAACTACTCTATAAATTTATGAACCATATACTTTTTGACTATTTTGAAAACACAAATTTGTTCGCACATAAGATTAAATTAAATGAATCCCTTGAAAACTTTGACAGAACAATTTTGTGACTTTGATAGTGTAACTTCGATGACATCGAAACATTGAGTAATATTCTGAATTGCAAAAGCTCGTATTATGACAAGTATTTCCTCCTCTTTTAGTGCTAGCTTTTTAGTAATATGCCCTTAGACTGCTTGGCCTTGAGAATGTCCTCCCATGATGAGTCAACGAGGGTTGCCTACTCCAAATTGCTCTTCTACTAAGGTGCTAGAGGAGGCAGAGACCGCTTCTTTAATAAAAATCAAACTAGCATCTTCGTATAAAGGGGAACCTAAAGTGGTGTTTGAAGGACATGAGATAAAGAAGAAAGTTGCTCCTTTCAAATTCACATTAATTGAGACATTCTCCCTTGGTCACTCAGGCATATAAATTGTACGATTGGAATTCAAGAAAATTACGTTCAATGCACTATTCTCAATGGGGTTTCCATATCACCAACACATTCTTATTCGATTCTCATTGAAAGAGGATTAGTTTCACTACTAACTACATAGAATGCAAACTATTGTGGAGCTCCAAATATAAGTTTGTAAATGGTATTGAGGATTTCAACTTAATTCTAAACACTTCTGAGCTCTGGTTTGGATCTCTTTCAAGTATTTTTCCTAGTGACAGATTGTCTAATTGCACTCTTACATCCTCTAAAAAATATATAAAATGCAAACAATGCAAATCCAAAATTCAAACGTATATTTAATTGTGAGCGTCTCAAAAAAATTGCTAAAAACCTATGTCCTAATTTATATTTGAGTATATATTGTGATGGTAACGTTACGAGGAATCTACTGATAAGCGTTTTGTAGTATTAGGAGGTGAAATGAATTTTCTATAAATTTACAAAGAAAATATTAAAAAAAAGAAATTTTTTTAGTCCTCTTAACTTCTCCCATGCGAAAGACATAGTGCATATATTTGGAAAACTTTGGGAGAGAAGAAAGAGTGCAAAAGCACGAATAGAGAAAGAGAAGAGTTGAAGAGGAAGATGGAAAGAAAACAATATTATCGTTTGAAAAAAAAGATTGTAAAAAGGAAAAGGAAGGCTACAAGAAAGAAAGGGATTTCTAATTTTTTTATGTAGATATAACATAGAAAGATAAAGATCTAGTCCACACTCTTTTCTTAAAACATGTATTAATTAACATGATTGTCAAGAAAGTGATGCATATGAGGTCCTTGAGAAGTTGAAAACGTTGGAGATCATTACAATTCTTTAGTGTAATGATCGTATGAGACAATCATTTAGATCGTACTAGTACAACCCTAGTAGCTAGAGTTGGGAAGCTTTTTGGTCTAAGTGTGAAAAGGGAAAATGAGAAAAATTGTAATGGTCTGATCAAATGTCCATATAGTATGATGGTTTACCAAAAAAGTCATTATATTTGAAAATTTTGAGAGCTCAAGTCAATTTGATAATTTAAGGTTGTCATATTAGTACAACAAGATTTTCATACCAATATCACACATGAGTAGATGATAACAATGTTACTAATGCAAAATGAAAATCAAAGAACACAATAAGCTATGTACCACTTAATCAAGGGATAATCTTGTCCAATTTCTCATCCAACCATCTTTACATATATGAGTATAGATTGTATTAGAATAACATATATATAGAACTGATAACACCAATGCATTGCTATTTTTATAATTCCTTATACTTGTATGATGCTATTATTGGCCTAGTACATCAACATATGGTCTTGTGCATATATGTTACGAATCATACAATTGTGAAAGGTGAATTGGACCATTATAATTAGTTGTTAGAGATTTGTTATTGTCATAGAAATACGAGGATTGAACCAGACCTAAACAATCATATCCCTGATCACTTAATAGAAATGAATTATACGATTCATTGTACAACAAATATAGTAGGCATGGGTTATGCAGTACAATATGAGATACTGTACCCTACAATAGCATTCACAAATCATTTTTCCTAATGAAAATGTGTCCATCAACAAAGACATAAAAACAAGACAAGTTTGTAAGTGTTTCTACTTATAAGAGGGCTAAATCTATTCTCCTTAATTATGTCATCAAGAGTACATCAATAGCACATGAGAAGGCATACACAATGATATTAAAGACGAAGAGAGAATTAAGACAACAATGATAGAGCCCTCTCAACTTTGTAAATAACCTAAAAAAAAGAAACATATATTAGAGATGCACATCTTCATCTAAGCAAGAAGATTGGAGAAAAATTTATAATTTCTATTCTTTAGTAAAAAACATTGTTCTAGTTAGTTGAGCCAAAAGCCTTGGATATATCAATATTTATAAGAAGAACATTTTAGGTTATTTGGCACTAATTTTCTACGTAAGTTTTATAACCAACTTCATGTTATCATGAAGGTATTACTATTGATAAAAGGTACTTACACTTAGGGATGAGGAGGACTATATTAGCCAAAATTTTGGTAATGATCCTATGAACAAAATACTAAATAAAGATTGGTCTATCCTCTAAGATTGATTGGGCAATAATTGCCTTTGTAATAAGCAGAATATATATAGCACAAATGTTGGTGCAAACCTTATTGTAACAATGGACTAAGTGACAACCATAAGGAAATTCCTCCAAATGTTATCCAAACAATCCAAGAAGAACTCAACAATGAACCCAACTGATCAGATTGCTTCAAATTCAAAAAAGAATTGATTGTTTCAAGAATCCCACAAAGGTCAATGATTCAAAATCCTATTGATTGTAGATCATCAACACATTTGAGCATGAAGAATAAATTAGAGACCAAAGTAATCTATGAGGATGTCAACAACAAAGGGTTGCATTCAATCATCAAGACAACAATAAAAAAGTCATTCCAAGTGAATTAGATTTCTTCCAACATTTTAATCACCATAAAATAACTTCAAGTTGTTTTCTTCAAAATGCAACCAACAAAACTTTGCATGTTGAGCAATCACAAGAGATAAACTTCTTAAAGCTAAAGATATCAAGTTGAGATTTTCTTTCCTTATAAAGCAACCAATCTTGCAAGGAGAGAATGCTCTTATGGAAAAGAAAAAATCAACCTTTTCTTCAAGGGATCTAGAACCCTTTAAGAACTTGCAAAAAAAATTTGATCCACTTGAGCATGGATAAGTAATGTTTAGGGCCATCTTACATGGTAAAATCACTTGGTACTCCATAATAAGTTTAAATTTCAATAGTTAGCTCAAAAATTCATAAACTTTAAGAAGATTCACCTTAGATTTAGGCATAAAAAAATGATGCAAGTTAAGTAATCAGAGAAGGGGTTTGAGGAGAACCACACAAAGGAATTTGGGAAGACCATCATCAATCCTCATTGGACAGAGCCCAAGAAAGGTTATAATGTTTCTGATTCCTTTAACAATTGTTGAACAAAATAAAGGTGGCATCCAAGAAAGGAACAAATCCACCAACATAAAGAAGTTAGGAGAATCCATTCCCAACATATCAACAATGTCTTGCTCTAGCATTCCATGCCATGGCCACAACAAGATGCATGTATGCTAAGAACCAGTATTTTAATACCATACCTAACAAGAGAACTAAATCATTCAGCTCATATTCCAATGCCAACTCTAAGAGGATGTTAACACCACCATTCTAGCATAGTTAATGTTAGGTTGCCACACAACATTTTCTTGGAAAATGAATTAAGACTTTTCGATAATTACAGATGGCTTTGGAATACAGTTTCATGTAATATTTTATTAAGGGATAGGTTTGGAGGGGTAAGGCAAACATGAGTGTTGTATGCATAAGAGGGGAGGCATGTTAAGTGATTGCAACATGAAGGACAACAGAAGTGGATGCTAGCACCATGCTTGTGGGAGGAGAGAGTGGGCACAACTTGTGCCTAATTCATTGATATAGAGAGGTGAGTTCTAGCCTTCATCCTGAGATGAAGTTGTTAGTAGGTAACTAGACAGCGGGAAAGAGCATCGTATGGAGGACAATGGAATAACAAGACAATGAGATATGGTTTTGAGAGGCAAAGAAATGATGCATGGTACAGTACCTAACAAATCAAAGGATGGTTGATGAGGGCAAGGTTCAACTAGATCAAACAGTGATTGGTAGTGATGAACAAAAAAGGGAGCTTGCCCATCATGGAGGCATTGTGAAGATGATAGAGACATCAAAAGATAAAGATGATGAGAAGAAAGAAAGGAAGCACAGAGTGAAAGAAGAAAAAGGTGTTAAAAATGGTGCAGCACAAAACGATGGAATGGTGTGCAAGTATATGGTCAACAAATGGACATAGATTGCAAAGCGGGACCGTGTAAGAATAATAATGATTTAAGCAATATGTGGTACGAAAAAAAAATTTAAGTGGAGAAAGATCATTATGAAGTTCGTAACTAGTACCTCCATAATCTTTTTATTATTATGACAAGTAGTATAAATTATTTTTTTTAATGTAGGAAATATGCAACTAAAGAAATGGCACTTCAAAAAGTCTTTGAACAAATAAAGTTATAGCTTCAGAGTAATTTGCTATCAATTTCTAACAACTACGAAGCATGAACAAAATACAAAAGTAGTCAATCAAAAGGATTTGGAAGCTCCAACTAATTTCTAAATATTCAAGGTACTTATTAGGAGATCACATTCAAACTCATTGAATCCAAAATTGATGAAAAGAAATCAAGTGAGAGATTCGTTCAATGAAATTGAACGAAACAGCATGAAGCAACAAGACCAATTTTTTAGCCGTACCCAGAGACATGCTACAAGTCGTCGAAGCACACATTTCGGTGCACTTGCTAAACACCACATGTGAAGGAGATGAGCACATGCAAAAGGGCACGACACACTAGGAAAGTGTACTAGCATGGGGCGGGCACACATGTAATGACCATCTACATACATGTTTTGCATGCAAGAATAGTAACTACTCTCCTGGACAGCCCACTGACACAGGTGTATAGATGTAGGGTGTGGGGTGCACGTGAGTAGGTAGATTAGAATAGGTAAAGAATTTTAAATTTTTGATAAAAATTACATCCTTTTGTTCTTATAATTAAATATTATAGCCAAAACTCCATAAAAAGAAGGATGATAAGGATGTATGAAATAAATCAGAACATTTAAAAAGTTAAAACTTGAAAAATTTAGGGAATTCTAAGAATAAGAAGTTCATGAATTCAAAACCAATAGAATTGATTCTTAGAGAATTCAATCTTTTTATGAAGAAAGTCCTCCTCTCCCTTTACCTTGTTCCTTTGCCTCTTGTCATTTTCACACTTTCACTTCCACTATTGCTATTATGAAAAAAAGGTCAAGAAATGAGGCCTTAAGCTAAAAATACTTTGCAGACAAATCAAAAACTTCATTAAATTCAACATGAGTTCATTATATATGTGCAACTGATTTTTGTCCCTTGAACACGTAGAACTAGATATGGATAACATAAAATGATTTAAGGCCACACAAGTTAGTGGATTAACCATGACAATACTTTTAGCCAAAGCATATAAAGTGCTATTTAATTCTAATTTACATCTATCATGTTAGGCATCTTTGATGACATTAATAGTCCACAACATTATATTTTAACTATTGTAAGGTCTTTTACATGGCCTGTATAGGAATTCTTGCAGTAATTCCTCGATAAATTTAAATCGAATAAATTGAATAAGGGGTTTGTGATAGGGTGATGTTAGAAACCATAGCAGTATTTGCATTTCCACCAAGAGAAGGCTGCAAAATGTGAGTTAACTTGCTATCCCGATATGGTACATGACCACTAGATCATAATCTTCCATGAGAAAACAAGCCATATAATTGACAAGAAAAAATATAATGATGCAACATACCCTTGGCTTTCAGCACCATTGCTTAGATTTTTAATTATGGTACAAAGGGACATCAAGCACTTATTTATATAAGAGCCTTCCCTCAAGCACACACCTTATACACTGGTTTTAACTGCACGTTTAGATCCTACAAGATCCACAAAATTCTATCAAAAAGAAAAAGAAAACGTTATGCAGACCATCAAGAATTATTCCAAAAAGAAGCATAAGAGGTCACAAACAAACAAAACAAAAGTATGGTTATTTTGCCACCAAAACAAATTACCAGAACAAATACATGAACAGTATCAAAACATTTAATTGAACCACCTTCTCCACTTCTCTCCCTACATTCAACAATTTGGAATTAAATTTAATTAGTTGAGATACTTAAAAAGTTCAACAGAAAGCACGATAACAAACAAATATACATGTCATGCAAAAAATTTTTCCGACGTGGCTACTATAAAGGTTCATGTTTGTCTCTCCATTGTGTCGATGAACTATAAAACAAAAGAAATTGTGCCCTTAAGTTGCAATGCTACTACGATATAATTGAAATGGGGAAATGACATTTTGGCCTTACATAAACCAATTTATGTGAGTTAAAGTACTTTCCTTAGGGAGGTAGAAATCTCCTCATTCAAACTAGCAAGACATATGCCTATCTTCATAAATAAATTAGAACTTATAATTCAAATATAAATAAATAAAGTTCATTGTGATGCAACATAGAACCATATTGAAAAACTGGAAATATACTTCAAGTGATTTGTGAATTTGCAACTTTCGATGCCCAAGAGCAACGAAGTCATTGATCTCCTTATTGTATATCTCCATGTAAGACACTCAAATAAGGAACTCACTATCCCCTTTCTAAATGACAAAAAATAAAGCTAAATAACTATGCAGACAGTACAAGTTTAAACTAATTTTTACATAAACTTTGATTCCTTTTAGAGATGAAACGTTAAGCTAACAACTACAAGCAGATCTATGTCTGATAGATGAAAAACATTTTTAATAGTTAGAGACTTCAATGTAGTAAATGACAACATGGATGTTAAACTATTTTATTACTTCAAAAAGGGAAGTGTAATAAAAGCCAAAAATTATCATAAATAATAATTCTCTGAAAGAAACACACTAGAAAAATTTAAAAAATAATGATAATAAATTATTAAAAAATATTAATTAAAAAAGGCTGGAAGGATTTGTTGTTGTAAAGGTAAACCACCTCTTGAATAATTCTAAATAACTCATGAATAGAATGTGGTATTATTCTCGGTTGACTGGTAGACCCTCTCATGGTATAGGTCTTACCGCAGCTAGTTTGTCGATATGCAAAAACTGTACTTGGTAGCAAAATATTTTACTGATATGAAATAGCATTTAAAGCAATTATTACTCAAAATGCTATCTACAACATATACACTTTACGAAATTCAGCCACTGAAAGACAAGATAAAACATAAACTAAAATATAAGTCTAAGAAAACTATACCTGTTTGAGTGCATCAAACAAGAAGAACTTTTATAAAAATCAAAGAATCAAATTTGTTAGCATAAGATTTTTAAGTTTACATTAAATAATGTCAAAGTTTGTAGGCTAATCCAAAGAAATCAGTTGACATATTCCATAATACAAAATGCATATGATCTGATATGTAACCAAAAGTTCTTTCAAAACATCACTATTCAATTGAAAATCAGAATAAAATTTAGAGAGGACTCCATTTGTGTAATTTTATTTGTTTAAGCTATCGTCCATATTCAAGAACGACCAACAACTCAGAACATATTTCCTTCACTTTTCTGTTATGCCTTGAAAAATATGAGCACTTAAAACTAAAATATATATGTAATAAAACTACAACAAAGAAGAAAAGTTGGCTAATCCATGTGGAATAAAGATCAACCATTGTTTGACCAAGTTACCTTAAGATATGACCTTAACATCATAACGTAGTATAATTCATTCTTCCCTTGAGCCATCCAAACAACTTTCCCAAGGATCTATTTTAAAAGCTTGATTCCGTTCCTCATCAAAGGAATTGTTTTTATCAAACATTGCTTCTAAATACCTCTTTCATTTTATAATCTCGAAAAAAACTAGTAGTAAAAAATAATTTGATTTAAATATAATAGTTGTTTATGATTTTCTTTCACTGTACAACAAAAATTAATATTTCCAAGAACCAATGTCAAATTTACTCCTCAATAATTAACATAAATTATATATAACATTTTTCCAATGTTAACATACCAAATACTTACAATTAATATGCTCCATAGCAAAGAATTTAAAAAACTAGTAAACACATGCATATATGCTTGTTGAGCTTAAGTCCAATTTCCTGAATTAAAACTACATAATAGTAATACTGAACTGACACACTTTAAATGATTAATTGTTGCAAACTAAATGGGATGAATTGGAAACTTAAATGAAAGTGTTAGACAATGATCTTGCAACCAAGTCTAGAAACTGTGGATAGATCTTTAGAAACTATGACTAAGATCTCAGGTATTGAATCAGTGGTTTGTTAAGTTTTGAATGCATATCAAGTATTTGTGGAGCTCAGTGGCTTGAACATTATATTTCTAGTTTTCTTTCTCTCATTCATTGTGTGTGGTTGTCCTTCAGACTACTATTCCATTTTTGCTACATTCTTTCCTTGATCTATATTTTTATAGAAAAGATCATCTCTATTGTTTTTGGAAATTATTACATATGGTAAATTCATGCTCTAAAATATGTACTTCCTTCTATGAAAATTTTTTGTCACAATTACCATTCACTTAACTACATGATATGGATTCTAGTGTGGCATGATTAGTTCATTTTATGGATGGTCCATGTTTTCTTTCCTTGTTGAATAATGCCAAATAAATCTAATTCTTCGCTATCTTTAAAAATGCTTTTAGATTGACTAGTTACTTTTTTTGACATTGATTGGCATGTAAAAAAAGTTAAGTAGATTGTCTAATATCATTGAACCTTAATTTCACAGATAAAATGCATACAAACTTAAGAGCTACTCTACCACACTTTTCAACGCATCAATTCAACAGATCAGGCAATCAAACCATAGAATTGCACCTTCTAAACCATCCACTAGTACAATGGGTTTCTTCCAAGACTAGGTTCCATTTAAATGAACTGAAGTGCTGTGTTATGCAATTTAGAACCTATGTAAAACTAACAAAAAAGTCAATCCATGGCACAAGAATTATTATAGAATATTAAAATATATGTTTTTTTAGTTAGAAAGCTGATGGAATTTTTGAATATAATTATTCAATGAAAGACAAATGTTGTGTCTTCAAAAAGCTAAGTTGATATGAGACATGGCAAAAGAATTTAATACTTTAGGATTCAAGCTTTGACAATTAGCTTAGAAACATGATAGAATAGAATTGACATAATTTTGAATAAAAATTTAAAAGGTGTAACTGATGTTACGAGGATTAGTGAAAGGATGATAGCTTAGAAGATCATTATAATAAAGCAAGCTATAAATGTTGGCAATGACCACTCCTAAAAAGGAACTAAATATGTTAACGAAAAGTTTAGATTGATTTGGAAAAGTTAACACTAAGCATCCACGAAAACATTTTTATTTTTAAGAGACTTAAATAACATATAGGTAAAATGAAAAAGAATTTAAAAAAATCTTGGTGGTTATGGATTAGGAATGTTAATAAAGATAATAAAATTATTTTCTAGTACACTTTAGCATATGATTTTATTATTGCTTGTTTTTTTAAAGGAACAAAAGGAGCATTAACTACTTCCAAATAAAAGTCCCTTAAACACATTGATTGTTTCTTAAAGAGGAAAAAAGAACTTTTAGATTGTAAAGATTTTAAGGTGATACCATGAAATGTTTAACCATCCAACATCAATTAATAATCTAAGATGTCCACATTAAAAAGTACAAGAGATAAAAAAAATTATTTACCTATGAATAAAAATTATTAACTTAAAGACAAAAAAAGAAATTTATTCAAGAATAAGTCTTAGATTTATGTTCTAGGAGATAACACAAATCCTATGCAAGATAACATGTCAACTATATTAGTAATACAACTGAGGTAATGCGTAGAAGATCCAAAAAGTGTGCCCAAAATTACAAATCAACTTCTTGGTAGAAATAAGAAGTAGAAATTGAGGTTAAAAACACATTTTCTTATAAAACATGACTCAAATGTATAAGTATAGAGAATTCAAAGACATATGTACTAGCAAGACAGAAAGCCACAAAGTAATGATACAAAAAAACCATCTTTAAAAACTTGTATAAGAATTTGGAGATTAAAAAGAGAGAAAGGTACATATAAACCTACCAAAAAATGAAAAAGAAAATATATATGTCAACTAAAATGGATCAAGATTGTCTATCAAGAAGTACCAATAGATGATGATGATATTAAAATTTACTTGAAAAAGCTATTTTCATTGGCTTTTCAACAAAAATATGATAGGAAAATTAATCGAGGGAAGTACTGTGCACATAAACCTCAACATAATAAAAGTTGAGCTATACAACTTCTTCCTATCTTGATAACCACATATTAATCCTCAAGGACATCTCTTGATAGCTTATCTCTATCACACGAGCATCAAAAACTTCCCACTAATGATTAGTATTCATAATCGACATCTTGAACAAAATTATCAATGGACACTAACACTCCCTAATAACCAATTGACAAGCTTAAAAGATCTCAAGATCATAGATAAGCTTCATCAATTAAGTTCAACTATCTCTCAAAGAAAGATCTAGCCTGAGGTAAGTCATCAAACATTTCATTCACACTTTGGCTAATTTTGTAAGATGCATTCATAATTATAAAATATTTCAACTTCCTTAACACGACCCTATCATATGAACCCTATATACAACCTCAACAATGTCAATTATATCATATACATCAAAAGCATGCTCGTTTGGCACTTGAGACAATAAGTACGGCTTTATTGTAATACCTAAAAGATTGAAATCAACCAAAACTGATAAGCCTAGACACTACAATTTTCCTCTACCTTCCAACTAAGACCGCCTTCTTAATCAAGAAGAATTTTTGGGGAAGAGATCTCTACTAATTTGTCATCCATTTAAATACCCACTCTCCTACAGATCATAATTGCATTCATCTACAACTATTTCCACTTCCTTTATTTGCTTCATCATTTTCTAAAACTATGACCTCCTTCCTGCAACAATGGAGCAACATTAGCTACTACCATAAGAAGTCGCAATTTTTCCTCATTTCCATTGATTCCACCATTGCTGATTCCTATGAGTTCACTTCCTTATCCCTCACTATGCCATTATTCCTTTTAACATCAATTGAATTATGCCATATACTACCTTATCGTTTTTTAATTTTATTTTTTTAGTTAATCGTTTAATTAATGCAAAACTTTTAAGGAGGAAAAAAAAGAAATCTATAGTTTTTTTTCCAATTTCCATATTTACAAGAAAAAAAATTTAAAATAATTTCTTAAAGTAATTATTTAGGCCTAATTTTTAATTTGATATTTGGTAAAAAACAACTAATGGTGTTATTCAAGTATTTTGAATATGTTGTTAACATGAATGTTGTACTTAAGTAGGTCAGGTTGAACTTGGCTTCAGTAACTTTGCAAATCATTGGGTATTAAAATCAGATTTGTACATTCCAAGATATTGAGTTTTACCTAGTTGTGCCTTTAATTATTTAAAGACAAACATGCATAATAGTATTATATCACATATAGCAACACCTTGGTTGATTGTATATAAGTTGCATTGTATTGTATAGCTACAAAAAATCAATGGACTTTTTAGTCAAACTTCTAATACCACAATACCCCTCCTTGTCTCCAAGTTTAAGACTAACTCATTACCCAACACAAATATGCCCAAGGAAATAAAGCATTTATATCATTCCTTTAAGACAAGGAAAGATGAACATGTTCCAACTTGCAACAAATGAAATTTGATTCTAATATAATGCTCCCATTGGAGTATTTTATGCAACGAATGTGCAACTCATTGCTTGATAGTTGTCAACTTTTGCATTATAAACTATCAAAATACCATTGTGCTGGTTATTAAGAAAGAATTTCAACATCTTCTTCATATGTATGATCAACATTGTTTCAATTGATGTTAAAACAAGTGAACATAATGGTGACTCTCCTAAAAAGTAAATAGTTTGCATTTATACAAAACTTTGCAATATGAACTCCCTGAAACTAGGCCTTTTTTCAACCTTTTACAAGAAGCCTAAGAAAGCTATATTTATTAAGGTATTTTCACAATATTTTCTCAAAATTTCACAACTTAAACAATTAAGAGCAAATAGATTAGTTGATTAGAACATCTTAACTCCAATAAAAGTTGTGGCAAATAATGTGGGGGAAGCAATTTCAGTCAAAAACTTTTCAATAAAATTAGACTCATCCTGGCTGCTAATTAATTCTCACGAAAAGCAATATTTATGATCATGAATATCTCCTCTCCAAGGAGAATTTGCACTTTCAATGGGTAAACTTGCTACAATATTTTGTGTCAACAAGCAAGATTTTCCAAACAAGATGTTTTGCCTTAAACCTGCTATAATTGACAATGCTAGCACAACGTTGTATGATAATCTTAATCAACTTAAGCTAAACACCTACTAATTTTTGGTCATCAAGATGTTTTTTGGAGGTTGCATAACTAAAATGGAGAATATTTTTACTAACTGTGACGACATTTTGTGAAAACGTGGGTTGTCACAATTTATGAAA
Source organism: Vanilla planifolia (assembly GCA_023846275.1). NCBI lineage: Eukaryota > Viridiplantae > Streptophyta > Magnoliopsida > Asparagales > Orchidaceae > Vanilla > Vanilla planifolia. The sequence continues at coordinate 1,111,422 of JAIUJO010000123.1, read as the reverse complement.
GAACGTTAGATTATAAGCAGAGATATTGGTTTAATTTTATGCATCATTTATGCTAAATTGACCACCCGACTTACACTTGGTGTGATACTTCATGTTGCTTGACTTAAGAAAGCTACTCTTATCTTAAGATGGAAATATACTCTTTTCTATTTGGTTGATGTATTCATAATTGTTTTGCAAGTTTTTGTATTGAAACGTTGCTTGCATAGTCAAGCAATCTTGAGCATCAAACAAGTAGTACCACACTTAAGTACCCCTTTATGACTATCAAAAATTTTAAACCTTGTTTTTTGAGTAATTGAAAATCTTTATTTACAAAATTTTTTTTTTTGAAAACCTATTTATCATTTCTTAAACCAAGACGATTGCTCAAAAAAAGACAATTGCTCAAAAAAATAATAATTTAAATCTCTTTCACAAAGACATGATTCAAATAATTGAAATTTTTCTTACAAGGAAAATAAAAATAAAAATTCTATCAAATCTCAAATTAATACATCTAATTGTCACAACATCTCATGCATCAAATATTAACAAAATTCTAACACAACCATATAAGCAAAACTAAGAAACTATAAAGCTAATATCACCCTCATTGCTCCCTAATATTCTTGTGATAAGTATACCTCTCATTCTTAAAGACTCTCATTTGTTTATTCATATATGCAAAAAAAACTTTTTATAAGCTATTTATGTTTATTATATCTAAAATAATGAATAGGTCATGTTTCATTATAACCTCTTTTCTTGAACATGTTTGTTTAAATATACTTGAAATTGTTATGTAATTACCATAGGAAAAAATAATGATCCTACAATCTTCCTGTGGTATGTCATTGTTTTCTTAAATTTTTTAGCCAAAAATCACAACCTCGATAGACAAAAAATATCTAAGAAAAATACAAGGCAGTACAAGATTGGGTCATTACATATGTCGGATCTCAATAACAAAATATATTATATCAATTGCAAGTTATCTAGAATGAGACTAATATATCAATGCATTGTTTCCATACTTTACATTATATCCTTTTAAATTTTCTTTGGAATTATTTTGACCCTTATTTTAAACTTCCATTAGAATGCAAGCCCCATTTTACATCAAAACAAGAGCTAGATATTCTTTTAAAATTAGGTTTCACCTCTAAATGATATGCATGAGTGAGATGAAACACATCATTGGTTCTATTTTTTAGATTCCAACAATGAACGATACTTCAAAATGTGATAAAACCATTTAGTAACCAAAATGACTTCTTCTTTTAATATAAGAGCCTTATTGTTAAGACAAATCTTCGTTTAACTTTTATAATCTATTTTTGATACCATTAAACATAATATCTTATTTATTTAAATAAAATATCTTTTTCTATTTTTTTTCCTAATATAATGCAAATTAGTGACATATGTCATGACATGCATGTTAAAAATGTTGTACCAAATAAAAAAAAAACCATAAAATACCCTTGACATGTTCATACAAGAGTTAATTAAGAAAAATAAAATAAACAATTAATTTACATCTCTTACTCTATAGCCAACAATTCCAATGCATACATTACTAGTCTCTTCTCTCATTTTTTCTATAGCCAACTCTAGGATAAACAATTCCAAAAAAACTTAATAAAATTCTCTTCAGGATATTTTAAAATGTTCTCTTCCTCCAAATTCGATTCTACATTGCCTTATGACCAATGCCTAGCAACATTATTTATTACTAGTACCACCAAAAGAACTCTCTTGTGGTCCACACATGCCATACTATTAAACAACATTTTAATCTTATTTAAGTAGTTGTGGACTTCAAAAGGATCTATTGTGCATACAAGGTTTGGTGAACGTAAGTTTAAGAGTTGTTCGATAAGGTAATTGGCTTGGTTCATTCTCACTTTCCACACATTTTTAGCTTGCATAAAAACCCTCCTAGGCTGTGTCCCTAATATACTCTCCCTTCAATTAATCTCATTTCCCTTGACCTATTATGGCCATTTTGGATATTAGAATGGTTCTCTTCAACTTCGCACAACTTTTGATTTTCAAACTCCTCGTTGCACTTGCTTAAAATTCAAGTCATATTCTAAAATAAATTCAACAAAATTTCAATTCATATATATGAAAAATAAATCGCAAACCTTAAAATTTAATTCATCATGTATGTAATTCTGAAAAAACTTTCAAAACAAATATAAAAATTAAATTATAAATATCTTCACATAATAATTATTTTAAAACTTTTTTCTCCAAAATCAATTTCTTATCACAAAATCTCAAAGACAATTTTTAATTCTTTCAGGAAACTTGCATCAGGTTGAAGCGCTATGCGTCAGCTCGACATATAGTATGTCCATATAAGGTATTACTATCTATTATGTGCAATTCTTATTCTTCTTGTATTGTTCGTCAAATCAACCTATAATACATAATAATTCACGTATTGCATGCAATTCTCAAGTTGGCTCTTATAAAGTCGATGTATCGTATATCAAATTCATGTATTATATGTAATTCTTTGTTTTTCTTTATACCCTTGACATAATATTTATAATTCTCTATCTAGTCCTTATACACTCTAAGCACCACATGTCTATGGGTGGCATACCATACATTAAGCATAACATATTATACTTAGCAATTCACGTAAAATACATGAAACTAGATTTCCATAGTTTCCCAATCTTTATGTTTTAGTCAATTATTTTATAATTACTTGCATGGTCAAAAATATTATAAGCATACAACTTAATTCAAACATGCATAAATTATATAAATGCACAACAAATAGGTCATACAAGCTCCCAACTAGACCAACCCTCACATTAATAAGAGTAGGGATCATCTTCTCTACTCCCTATTAACTACCATTCTCCTATGTTTAAGGTTGTAACTCTTCCTATAAAGGCTGAATACCCTCTTTTATTTGCAGCAACTAAATATTAAATTTTCCTATTGCTTCCCTATAGCCATAATTTTTCCTAAATCCAAGGTCTGGACATAAAACTTCTTGGTCGCATGATTGCTCTTCCCTTGATCTATAAATCTCAAAAAGATTAACAATCATCTCTTCATGATTGTTTATTAAAATTTTTATTTATTAAGGTACAATAATTAATTTAGAAATTGGTACAAAATTACTATTACTGTTATCCACACTTGTAAATATGTTGTTAACTAGATGTCCCACTTATGTAGTTCACATCAAAATTTGTGCAAATTGATTTGTAAATTTAGTATGGTTTAAGAACACTAATAATCCTAAGCAAGGGAGAGGTATGTACTCCAAGCCACTGCAACAGAGAAAACTCATTTTTAGTTGTATCGATATTTGGGAAAAAACAATTAGCTTAAAAATAATTTTTGAAAGGAGAAAGATCATTATGAAGTTTGTAACTAGTACCTTCATAATGTTTTTGATATTATGAAAAGTAGTACAAATTATTTTAAAAAATTTAGGAAATATGCAACTAAAGAATTACACTTGGTAAAAGTTCTTATCATTGAACAAATGAAGTTATACCTTCAAAGTAATTTGCTGTCAACTTCTAACAACCACGAAGCATGAACAAAATCCAAAAGTAGACAATCAAAAGGATTTGGAAGATACAACTAATTCCCAAATATTCAAGGTACTAATCATGAGATTGCTTTCAAACCCATTGAATCCAAAATTGGTAAAAAAAATCAAGGGAGAGATAAAAAGATGAAAATTAACGAAATAACATGAAGCAACAAGACAAATTTCTGGGACGTACCCAGAGACATGCTACAAGCTGTCGAAGCACACATTGCGGTGCACTGGATAAGTGTTGCATCTGTAGGTGCATGAGCACATGCAAAAGGGCACAACACGCCAGGCAACTACGCTTGCATGGTGCTAGCACAGGTGTAATGACCAACTACATACATGTTTTACGTGCAAGAATAGTAACCACTCTCCTGGTAGCCAACTGACACTGGTATATAGATGTAGGGTGTGGGGCACACATGAGTAGATAGACGTGAACAGGTGTAGAATTTTAAATTTTTTTATCAAAATAACATCTTTTGGTTTTATAATTAAATATTATACCCAAACTTCTATAAAAATGGACAATGAGGATATATGAAATAAATCAGAACTTTTAAAAAGAAAAAACTTCAAATATTTAGGGAATTCTAAGAATCAGAAGTTCATGAATTCAAAATCACTTGAATTGACTTAGAGAATTCAATCTTTTTATGAAAAAAATAATCCTCTCCCTTCAACTTTTTCCTTTGCTTCTTGCCATTTTCACACTGTCGCTTCTATTGTTGCTATTCTAAAAATAATCAGCTAATGAGGGCTCAAGAGGAAAATACCTCACAGACAAATCAAGCACTTCATTAAATTCAACATGAGTTCATTGTATATGTGCAACTGATATTTGTCCCTTGAACACATAGAACTACATATGGATAGCATAAAATGATTTAAGACTACACAAGTTAGTGGCCTAACCGTGACAATACCCTTAGCTAATGCTTATGTGGTCCTAAATAATTTTAACTACCATCTACTTTGTTAGGCATCTTTGATGACTTTAATAGCCCACAAGCTTATATTTTAACTATGTCAATTCAATAAACTAAATAAGGAACCTGTGAGAGGGTGATGTTACAAATCATAGCAGTATTTGCATTTCTAGCAAGAGAAGGCTGCAAAATGCAAGTTAATTTGTCGTCTCGATATAGTAGATGACCACTAGATCACATTCTTCCTTAAGAAACAACACGTGAGCCATATAATTGACAATTAAAAATATTATGATGTAACATGCCCTTGGCTTTGAACACCATTGCTTAGATTTTTAATTATGGTGCAAAGGTTCATCAATCACTTATTTATATATGAGCCTTCTCTCAAGCGCACATCTTCTACACAAATTTTAACAGCATGTTCTTATCCAGGAAGATCGACCAAATTCTATAAAAAAAAAGAAAAAATTATGTAGACCATCAAGAATTATTCCAAAAAGAAGCAAAACAGATGACAAACAAACAAAACAAAAGCATGATTATTTTGTCGCTAAAACAACATACCAGAAAAGTCAAATAAACAACATCAAAACAATTAATTAAATAGCCTTCTCCACCTCTCTTCTTACTTTCAACAATCAAAAATTAAATTTAATTAGTTAAGATACGAAAACAATGTTCAACAGAAAGCACAATCACAAACAAATATACTTGCCATACCAAAAATTTTGTGGGAGCGGATACTGTAAAGGTTCATGTTTGTATCCCCACGATAAATTGTAAAACAAAAAAAATTATGCCTTTAAGTTGCAATGCTACTACGATATAATTGAAAAGGAGGAAATGACGTTTTGGCCTTACATTCACCAAATTCCATGAGTTGAAGAACTTGCCTGGGGGAGGTAACAATCTCCACTTTCAAACCAACAACATATATGCCTCTCTTCATAAATGTGGTTGAACATATAATTCAAATAGAAATAAACAAAGTTCATAGTGATGCAACATAGAACCATATTGAACAAACTGGAAAAATAGCTCAAGTGATTTTTGAATTTGTAACTTTTGATGCCCACGAGCCAACAAGCCATTTGATTACCTCATTGTATATCACCTTGTAAGATACTAACGTAGGAACTCTCTATCCTCTTTCTAAATAGCCACAAAAATAAAGCTAAATAGTTATGCAGATAGTACAAGATTAAACTAATTTTTACATAAACTTTGATTCCCTTTCGAGATGAAATGTTAAGCTAATAATTACAAGCAGATCTATGTCTGATAGATGAAAAACATTTTTAATAGTCAGTGACTTCTATGTAGTAAATGAGGACATGGATGTTAAACTATTTTATTAGTTCAAGAGGGCAAGTGTAATAGAAGCCAAAAATTAAGATAAAAGAAAATCCTCTAAATGGAGCATACCCAAAAAATATAAAAAATAATGACAATAAACTATGAAAAAAATATTTCATACAAAAAGGCTGGAAGGATTTATTGTTGTAGAGGTAAACCACCTCTTTAATAATTCTGAATATCTCATGAACGAAAAATAGTATGATTCCTAGTTGAGTGACAGATCCTCTCATGGTATACGTCTTACCACTGCTTATTTGTCCATATGCAAAAACTATACCCTTTAGCAAAACATTCTACCAATAAGAAATAGCATGTAAAACAATTATTACACAAAATACTATCTACAACATATGCACTTAACCAAATTCAAGAACTAGAAGACATTATAAAACATAAACTAAAATATATGTTTAAGAAAACTATACCTATTTGAGTGCATCAAATAGGATGAACTTATATAAAAATCAAAGAATCAAATTTGGTAGCTTAAAATTCTTAAATTCACATAAAATAATACCAAAGTTTGTAGGCTAATCCAAAGAAAAATTCTGACATATTTTGCAACTCAAAATAGATATGATGTGATCTGTAACCAAAAGTTCTTTCAAAACATCACTATTCAATTGAAAATAAAAATAGAATTTAGAGATGGCTCCATTTATATAACTTTATTAGTTTAAGCTATGGTCCATATTCAAGAATGACCAGCAACTCAGAATATATTTCCTTCAATTTTCTTTTGTGCCTTGAAAAATATGAGCACTCAAAAGTAAAATATATAAGTAATAAAACTTCAATGAAGAAGAAAAGTTGGCTAATCCATGTGGAACAAAGATCAACCATTGTTTGACCAAGTGATCGTAAGATATGACCTTAACATCATAATGTAGTATAATTCATTCTTCCCTTGAGCCATCAACACAACTTTCCCAAGGCTCTATTTTATAAGCTTGATTGCGTTCCTTATCAAAGGAATTGTTTTCATTAAACATTGCTTCTAAATACCTCTTTGATTTTATAATCTAAAAAAAAACTAGTAGCCTAAAATAATTTGTTTCGTAAATATAATAGTTATTTATGATTTTCTTTCACTATACATGAACCGTTAATGTTTCCAAGAACAAATGTCAAATGTACTCCTCTATAATTAACATAAATTATATATCACATTTTTCTTATGTTAACACACCAAATACTTACAACTAATATGGATCACAACAAAGAATTTAAAAAACTAGTAAACACTTGAATATATGCTTGTTGAGCTTATATCCAATTTCTTGAATTCAAACTACATAATAGTATTGCTGAACTGATACACTTTAAATGATTAAAGGTAGCAAACTAAAAAAGTTGAATTGGGAGTTTAAACAAAAGAGTTAGACAATGATCATGACAACCAATTCTAGAAATTGTGGATAGAACTCTTCAAAAGCTATGAATAAGATCTCAAGTAGTAAATCCAAGGTTTGTTAAGTTTTGAATGCTTATCAAGTATTTGTCGAGTTCAGTGACTCCAACATTATATTTCTAGTTTTGTTTATCTCGTTCATTATGCATGGTATTCCTTTAGGATGCTATTCCATTTTTGCTACTTTCTTTCCTTCATCTATATTTTTATAGAAAAGATCATCTCCATTGTTTTTGGAAATTCTTACATGTGGTAAATTCATGCTTTGAAGTATTTACTTCCCTTAATGAAAATTTCTTGTCACAATTACCGTTCACTTATGTTTTCTTGAATTTCTAGAGATCTCATGTCATCACCTCACTACATGATATGGATTCTACTATGGCATGCTTAGTTCATTTTATGGATGGCCCATGATTTCTTTCCTTGCTGAATAAATGCCAACTAAATCTAATTGTTCCAATCTTCTTTAAAAATGCTTTTAGATTGACTAGTCACATTTTTTGTCATTGATTGGCATGTAACAAAAGTTAAGTAGATTGTTCAATATCATTGAACCTTAATTTCATGGATAAAATACATACCAGCCTAAGAACTACTCTACCAAACTTTTCAACATATCAGTTTAACAGATCAAGCAATAAAACCGTTGACTTGCACCTTCTAAACTATCCACTAGTACAACGGGTTTCTTCCAAGTCTAGATTCTATTTAAACAAATTGAAGGGCTACATTATGCAATTCAGAACCTGTATAAAAGTAACCAAAATAATGACATGAAGCCCAAACAAAATTGCATTTATGTTAATGCATCCCTTGGAACGAATGCATTGTATTGTATGAATGAAGTAAAAAGTCAGCACTAGCTTTACACACCCAGATGTTGTCTTAAATGAGCAAGAGCTACAACATTATCTTGGATGACTGAATAAAAAAAGTTAGTTCACGATGCAAGAATTATTATAGGACATTAAAATATATGTACTTCAGTTAGAAAGCTAATGGAATTTTTTTATATAATTATTCAATGAAAGACAAAAGTTGTGTGTTGAAAAAGCTAAGTAGATAAGAGAATAAGAAAAAAGAATTTAATACTTTAAGATTTATGTTCTGACAATTAGGTTAGAAACATGATAGAAATATAATTGTCATAATTTTGAATAAAAATTTAAAAGGCACAATAGATGTTATGAGGATTAGTGAAAGGACCATTGCTTCAAAGATCATTATAACAAAAGCAAGTTATAAATGTTGGAAATGACCACTCCTAAAAAGGACTAAACATGTTAAGGAAAAGTTTAGATTGATTTTGAAAAGTGAACACTAAGCCTCCATGAAAACATTTTTAATTTCAAGAGACTTAAAGAGCATATAGGTAAATAAAAAAGAAATTAAACAATATCTTGTTTGTTATGGATTGGGAAAGTTAATAAAGATAATAAAATTATTTTCTAGTTCACTTTAGCATATGATTTTATTATGTTTTGTTTTTTTAAGAAACAAAAGGAGCATTAATTACTTGAAAAGAATAGTCTCTTAAACAAATTGATTGTTTCTTAAAGAGGAAGTAACTTTTAGTATGCCATGAAATGTTTGACCGTACAACATCAATTAATGATCTAAGATGTCCACATTAAAAAGTACTTTACCCAAGAATAGAAAATAATAACTTAAAAATAAAAAAATTTATTCAATAATAAAAGTCTTAGATTTATGTTCTAGGAGATAAAGAAAATCACAAATAATATGCGAGATAACATTGTTAACTGTATTTGCAATATCACTGAGTTAGTGCGTAGAAGATCTAAAAAGTGTGACCAAAATTACAAATCAACTTCTTGGTAGAAATAAGAAGTAGAAATTGAGGTTAAAAACACATTTTCTTATAAAACATGACTCAAGTGTATAAGTATTGAGAATTCAAAGAGATATATACTAGCAAGACAAAAAGCCACAAAGTAATGATGCAAAGCAACAAACATTAAAAACTTGTATAAGAATATGGAGATTAGAAAGAGAAAAAGTAAATATGTTGACCTACCAAAAAATGAAAAACTAAATGTATACGTTAACTAAAATGGATCAATATTGTCTATCAAAAAGTACCAATAGATGATGATGATATTAAAATCGACATGAAAAAGCTACCTTCATTGGCTTTTCAACAAAAATATGACAAGAAAAGTGATTAAAGGAAGTACTATGCACATAGACTTCAACTTAATATAAAGTGAGCTGTATACCTTCTTCCTATCTTGATGAACAAGTGTTAATCCTCAAGGATGTCCCTTGATAGCTTATGTATTGCACAAGTATTAACAACTTCCCACTAATGATTCGCATTCATAATCGACACCTTCAACTAAAGTATCAATGGACTCTAAAACTCCTCGAAACCAATCGACAATCTTAGACAGATCTCATGATCGTAGATAAGCTTCATCAATTAAGTTCAACAATCTCTCGAAGCAAGCTCTACACTGAGACAAGTCATCATGCATTGTCTTCATACTTTGGCTAATTTTGTAAGATGTGATCATAGTTATAAAATACATGAACTTCTTGAACACAATCCTATCATGTTAACCATATATAAAACCTTAGTGTAATCAATTATATCATATACATCAAAGGCATGCCCATTTGGCACTTGAGACAACAATTATGGCTTTATTATAATAAAAAAAAATTGAAACCAACGTAAACCAAAGAGGCTAGACCCTACAATGTGCCTCTGCTTTCCAACTAAGATAGCCTTCTTAATCAAGAAGAATTTTGGTGAATAAATCTCCACTAATTTGCCTTCCATGCAAATACCCACTCTTCTACAGATCATAATTGCCTTCTTCTACAACTCTTTCCACTTAATTTATTTCATCATTTCTTAAAAAAATAGCCTCCTCTTTGCAACAAAGGACCTCCATTAGCCACTACCATAAGAGGTCACAATGATTCCTCATTGCCATTGATTCCGCCACAATCGACTACTATGAGTTCACGCCCTTATCCTTCACCTTTCCATTCTTCCATATCTTCTTGACCTCATCTTGTTAATCAACTCATATATTATCTTATGGTTTCTAATTTTCATTTTTTAGTCAAATGATTAATTAATGCAAAACTTTTAGTTCAAAAACGAAAGAAATCTATGGCATTATTTTCCAAGTTTCATATTTACGAGAACAAAAATTTTAAATAATTTGTTAAATTAATTATTTAGGACTAACAATGAATTCGATATTTGGTAAAGAAACAACTGATGATGTTATTCATGTATTTTGAATATGTTGTTTACTTGAATGTTGTACTCAACTAGCTCAGGTTGATCTTGGCTTGAGTAACTCTGCAAATCATTGTACGTTCAAAGATTTGTGCATTGTAGGATAATGAGTTTTACCAATTGAGCGTTTAATTATTTAAAGACAAAGATGCATAATAGTACTATATCACATATAGCAACACCTTGGTTGATTGTATATAAGTTGCATTGTATGGTATAGCTACAAAAACTCAATGGACTTTTAAGTCAAACTTCTAATACCGCAACATCCCTTGTTGTTTCCAAGTTTAAGACTAACTCATCACCTAACACAAATGTGCCCAAGGAAATAAAGCATTTATATCATTCCTTTAAGAGAAGGAAAGATGGATATGTTCCAACTTGCAACAAATGACAATTTGATTCAAATATAATGGTCCCATTGGACTATTTTATGCAACGAATATGCAACTCATTTCTTGATAGTTATCAATTTTTGCATTATAAACTATCAAAATGCCATTTTGCTGGTTATTAAGAAAGCATTTCAACATTTTCTTCACATGCTAGTCAACATTGTTGCAATTGATGTTAAAACAAGTGAACATAATGGTGACTCTCCTAAAAAGTAAATAGTTTGCATTTATACAAACCTTTGTAATATGAACTCCCTCAAACTAGGCCTTTTTTCAACCTTTTGCAAGAAGCCTAAGGAACCTATAATTATTAAGCTACTTTTGCAACATTTTCTCACAATTTCACAACTTAAACAAGTTAGAGTAAATAGATTAGTTGATTAGAAGATATTAACTCCAATAAAAGTTGTAGCAAATATAATTGGGGATGCAATTTCAGTCACAAACCCTTCAATAAAATTAGACTCGACTTGGATGCTAATTAATTCTCACAAAAATACAATACTTATGATCATGAATATCTCATCTCAAAGGAGAATTTAGACATTCGATGGGTAAACTTGCTAGACTATTTTTTGTCAACAAAAAATATCTTCTAAACAAGTTGTTTTGTTTGAAACCCATTAGAATTGACAATGCCAACACATTGGTGTATGATAATCATAATCAAGTTAGCCTAAGAGCTTAACAATTTTTTATGATCAAGATTTTTTTTGAGGTTGCATAACTAAAAAAGACAACATTTTTACTAACAATGATGACATATTATGAAAACATTTGTTGTTACAATTTGTGAAAGAATGGAACTTTAGATTATAAGAAAAGACATTGCATTAATTTTATGCATCATTCATGCTAAAGTGACTACTCGACCTATACATGGTGTGATACTTAATGTTACATGACTTAAGAAAGCTACTCTCATCTTAAGATGAAAAGATACTCATTTCCAATTGGTTGATGAATTCATAAATTTTTTTTGCATGTTTTTGTATAGAAACTTTGCTTGCACACTCACGAAATCTTGAGCATCAAACAAGTAGTACCATACTTAACAATTCCTTTTTTACTATAAAAAATTTTAATCCTTATTTTTTGAGAAATACAATATCTTTATTTAGAAACAAACATTTTTTTTATTTTAAAACATTTTATCATTTTTTTAAACCAAGACAACTACCAAAAAAATAACAATTTAAAACTCTTTCAAAAGACATGATTCACATAATTCAAATAGTTCTTACAATGAAAATAAAAATAATAATTCTATCAAATATCAAATTAATACATGTAATTTTCACAACATCTCATGCATCAAATATCAACAAAATTCTACCACAACCATATAAGAAAAAGTTAGAAACTACAAAGCTAATATCATCCTCATTGCTCCCTTATATTCTTGTGATAAGCATGCCTCTTATTATTAAAGACTCTCATTAGTTTATTCATATATGATAAATAAAATTTTATAAGCTATTTATGTTTATTATATCTTGAAATCATCAAGAGGTCATGTTTCATTATAATCTCTTTTCTTAAATATGTTGTTTAAATATACTTGCAATTGTTGTATGATTACCTTAGGAACAAATAATGAGCCAACAATCTTCCTGTGATATGTCTTCTTTTTGTAAAATTTTTTAACCAACATAAACTAAGCCAAAAATCAATGAGCTTAATAGACACAAAATATCTATGAAAAATACAAGACACTACAAAATTTGTAATGACGTATGTTAGATCCCAATAACAAAATATGTTACATCAATTGTAAGTCATATAAAATGACACTAATATATCAATGCAATGGTACGATACTTCACGTTAAATCCTTTTGAATTTTCTTTGCAATTATTTTGACCGTTATTTTAAACTTCCATTAGAATGCAAGCCTCTTTTAATTCAATATTTTCCTTTATTCATCCCTTTTCTCTTTCTTTTCTAATAATAGTTATACTTTAATCCCCAAAAAAAAGCTAGATATCCTTTTAAAATTAGGTTTCACCTCTAAACAATTCCCAGGAAAGATATACAACACATCATTAGTTCTATTATTAAATTCCACCACTGAACAACACCTCAAAATGTGATAAAACCATTTGGTAACTAAATGACTTCTTCTTTTAATATAGGAGCCTTATTCTTAAGAAAAGTCTTTGGTTAACTTTATAATCTCTTTTTGATACCTTTAAAAAAATATCTTATTTACTAAAATAAATTATTCTTTCCTATTTTTTTCTTAATATATTTTGCCATGCATGTTAAAAATACTGTGCCAACTTAGAAAGCCATAAAAAACTCCTAACATGTTCATACAAGAGTTAATTAAGAAAAAAATAAACAATTGATTCTTCCATATACCTTTAAAAAATAATTTACATCTCTTTCTTTATAGCCAACAACTCCAATGCATACATAACGAGTCTCATCTCTCATATTTTCTACAGCCAACTCTACGATATAAAATTCAAAAAATGCTTGATAAAATTCTATTTGAGATATCTTAAAATGTGCACTTCCTCCAAATTAGATTCTATATTTCCTTATCACCAATGCCTAGCAACACTATTTAATACTAATACCACCAAAAGGACTCTCCTGTGTTCCACCCCTGCCATACTATTAATCAACATTTCAATCTTATCTAAGCAGTCATCTACTTGGAAATAATCTATAGTTCCTACAATGTGTGGGGAAAATAAGCTTAAGAATTGCTCCATAAGATAATTTGCTTGATTCATTCTGACATTCTTCTGATTTTTAGCTTGCATAACAACCCTCCTAGACTGTATCCCTGATATACTCTCCCTTCAATTAATCTCCATTTGCTTTAGCTATTGTGTCCATTTGCTTATAATAATTGTTCTCTTCTTCCTCACACATCTTTTGATTTTCAAACTCCATGTTGCACTTACTAAAATTTCAAGTCATATTCTAAAATAAATTTAACAAAATTTTAATTCATATATATTAAAAATGAATCCGAAAACTAAAAATTCAATTCATCATGTATTTAATTCTCAAAAAACTTTCTCGATAAATATAAACATTAAATCATAAATATCTTCTGATAATAATTCTATTAAAACTTTGTTTCTACATAATCAATTAATTATCCCAAAAGTTCATAGACAATTTTTAATTCTCTCAAGAAACTTACATCAGGTTGAAGCACTATGTGTCACCTCAACATATAGTATGCCCATGTAAGGTATTACTCTCTATAGTGTGCAATTCTTATTCTTCTTGTATTGTATATTGAATCAACCTATCATACATAATAATTCATGTATTGTATGCAATTCTCTAGTTGGCCCTTATAAACTCAATGTATCAAATATAAAAATTAATGTATCATATGTTATTCTTTATTTTGTCTTTATACCCTTGACATATTACTTATAATTGTCTATCTAGTCCTTATAAACTTTATACACCATATGTTTAGGGGTGGCATACCATACATTAACCAACAACATATTATACTTAACAATTCATGTACAATAAATGAAACTAGATTTCAAAAGTTTCCCAATCTTTATGTTTTAGTCAATTATTATATAATTACTTGCAGTGTTAAAAATATTATAAGCATATAACTTAATTCAAAAATGCATAAATCATATACATGAACAACAAATAGGTCGTACAAACTCCAAACTAGTCCAGCCCTCACATTAATAATAATAGGGATCATCTTCTCTACTCCCCAATGATTACCATTCTCTTATGTTTAAGGTTATAACTCTTCTTGTAAAGGCTGGACACCCTCTTTTATTTGTGACTACATATTAAATTGTCCTCTTGTTGACCCATTGCCATATTTTTTTCCTAAATCCAAGGTCTGCACATAAAACTTCTTGGTCACATTCTTGCAGTTTCTTTGATCTCTAAATCTCAAACTAATTAACAATCATCTCTTCATGATTGTTTATTTAATTTCTTATTTATTTATGTACAAGAATTAATTAGAAATTTGTACCAACTTACAATTAGTGTTATTCATGCAATTAAATAAGTTGTTAACTAGATGTCATACATATGTAGTTCACATTAAAATTTTAGCAAATTTATTTGCAAATTGAAGTGCTGTTTAGGATAGCACATTTTAAATATGCTAGTTTTATCGATTAGAGAAAAATTATGGCTTTTGTTGTAAACACTCTCGTTAATTCAATGACACATGTAAAAATATTAAAATTCATGTAAGGCCTTTTTGTTGTAATCATTTATCTTAAGTATAAAGAAAATTTAGATGTAAATTGTTGTGATATGTATACTTGTGATTGGTGTATAATCTCCACAGATAGAAATTGATTTGTAGTGACATAATGGTTTTTTACATTCTTACTTTATTCACATATGACCTGTTGTCCATATTCAATGTATTTGACATTATAAATATTTATTTACAATATTAATGATTTATATGAAGCTCATGATGCAAAGTAATAGCACATCATTTAAAATAACTTCACCATTGGTCACATGGCCATGATTGTATGTGCGACATAATGGTCAATGGTATCCTTGTGTTGTATAAATGTTGGTTAATCCAATAAAAAAGCCCAAGAAGTCACAACTCTTTTATTTCAGGATAGTGGTGAACATCCTTCTAACCCAAACCGACATGATAATTATATTACCTATGAGCTATTGCTATTGGATGGCAGCATGTATGACTTCATAAATGAATAGACATATATTATTCTTTGCATTAATATAGTGTATCATGATGCCAAATAGTTATATCATGTGTTTGGTTGTAAATGTTACTTATTTGGCATGTTTAAAATTGCGTATTGGATAATATCATTGTACATAAATTTTTTGAACATTTATATATATTAAATTAAGTTCATTAACATGACTAATCAAAATAAATAACGTTAAATAGCAATTAAGAGTTGATTCACATCTTTACTTTCATTGTTCATGAATAAAATACATGATAAAATATTCCATACTTCTTGTTTTTAAACTTTTTCAATTGCATATGCTAGAGCATTCCTTCTCCAACACCTTGTCGTAAATGTTGAGACATGAAGTTTCATCTACTAATTGGTTAGAACCTCAAACATTGCTTTATATATTTTTTAGACCTAATTTACTTGATTAGAAAATTGTCATTGTAGTATTAGTAATAAACTATGTTTTGATATTGGTATTTTCAAGAGTTTTATTATAACATCTTAATTACTTATCTAGTCATCTTCAAAATTTGGTCTATGAAAAAAATTATATTGCCCGCATCGAAGTGCTTATTATCAAATTTAGTGTAATGATTCATATATTTTTTAATTAAATAAGACTTGTTTGGTCTAATTGCCAAATTCTTCTTTAACATATATCTTTTTTTAATAATACAAAGTAAAATTACTTGGCCTTGATTTCCAGCTTGTTGTCAAAGTCATGGATTTTTCTCATATTGTCGAGATATGACACATAATGACACCAGGGTGTTTTAGCATTTTATTTCTTCTCAAATAAAGAAAAACATGAGAGCAACATTAAACATTTACACAAATAACACAAAAATATTGAAAATGCTATAATAGCCTAATGGACTAATGTAGAGCCAATTGTAGGAGTGGCTAATATAGACATGATACGAATTGTTTTGGAGGCATGAAGGAGCATGTCATGAATAAGTTTCTTTGTTTAAAATCAATTGAATAATTCTCAAAAAAACTAGAACAATAAATTGAATCATAAAATTTAATATTGTTTAAATGTGTACAACATATGTTTGGTTTAGACATCACTTTTCAATAGTACAAATCAGCACTAGTTGAAGTAGCATTGTGCACCTAAAAGAAATTCGGACCTAACACATATTTTGCAATAAGTGACACCGAATAATTAGAAGAATTTATCCTTCAACTTGAGGATCTTACATTGATTTTTTAGTTTAATTTAAATCAATTTTTATATGTAATTCATTTTCATTAAATAATAAAAGTTATATGTACATATTGCAAGTCCATTTCTAGAAATTATTGCATGATCTCAATAAGAAAACATGTAACATGTTATAACAAGGTGGTTATTTATATGTTAATTTTTTTCTTATGAAACTAACTGAGCACATTTACTATTTGACAAATACTTTTTCATAAACATTGGCAGCTCATGTGATACCTACAACACATATTCCTCTAAAGATCATGCTGCATAATATTATTACATCATTATTAATAACTCTATGATTTATTATATATAAGTGCAATTGAATGGTTAATGTGACGATTAATGATAACATTTTTATTATATGATTGGATAATTAGGTCAACAAGCTCTCAGAGAGACAACTCTATTGTTTCAAGTTAGTGATAACCTCACTTTCATTTTAGGTTGGCTATAACATTCCTCCTATTTTAAGGTGACCACAACCTATCCACAAAGTGGCTAAAATATACATGAGTTCTGATAAGTAAATTGTGACGTACATGATTACCTATATTTATGTATTTGTATTGTGTAGATGTATTAGAATATTGATGCATACTAACTCTATTTTTTGTGTGATAAGTATAGCTGAAATTGAAAAGAGTGAATTGATAAGTTGAAATTTAATTATTCATAATGTAGATATTTATAACTTATGTGGGTATTTATGTTTTTTAGCATTAGTTCAATTGACATGTCTAAAACATTTAAGTAATTGGAAGTAACATTTGAACAATGAAGCATGTCTTATTTTTTCGTTTATGAACAACATGCATAATATACTTTATATACTAGTTTTATGTTTCATTTCACTTCTTATGACCTGTGAGACCATATTCATGTAGAAATTGTTATTATGTATTCCATAAACCTTTAGCATTCCCTTGTGTATATCTACACCCTAATCTTTATTGCTCAAGCTTTTTCATGGGATTTCACTATTAGTTTACTTTGTAAACTTAGATGTTATTTCATATATTAACCATTTAATATATCTCACTAATTAGTAGCAATCATCGCATGCCTCCAACACTAGACCATCTATTGGGATGAATATTTAAAAGTTTTTTTTATTGATTGTCTTGTTATCATTTAGATTTAGATAATCAGTAATATATTATTATTTCAAATGCTATAATATTAATAATATGTACACTTTTCTTTTGAATAAATGAAATTAATTAAGTTTCTATTGTTAATTTATCAACTTATTTTATCTATACAAATAGTAATTCTTATTGTAATACAAAATTAAATAATTTAACCTTTTTCCTCAACATAAACCATATACATTGAGATTAAATCTCCCTTCATTATGCCTAAGTTATGAAGATGTAGTTCCTCCAAACCTAGGATATGCCACTCACTTATAAAGTGTTAAATCCACTTAGGGCTTGGTATGCCTTAGACATCTACACAGGTAATCTCTTCAAATTTTTAACTCTTTTTGTCCAACTTTCCATCTCATCATTTTTCTTGAAAACTAAATAGGGTAATGCATATTATCAGCTTGTTAATTGTGCTAACTTTGTTAGCTTGCCTATATAAATATATATACTAAGAATTTTCATAATACCTCATTAATCAATAGCCTGATGTCAAGAAACTTCAATTGCATGAGCAAAGTTTATTACAAGACAAATTGCATCTCAATAATCATTGAATAATAAAAATCATACTTTTTAGAAGATTTTTTAAATCATGCAAATCCTTTTACATGATTTTGAGAAGATGAGGTTTCAAATTTGGATGTGGAGAGGGCCATAGATTTTGAAGTTGATGCATTTGACTAAGTACTGGTACGCAACTAGTATATGTATCTTAAGCTACTCTTCAAAATATCAATATCAAATTTTAAGCTACAATTTATGTAACATCATAGGACTATGACATTCCTTCATATACAAAAGAACCTATTCAATGCTTTGCAAATGTTTTCGATATGGGTAACAAAACCAACTATATATTTAGGGTCTAGCATTATACTTAAAATGATACACATAAGATTCACATCATAGGTGGGTATGATATCTCAGACAAGCATTTCCACTCATGAAGATTTGGTGATCACACTTTGGTTAATTTAAAATGTCTTATAAGTTAAGTATATAATCCATCTATACTCTAACTTGTTCATACTGGATTTGTATCATCTAATTGAAGAGAAGACCAAAATGGTTTTATGGATTTTTTTTATGTTTTACTCAAAGTAAAATAGTGGCACCACCCATGCAATGGAGGCTTCATAGGCTTCAAGTGTTGGTGATATTTTATTCCTAGAATTCCCTCTTTAGTAAAAGAAGGGCAATGCTACAATTTACTAGAGAAGGGGATTTGCAAGGAAAAATAAAGTTCTCGTTGGCTAGTTGGCTTGGAATGATTCCTCTAAATACTTTTCAAAAGATTTTTGAATTCAATAACCCTAAGAACATCACTTACAAAGTTAACTGGTGCACACTCGTGGCATTATTAACATGGAATAATGTATGAGCATATCAATAATGACAACTGGCTCTGTGAATATCGCTTATTGGTCGACAACAATAAATATGAATTAAAATTGTAACCCAAATAAGACCCAAGGTTTTGCCATGTTGCAATATCTTGTTGTTATGACCTAACCTTACTACTTTAAGATATTATTTCTCTTTCATAGTTTCATATCAATAAAACATTATTTTATTCTAAAAAGTATCTCGATATCTTAAAACCTTTGTATTGTATATGTAATTTAGAATTTTTGCTTCATTTTTTTTGTGAGAATAAGAACTATTGTCTCCTTGCACCTAAAAGAAGCTAAGAATCATGTTTAGCTAAGAGATTCCACCTTTTAGTCATCACTCAATAATCATTCATTATCATCTTTAACCATTGGTGTCATATGCCCACCAAGTTTTGCTTGATTCAACTAGTACCACATTGTATTATAAAAATTATCATTCCAACACAACAACATTAAGAGACAATGATATATAAAGGTAGTGTCCCTTTTTGTTTCTCTTATGTTAGTCAAAAAAAAAATTTCCTTAAAAGACAGATTTATTTTATAAAACTATGTTTATATATATATATATATATATATATATATATATATATATATATATATATATATATATATATAGCTTTTATACATTTTCTTTCTCGCATAGATAATAATATTCATACACTTATCTACCTAGAAATATACTAGGAGTAAATCCTTATCTAATAATTCTCTATCCAAAATATCATCTAATGATCACTCACAGTTTTCTATCAATGATGTATAGGCTCATTAGTTTTACCTTAGTTTTTCCTTGAACTACATAGTATATAGGAGAAATCAATTTGATACCATAATATCACAGAATAACGTATCATGGTGAGATATTATTATTATTTGGCTTATTCAATACTAACAAAAAATGAGTTTTATCCCACAAGGTGCATAGATATCTACATTATTCTAAACTTAATTAGTATTTTTAGTTACAATAAAAGCTATAATTCTTAGTTAAATTTGACAATAAAATTTATGATTGTAGAGAATCTTTTAGATAAGTTACTGCCAAATTATATTTTTTGATATTATTTTTTAGAAAGCTTTCCTTTTAAATTAGGATTAGAAAGAATAATTCACAACAAATTATTTTGTATTCTTAAAAATGAATAAATGAGAAAAATATGATTCTTTGTCCCAAATACTACTGACCCAATTGCTTCTTTTAGCACTTTCATCCCTAGCATCTTCATAGGCCACATCTGTGACATCCTTCGAGCTCTTCAACTTGTCACATCCTTTCATAATTCATTAGTCTCCACAACTAGCTTCGATCAGGAAATGAAATTACTAAAATGTGATTGCATTGCACTCCAACACGATGATAAGAGGTTGCAACACTAGATTACATTCAAATGCGATGTTGAAATGTTTGATCACAACTATTTGATGTCCCAAAACAAACTTCTAAATCGATCTCCATATGTAGAGAAAGAATATGCAAGAAAACATTGTCTTTAACCTTCTTAAAAAATTGGTCTTTCCATATTTCCTTTGAGATTCCTTCCCTCACCATTTAAATGTTCAAATCAATATGAAGCCATACAATGTCCCTAACCTTGAAGTCGTATTCCACTCAGTGCTTACTTTACCTTTTCTTATTATTGTTTTGTGGCTTTTCCATTAGCTTTTAAGAGTATCCCTCAAACCTTATTGAAATTATTGTGCACTATGTTGCGCTAATCCCTCAATACATTTAATTGTGTCAATTTGGAACGCTGCATTGCACGGGCTTTAAGGACTAAATCCTAAATTATATATTGAATGGTCTTCAACCAGTAGAAACATGGCCTAACATATTGAAAGAAAACTAGACATAGGAGAGACTTTCATCCTATACTATAAAATATCATGAATGGTACCCTCATAAGGGTTGTCAGATGGTCCTCTTAAACCAATCTGAACTAATCCCCATTACAAGGCATGGAAAGTTGTATCTTTTAATAAAGAAGGCCTTCCCCTAAGTGAAAATTACATAGCTTTCATTGTTTTCTCATTTGATCAATCCCCATTAAAGTCAATATCCTCATTATCTCTCAACACGTACTCCTTGTGCATCTTTAGTTAGACCCACTTCATAAAACTTAAAATAGAGTTGCTTGCTTCATGTTTCAAAAGTAAGCCAACCAACTTATTTTGAGCTCCTTTGCTATATGCGAGGACAATGTTAAATTGTTATGGATAGGTCATGTGCCTGATGTGTCATGCCTTTTAAACTTACTAGGTTCTACAGGTATTGGAGTGTTTGTCCATCAAAGTGTGCTATGTTTCATTCCCAACAAAGATGGCAACAAATTTTTCAAGGCTTGATGTAATGCTAAAATCTTCTTGTTGTATGACCCTGATTTTCCTTGAGCTTCTTGTATTAGCATGAAATAATATGATAGAAGATGTCCTCAAACCATCAACACGATGCTAACTATATGGCTTGACACATCGAATGCAATCTTAAAAGAAAATCATAAACTAAGAAAAATCAAACGTGTGCCCATAATTTATTCTTTAACTGGGTTAAGTGCATGATTTTTTCTTTTATACTTCAATTTCAAATTTGTTAGTACAAGCAATGGTATGACAATCTCAATGAAGTTTTCAATGAATTACGAAGCTAGTAACATGCCTTCATGAAGATCCTTACCTCAGTAACATTTTTTTGTCTTGAATATTCTCATATGACTTGCACAAAAATTGCATCAATTATTCGTTTTCCATTTCTGACCTTGTGCATTAGATAAATCAAGATCATATGCTTGAATTTGTACTATGTTAAGCTGAGTTTCCACCTTTGGAATGACTTGTCAGAGAAAGTAGTTTTTCCTCATTCACGAGCTTTTTGCATGAACAAGTTTTGGTCTTACTCTTACATATTTCTTTATTTCTTCCTCCCTTTTTCCATCTCTCTTATCACCTCCAAAAAACTTGAACCGTCCCACATGTACTTCCATTAGACTTTCTCATGCACGTGCTCTTGACCACATTCCAACATTAATAGTACATATATTCAACATGTATCATACTCAGATTGTGTAGGAATAATGCCAAAAATTAACCTTAAAGAATTATATACTTTTGAGGGGATCATCAATATCCTAATTCAAAATGATGACCATAAAAATCAAGGTAGTAATTAACATTAATCATAACCAGTTTGTCGAAAAAATTAAAAAATAATAGAAAATGTCAATAAAAAAATAAACATTTGGAAAAACAAGATGCTTTCACTACTCTTAATATAGTGAACACAGTTTTAGTAAAATAGTGTACACATTTCTTTAAAGCCATTTAAAAATCATACAAAATTTCGTACTAAATTTCTAGGCAACATATCATGGGTTCACTTTCATAGATTTTTAAAGTTATATTCACATTACAAAAGTATAAACCATAGTTGCACTCTGATTCACAAATACCTTGGACAGATTCTTTGTAAGACGAACAATTTCATCATTTGATATGTTGAGTTCCTCAGTCAAAGTTTTCTCTTTAGAGTCTATAGTAGATTTTACAATCTCAATTTCTAAAAGAGCTTTTTTAAGTTACTAATCCAATCAAAGAATAAGTATATGAATTAAAAAAATGTAGTGAAAGAAAAAACAGTCTCAACAACATATTCATTATTTGAATAATTATAGTATCGAGACAATGTCTTCCTTTTGTCTTGATAGATAGCTAAGAGAATCATCTGAACTTCTAGAAGTAGCTTTTGAATCAAATAAACATCGTTCTTACAAGATAAAAGAGCTTCAAGTTCTAAAATAGGATAGCAAAACCAATAAATGGTTGGAGTATAATGGCAGAGAAGCTTAGAATCTTTGACAAGAAATTAACACTAGTTCAAATGTTAATTGTTCTGCAATTATAAGGATTTGTACCATTCTTACAAGCTGCTGCTTTAGCAATTCTGCATCAACTAATGTAGTATTCAATTTGTTGGACATAAAATCCAATTCAATTTCTAGAATTTCATTTTTAACAACCGCTTCTACATTTTCTCCAATTGTAATTTCAAAAGCCTCTTTCATCGAAGTGATATAAGCCACCATCTCAAACGCACTAAATACAATATTTTGATACTCATCCAAAAAAAATACATGCGACAAACATAATGTACCAAACCAAATCAAATCTATTTACTTAATACATGGAATTGAATATCAACTACAAGTATAAATTAAACAGATAAAGATCTTAGGGAAAATAAGCTTTGGAGTTCAAAAACCTTGTCCATATGCTCAACCTAGCTCAATAAAGTTCATGATCTGGTGAAGCATACTAAATCGTTAAGAAATAAACCTTTGCTCTTTTAGTTGCATCTCTTCTGCTTACTATATTATATCTTGCATTATTGCTAGTTACTAACTAGCTGATATATTAACTAGTAATCGCATAGGGCATAGCATAAAAAGAACACAAGTAGACTTCCATATCTGACATTTACTTTAAATTTTTTTGGGATACAGCATTTGACTCATGCTTCTACGTATTGGTTCTAGTAAAGCTCGTTGACTTTGCAAGCTTTTAACTTCTCCTTCAATCTGAGCTTTCTCACTCTAAAAAAGAAAATGTTCATCGTTAATGAAGAAAATAAAAAAACTCAAATTAACAAATCTATGGCAATAATAATTACCTCAAGCTTTACTTTGTCCTAAATTATAATCTTTAGTTTTCTTTTGATATCCTTGAATCTTGATTTTGTCTTATCATGTTGCTTTCTCAGAGATTCTTTCTCTCTAGTAAGAGAAGAACATGATAAGCATGACACTTCTTTTTGAAGAGAGAAAATCTAAGAAAGGAGTTCTTCCATCTCCATCTCATCCTAAAGGCCTTGTTACTACAACATCGACATGGATCAAAAATAGAATGGAAACATCATCCTAAAAAATAAAAAAAAGGAAAGACTTGATTTAGCTAGCCATAGTTATCTTCTCCCTATTTTCAAAGCAACACTTGAGTTCATGAATTTCTTTTTGATGTTGACATAGTTGGTTACCCAATAGATTCTGCATTTGAGCGATTTGTTTAGATGAGAAATTGTTGCGTATTTTCACTAGAGAAATAAAAATCAAGATCATCACATGATAGCTTCCCAAACTTTAATTCCACAATGTTCTTGCTCACAATTCAATTGACACAGTCATGGCTTAAGAAGAGGGACTTAAATTGTGCCACGCACTCCATTGGAATGGTCTTAAGACTCTAAAGCATAACATAATAGAATATGAAATTAAGTTGTTTATGGGAACCAGATTATTATCTCTCAAGGGAAGAATTGAGCAGGTATTCAAACTGATATAAATCAGTTTTTCCATTTAAGGATAATACAAATGTAATGATCAACATGGAAGATGTTTTCTTTAACTACTGTAATAATCATCATGTAATGTTTCTCATATAGCCCACATGAAAAGAGTAATAGGTGGAAATAGATTTGATGATAATTTGCACACCAAAAAAAAGTAAGATATGAATCACAATTAGACAAAACAATTAAATATCATAAGAACAATGAGATATAATAAACATATATATTAGGATGAAGAACTGGGGTTCATTGGTAGAGCACTACTTAGGCAATCAAAAGGCGTCAAATTTGACGACAAATCATTTCAACATACAAAAGACAAGTTTCTTAAAATAAAGTCATTTCCATCAAACCTATTAATAGAGCTTAAGCTAAAAAAATATGAAAGAGACTAATCTGAAAGTAGTCAATTAGTTCAAAGTAGGGAAAGTAGGCTTCAATTATATACCACTATTCTCCCACCTTAAGCTTTTGCCAGGGGCAAGGAAAAAGACATACACAAATGGTACTACATTATATTGCAGTTGTTTTTGGGGTTGACTAACAATCAATCACATAAGAAACCAACCCTTCAAATTCTATCTTCTTTCTTTGTTGAGCTCTCTTTTGATTCTTTTGACCAAAAGGCATTTCAGTATTTAACAAAATCAAAGTAATGCAAATTAAGATGGTGCAATATAGCTCAAAGCACTCAATTCATTTTGTTTACTTTTCAACTACATTTGACAATGGCACAAGCAGTGGATGAATCATTTGGTAATGAAGCACCATCTTGGACATATATAGCCAAGAATAAAAGTTCAGGAAAGGAAATGATCAAATAGCTATACATGATGGAGATTCCAACCAATCTTTGGAATAGTAGGTAGCATAGGTAATACAAACTATTCAAGGCTTTGCATAGATAGTTACAAAGCAATCATTTATCATGATTAAAGCACCATAATATAGAACCCAAAAATTATGTCACCACTAAAGTTGAATGCAACCAATACAAAGAGGGGAAGAATAAGGTTGTCTAAGCCTAATGGAGAATATCAAAGAAGTTGATCTATGCCAATCTATGCCCTCAAAATTTAAAGAAAAACAAGTACTCTTAAAAGTTGAGGGCATGGCTGATTTGCAAACTAATTACGAAAAATGAATGTCGATGTAATACTTTCGACTAAAGAAAGTAGAAAGTGATCATCAAAAAATGAATAAATCCAAAAAGATTGCTTGATGGAGCAGTACAAAAATAAATAGTCCCAAATCAAAAATTCCAGAAAAGATTTTTAACTACATACACACAAATAAGCTTTCTTCACCCTAGCAAGCTCCTCCTTTAAACTCCTCGTAGACTCTCCTCGAAAAATTCTCATCACAATCACCACCGTTCCCTAATTCCATGTCAATCTCTCCCTCATTGTTTCTCTTTAAGCTATTACTTTGTATTTTCCATAGCACCCAATTGCACCACAACTCCCCACCTTATTCAATAAGAATGCAAAACAACATCAAGTAGAGGAGAATAAGTCTCTTACCATATAACTTAAAAGAAACTATTTTTATTTAGCATTATGTTGTTATTTTAATATAAAGTTCATCTATTGAGTTTAGTCCTCAACCCCAAAAAAACCTCCAATTCCAATAAAACAATAGCCTTGGATTTGTCTTTTTGAGACCTTTCCAAATCAACATTTTTAAGATCTAAGTCATTCATTATTGATATAAAAATGTCATGCATTTGTCACCCAAAAAAATGCCTGCTTAAAACTAAACAATTAATCTCATAAAACATATAAAATCATATTTAATCATAGTATTTCATACAAATACATTGGACAAAAACATTTTTACAAAGATTATTTTGAACCTACAAAGATAATAAATTAGCCAAGCATGAAATTTTACATAGAGATGTTCATTGAAGAGAGTACATTCAAAAGCATTACAAAACCAACCAATTTAAAGTAAGGCCTATACATACCATTACTGATACCTAATCAACCCTAGAAGACCATCTCGATGGAGTTTCTTGGAGGCTTATCAACGATAAGATGATTTCACAATTTCTTGTTATGATTAAGAAAGACATTCTAAGATGGTAGAGTTAAAATAGGTTATCAAGGGTTAAAAGTAACACATTTTTTTTAACGAAGGTATGGATACATCTTGAGTTACCAACAAACACTATATGGAATTGAAATACTCATTTTATAAGCAAATTGATAACTAGACAAAGGGTCATTAGCATAGTAAACATGAATCCAATGAAAGGGTATAACTCTCGCCACTCAAAGACATCAGATCATAATCTATTGTGTGCCTAATTTTCAATAAATCAAACCATGCACAGTTCAATTATTTAGAGCTCATTCAAGGTGCTGTGTCTAATATATCAACCATAGAGCCCATTCAACTTGGATTTTGAAATAATCCCAACCAATAGAGTCAAAGTATTTATATAATACAAGGTATAAAAGATTATCAAGAATATTTTAATAGTTCAAACCACTTCAATATATTGTTGAAGCTCTTCCAAGATAAGTAGAAAAAGAGACATGATATGCACAAAATCAACACATGCACAAATCAATTGTTTGGAGCCCATTTAAGTTGTGTCTAATATATCTACTATCGAACCCACTCAACTTGGATTTTTGAATAAACCCATCCAATAAAGACAAATAAAAGGTATAAAAGAATATCAAGAATATTGAAAAAATTTAAATTATTATCAACATGTGGTTGAAGCTCTTGCAATAGTGTAAAAAGAGACTTGATATGCATTATCAACAAGAAAATTTTATGAGATCTAGCATGGTTTTTTATAATAAAATAATAACTAAAGGGCTAAGAAAGTTAAGAAACCATTTGATATATATTATTTTGACTCCTAAACAAAATTAATGATAACGTTTATTGGATAAACCTTTTGCTATTAAAAGAAATCAATACTAATAAATCTAGTGAACTTAAAATTACATGAGCATTTCATAATTGATAAGGAATTTCATTAGGTGTTATCACCTATGCATGAGCTTGTCATGGGAATGAAAATTCTACTATCAAAGTATATGATTTTTGAGAATTACTAAACCACCCCTAGATGAGGGACATAAGTCCTACTTTACTTCATCTGAATTGCACAAATGTCGTAGGCGACTAATTATGAATTATTTGGAACAAGAAAAATTTGAGTTTTGTTATCTCATGTTCTCTATTTAACATTAACCAAAAGGCTTTCCACCAAATCCATTTCTACTTAAAAAAATATTCAAAGTGACTTAAATCCTAGAAAAAAGGTGAAATGATCAAGATAACAACAACAAAAGTAAACAAGGTGGTCTTAAGATGTCCCAACAACATTATTCATATGTTCAAATGACCTTGAATAAAAGTTCTACAAGATAGAAGAGATATTAACCCATGGGCAAGGGATATGAAGAAACCTTGAGAGAGTATAGAACCCAATGAAGATTGCCCAAAACTTGAGATAGTGAGCACAAGCACAGAGCACCTTGAGATGATCAGCATGAAATTTCAAGGCACGTGAACTAACAAGCATAAAGTTTCACCAATGGGTCTCAAAGATTTCCTCAAGAATTGCACTATAACATTAGAGATTTCACAAGAAGCACAAAGCAGTTGAGCAATTTGACATGAAAGCAGAACTACAAAACTTAAACAGACGTGATAAAAAACCACTAAGAGAAAACCTCAGGTAATCTTGCAAAGATTTGAGGACCAGGTTATGAGGAATTTCTAAATCAAAGTGCTAATCTAGAATGAAGTAAACTCAAGAAATTTTTGAAGAAGTTTTCCAAATTAATCATAAGAGCAATAACCAAATAAGAATGCGTAACACTATTTTTAAACCAAGTAGAAGCATCCCATCAATTATAGGATGTGATAAGATTTTTAAATAAATTTAGCACCATTCCAATTTTAAGTTTTTCCCTATACAACTAATTAGAGTTGTACTATAAAATATATTAGGTAGTACACAATGGAATCATTAGTGATTTTCAAATGCTTGTTTTTTAAAAACAAGCAGTAGAAGTAAGGAAGCATAGCCTTCAACTAGCAATCTTTGTTCTACTCTCTCTCTATCTATTTCTCTCTTCCCTACCCACCTCTCTTGAATAATAACTCTTGATTTATTCAAGGAAAATCCTATGAATTTCCTGATATAGTGACTAAATTCAATATGATTATGGGTTGTGGAAGGATTAAGTAGATTAATTTAGCTATGGTAAGTGCCATCACTGAAAAGAATTGGACGACGATGGTCATTGAATCTTGCAATATGATACAGTAGAAATTGTTGGAAGAAATGGTTTGTATAGTTTTCATTTACGTTAAACCAAAAGGTAGCCATTGACATTATATTGATGTTAATCACAATAATTAGACAAGTTTCCATTCTTCCTAAGCAAAATAGAAAAAAAAAACTTCATTCCACAAGTTAGAGGCAAAAGTACAAGCTAATATAAGAAGCCTTTCCCTTTCAAATAAGGTGCAAGAATTGATATGAAAAGAGGACTCACATCTCCATTACTATATAAGCAACCCATACTCATAATTATGAAGCATCTTGATGATTTATGAAATCACCCTTAGTAAGTGAAGGGATAAGAAGGAAAATGTAACTCAAGTCAAAATACAATTTGATTAATGTAACAATGTTGTAAATATTTCCTTGCAAAGGCACATGTCCAAAATAGATTATATCAAAATACCAAGTTAGGGATGACAACATGACATTTTTTTGAGTAGAAAATATATATTAACCTACTTCCTTATCTTCTACACAATATCTCATCAAGGGTTGCCCAGCAAGGTACTTCACTTTTAACATTTTTTTTAAAAAAACCATGAATAGAATGATAATTGTGATGAAGGTCTTGATTCCAACAAAACCTACTGTTTCTTGAAAAGTCATGCCAAAAGTCATCATTTCAAGGGCAAAAAAATTAGCTAAAGCACCTAAGAGAACTACAATATATGCCATATCTATTTCATAGATCACAAATAAGCACAAAAAGATGCAAGAATTACTAGTATTATTTAAGAAAAGAAGGAGAAAAGCTACATGAAGTCTTTGGGAATGGCTAAAATATTTTCAAATGAATCTTTTAAAATACCAAAGTTAAAAGCAATTTCTCCGACTTCATCAAAAAGGTTCTTAGTTGAGTGATCAACTAACTCCTTAAAATATGAGAAACTAATTGTTATTTATTTTCTTTTTTCATTTCGAGGAGAATGCAAAAAGAGGTTCTAAAAGCCAAGCAGATCAGAATAGCTAGCATAAATGTTTTTTGAAAATGAAGATTTGAAAACTTCAACATAAAAAAGAAATAATAAAAAGGAAAGATCATTTCCTTAGCAAAAACAAAGTAAACAACGCATCTGAAAATTCTTGGAGAGAAAATAGAAACCTAGTTCATCATAGACTGCTCTTGCAACTTTGCATTCCTAACTTCTCGTTATCTCTAAAAGAGAACCACAAAATACAAGGGTGTTAATAATAGCAAATTAGACACATTTCAAAAAACATCAATTAAGTTTAATAATTTTACACATCATATAGCTAAGAAAATTTTATTTAAATTTTTCAATTTTGAATAATTGAATGAAATCAATTAACATCACAAAAATGTTATTCCCATGTAAGAAAATAACCCCTAGACCAAAGTAAACAATCCAAATGAAATGAAGGTCAAGCTAAAGTATCATCATTATGCAATGCACAGTTCTCTTGAAATGTATTTAAAATCAAAAAACGTCAACTGTGTATCAGCCAACTCCATGAGAATATAAACTTTTGGTTAAGTTGTATTGCAAGTTGGCAGTGCACTATTTTAAAGCTAAAAGAGAAATTGCAATTTTATTTAAAAACACAAATATGTTGTTGAGGATTGAAAATGAACGAAATAATTAGGAGAGATACATCTAGACATATATAGAGGGATTTAAGAATAAAACAGGATGATAAGAAAGTTCTACCAATAAGCCATTTGTCTATTTTCTGCTTATTGATGACAACCACTGCTTCTCCTCTCCATTGTATCCATCGGAGTAAGTTAAAGATGCTGATGCATTTACCAAGTTTTGTCAAGCTTTCTTTTCTTTCCTAGTACAATAGATGCTCCAAATTGTTTAACATGTTTTACTGAACTTCTTCCTAGTTGATTTATTTAATGTCAATTATTTGATAATTTAAGATCATATTTTGAGGATTTATGTTATTGTTCTTATTTATATGTATGGTTTCTATAATCAATTTGTGTTTGCACATAATTGTTTTTAATGTTTATGTAATAAGTACAAGATAAAGTATCATTATCAATGATATTTATCTTAAGTTTGTTGAAGATTACTAGTGACTACAACACAAATTATGCTTAGAAGAAATCACGTAGATCTGACATCACTACATTTGTAGTACTAACTTATCACAAACATTGATATACAACTTTAAAAT
Organism: Vanilla planifolia; assembly: GCA_023846275.1. Classification (NCBI taxonomy): domain Eukaryota; kingdom Viridiplantae; phylum Streptophyta; class Magnoliopsida; order Asparagales; family Orchidaceae; genus Vanilla; species Vanilla planifolia. The sequence goes on along the minus strand of JAIUJO010000123.1, from coordinate 1,080,224 downwards.
AATTAAAATGGTTTCCAAACTTCAAAAAAGGAATTCTTAATTTAGTTATTAGATATATATTCCTAGAACATATTAGAGTAAATTAGTTCCTTCAAAACAAGCAAAACATATAAAATAGATAGGGATTTGATTGAATAGGACTATCACTAATATGTTAAAGACTTCAGTTAATTAAGAAGTTTTCCTAGCACTCGTGGTACGAACTAGAGTCCAAGCATAAAGCCAAGCATAAACTCATAAATAAATGAACATATGCATTAAACAATGCCACTACTACATCAAACAAAAATGTAGCAAAAAAAATACATCTTCACACTTGTCCCTAAAGCAAGCACTCTGTTCAATTGCCAAAGTAACAACATTGTCTAGGTTCATCTGTAGTGAAGTCTTCTCCATTTCTAAAGATTCAATTGGCATAGGAAGAATGCTTTAACACAATAATAATAAAAAACTATGTTCAATGGAACATTTTGATTGGTAAAAACCTACTCCTTGAGCCATTTGATGACCACAATTGCTCCAGTTTCTCATTCAGCTAGATTGCAATCATCTGGAGACATAAATTCCTTCAAATGACATATTGATGAAGTACTACTTTTTTTTTGTAGGAATTGATTATAATTCCATTTAGTTGTTTTGGAGAAATTTGATGTTCACATCCTTAAAAAACATAAAAAAAGAGATGCCTTGCTATTTGTTCACAATAGGGCAAAAGAAACAGCTTACAAGGGGGCAATAGAAAGATACACACCTTGCTATCTCCATTTAAGGAAAGGTCACCAAATTTGGGCAGCTTTATTTAAGATTGCTCCTCTTCCTAAAAAGTAATAAAAATGCATTATTTGAAAAACTTCTAGACATCTTAAGGAGAGAAAAGAGAGAGAGAGTGTGTGTGTTTGTGTGCGGGAAGATGAATACATATTGAATTGAGGCTATTTCAACTTTGATGAGTTTTCATCAGGCAAGTAACATTCAGCAAAGCATGCTTATCAGGAAGGAAAATGTCTTCGACCTTATCAGTGCATAAAAACTCTCAGGTAAACGGCATCCCAAAGGTAGCGTATCCCAATTAAATGCACAAATTTCCTGCATAGGATAGCTGAATGTAAATGGAATGAAATTTTTGATTCTCTTTAATTGGCTCCACACTGTCAGCTTTCTCATTTAACTTAGAAGGTAACTCTAGTAGGGACACATTTTAGAAAGCTTGTCAAAAAAATATTGGTTTTGTTTTTGTTGTGGTTATTTCCATTTAAGAATGGAATAAAAAAAATTGTCTTTTAAATGAAATTTTAATTTTTTTCATGAAATGTGGTTGAAAAAGTATTCTTTTAATAGGTTTGAATATATTATGTGTAAAAATTAGACCTTTCCATAACATTTTTGAATGACATGAGAAAAAAAAGACAAATATGTCCATTTGTTTTACTACAAAAAAATATATAACATTGGCCCTAACACCAACTTTCAAAAATATTTCGTAACATGCATTGGGATTTGAACATGTATTTTTACCTAGCTTCACAAAGAATAAGCTAGCAAATCCATAGTTTTATGAGTAAAAATACTCCCCAAAATCATCAACAAAGATAATATACTGATACCATCTATTATTTTTAAAATGCTTATAGCGTGATGAATAACTACCACAACTAATAAGTTGTCTTTAGCAAAACAAACGTCCTATTTAAGAACGAGTGAATGCACTTTGGAATATGCGTACAAATAAGTACATTTAAGAAAAGGTTGGTTGGTGTTTTAGAAATTGAGAATAAGTTTAATGAAAAAAGTTTTGATGGTTTGGAAATATTTAACCTTTTAGAAGGTGTGCTATTAAAATTTTTTTCATATGAATAGAAAAATAGACAAACCAATGAAATTGAAATGGTTAGAAACATAATGAATGTAGAAATCAACTATGGAAGAGCAACCAAAAACAAAGTAACTACAACTGTGTTTGTATCACAATTCTGAGGAAGAGAACATTACTTCTTTTAATGCAATTTTTTTAAAATTATTTTAATATGCATCACAATTAAGACCAATGACAACATGGAGTGATCATCAGATTTAAAAGTAAGGAAAAACTCCTAGTAGACTTCTAGATGGTGAATGTAATGATCAATAACCACACAAAAGAAATTTTCAGTTTATAAATTGAAACCTTAAAATAGCAAAACCATTCTAGAGACCAAACTAGTCAATACCTTGACACTAAGGCAACTTCATAAAATGATGGAATTAGAGTCATACTTTCAGCAATGCTTAAAGATGAAAAAGAAAAAACTAATGGATCAATTAGGTAATAACTAGATGTTTAGGTCAGAAAGAGACAGGGACTAACCCTGATTGAGTCAGAATACAAACCACTTGTGATAGAGAAGGCAATCAATGGCTTGATTGGTAGATGGACTTCAATCAAGGTATTGTTAATGAAGAAATGGTGACCGAGTGGAACGTTAGCTTGCAATGCTCAAAGATAATCAACAAACATTATGAGGATGGCCCAAAAGAATTCCATTTATTGTTATAAGAGTTGCAACAACCAAATCTAAATGTAGGGTTTAAGGAAAAAGTATTGCTTCATAATAAGGGTTGAAGAAGTCTTGGCTTAAGAAAAGGGCATATTCTCCTAGTGCCCTTCAATCCTTGTATTATTTTTATAGATAATGCTAGAAAGATATTCAAGTAGGCTTTTAGAGTTTCCTTGATGCTATGCAAAACTTAACAAAGATTTAACTACACTTTAGGCAAAGGAAAATTGATCAAACTGGACTTAAGAATTAATCTAAAAAGATAATAAATAAGGATTGTTTTATAAAAAAAATCTTAGAATAAGGAGAAAACCATCCCAAAACTCAAAAAAGGTAAAACACATTATTTAAGTAGAAACATATAGTTTAGGAGGCCTAAACCATTGCAAGGGACTAAGTAATGTGTTGAATGAGTTAAGGTCTCTAATTAATCCCCAAGGCCAACTCAATCAAAGTCTATTTTAAATAAATTCAAATTATTAATGACTTGGATAAAAATTATGATAAGATTATTAGTGCTAGCTAAGCCCATTTAGGTATTTTTTGATTTTAATTGACAATTAAAATACTAAAAATGTAAAATAAAGATCACAAATGGCTATAACATGATTAGTTTTTTCTAAACATTGATGTGTTTAAATTGAATTAGATGGAAAATTTGGCTATTCTAATATAATAAATAGTATAAGCTCCCTTAAAATATATAAGATTTCTAAAATGACCATTAAACAAATACAAGTATCTCAATGAACACACCCAATGCTATGGCCTCAAGTTCACATGAAATAAGAGAAACGTTATTGAGAAAAGACGATAGGTTGGCCCCTATTCTTGATAAGGATAATTAGAAAAATAGAAGAATGGCTTTAATGACTTAGGAAACTCTTGAGAGTGTACCCTTTAATGATCTTTATTTTCTCCAAAAATAAGAAGCAATTGATGAAAGGGGACCTTTCTTAGGTTTGATGTTGGCTTCACAATCATTAGACATGGGTAACGACTTGTTATATATTGATTTCACTAAATAAATGATTAATAAGAACTAAAGCGATCAATATAAGTGTTGACATAAAGTAATACATTAGTAACTCATAAAGGCAAAATTAGAAACAATATGGTTAGTAGATCATTACTAAAGAATAAAGCTGCAGGACACGTAATAAGCAAAGTTGAGATGATATTGCCAAGAGCTAATGGAAAAATAAAATACCAAAAGGGCATTTGGTTAACTATAATTACATACACTATAATATTATTTAAATATATTAGGTGCATTATTTGATTACATCTTCAAATAATATTATTTAAAATTTTAATTATGTTTTGAAAAAAAAAAGCATCATCTAGATGATGAACAACTTCATATTAATTAGAAGAATAGTATATTATTTAGATAACATTCAGTTAAATAGTAAAAATATATCGATAAACATTAGGAAACATTAACATCTATATAACACAATGATTTAAATATCAACACTATGTAAATAATATTTATCAAAATGTCTCCTAAAATTAATGTGTGTTTTTCAGTCATACTATTTCAAGATATGGCACCACATGCTAGATTAAAAGCGACCTAAGATAAACTCAGCACACACTTTGCTTATCAAGTACATCACAATAAAGATCGCAATTAGTTGCAATGGATTAGTTATTTCCAATAAACATATCATACTTAATGTGGAAGGACAAATTGACATACAAAGAAATCCTTCTTATAATATCGTGTTCTTATATGACAAATGCAAGGCACATTTTTTTCTAACAAAGAAGGGGAAATGAAAGGATGTCAAAGAATTAAAAGAATTTTTTGCATAATATTAGAAATATTAAAATCTAGAACAACTAAATCATAAAGAAGACAACATAAATGAAGGCTAAAATAATTGTAAGGGATGCATCAACAAGCATCACCTCATCAGTCATTTTCTTTTGAAAAGGCCCAGGACACCAAGTCACCTGCCTCCTTGTCTATAACCAAAGAAGCATGAATAATGATAATAATAACAATAATATATCATTAAATATAAAATATAACAATGAAAAATAAATAAGAGGAAAAAATGTCAAAATATGAAGCCAAGTCCTTATAGTGCATGATAAGCTTAGAAATTGTAAACAACAAACAAAAATATTGCATGATTAGAGGATTAAACAAAAAGATAAATATATAATTTAAAATTGAAATGTTTATACATAACCAAAAATACAACAATCACTAACAATGCAAAGAACTCAAACAATTGTAAGGAAAACAATGTTGACTCTTCACAATTGTTTAAAATAAAAGTTGTAAAGTATGTAATACTCTCATAACTAAAGAGTGGTATTGATGAGGCGGAATACAAGACAAAATAAGCCAATGAGGGCCATAAATAATTTCAAAACTATTAAAGATGGACTTGAGAAATCCTAAGAGGTTTGTTGAACAAAGCCAATAGCAAAATGATTGAGGTTCAATTTGAAAAAACTTTCCTTCTGCTTTATAATCTGAAGTTTGTACTAACAAATATTCTACAACTGCATGGTAAACAATGGTTTTATTATCATAAAAAATTTTGAAGTAATTTGTTTTGAATAAAAATAAAGGCTATACTCACATTGATTCTCAGACGTCTTATTAGGAAAACAGGATCAATTCCAAATGAACTACAACTCATTGAAAATTTGGCAACCTTTTTAAGAGGCAATAACATAAAATATTTTGGACAAAGAAATTAAACATGCCACAGTACCAACAAATGAAGTACAAGCCAGTTCATTGCCTATCTTCATAAAATTCTTCTTGGTAGGTCACGTCAGGAATCCAAATAAAGCTTGTTTGATACTTGACAGCCCAATCTTGCTATGACCATCACCACGAAGAACTACAAAACATTCACATTGCACATGTGACCAGGCTACTACCAGATCATTCGAGCACAACTCCTAATCTAGTAGATTAAAGCCAATCCAATGCCTTCCCATTTAGTCTCAAAGATGTTGATGATTAATTAATTTAATCATGAGATATTCCATATACCATAAATAATAAAATATAAATATTTATAATGTTTAGAGAAGTAAATGTAAAACATAAATTCTAGGAGTATTCAAAAGGGAATCAATAAGCCATACAAATAACCTAATAAAAACAATTATCTCTATTCAAAAACATATAATATATTATGACTTCCTTTAGCCATGATAGGACACCAAAAGTCAAATTAACGGTTAAGCAAAATTCAATGCTCCAGCCCAAAAGGTTTTTGCAGGATAACTGTATGCAAGTTTACAAATAAAAGGAAAGTAGCAACTAGCATCAAAAAGTTTTTCTAACCATCACATAAACAGTGAAAAATAAGAACTAGATTGCCAATCAACCGAAGGAAAAAAGCACAATCCTTAAATGAATAACTTTTTTCATCCCTTTTAGAGCATAAGTGAGCCGAGATTCTAAATCTTCCTTTCTTGTTCCAATAACCTTATCTCTCGACAAACTTTTGCTTTCTTTTCCTCCTCCGACTACAAAGCTATTCACTACTACTCAAGGTCACTCTGTGGCACAAACATTTAGTGCAATCATGGAGAATAATGTCTCAACAAATTAAATGTCAAATTGAAAAACTAATTATGGAGCAAAACACCAGACCTATAGTAAATTATTGTGTAGATTAAGAATTTCTTCTTCAAGATGTTAGGAGTGAGAGGTTTACAACATGTATGCATAAAAAGATTACTCTTTTTTTGGTTGAGTTAAAAAAAAGAGGACAGAAGTCTTTAGAGTAAAAAGAAGCACAAACAACATTGCCAAAAACTCCTCTATTTCCCTTTTTTGCCACTTCAAGAGCACAGCATCAGTCACAAACTTTTTTGTTCAAAGAAACAATAGTTTCAAAAGTTAAAATGATATGGATATATCTAAAAGCAATCAATTAAAGAAAATAAAAAAAATAAACAAAACAATTACAGTCTTCTTAATTGAAAGTTGTTTTATAAGACGAATAACTTATAGATGATGTACACCTCATGCACACAGGCACAATTTTTTACTTCAAAAGCCAAGCTTATAAACAAGAGACTATTTTTTCAATCATCCATGTGGATCAACCAAAAATTAAAATATGATAAATAACCTACATTAATCAGTTCATATTTGACAAATATTTAATCTATACAACTAAAAGATCTCTTAGAAATAACATAACATTAACATTAGGACAAGGCAATAGAAAAATGATATGTCATCACTACAAAATTTTTATGAAGTTCTTTTCACTAAATTCAGGCCAAACACAATATGCCCCACCACTACACTGTAAGTCCCTATGTAACTGGTCAAATTTGAAAGAATCGCATGGTTGCAACAGATCATTGTAGAGCATGCCACAGTAACTATTCAATGCATTAAGAATGCGAGATAAAATAAGAAAAGCCTCAGAGTGATATACATAAAATTTTATAAGTTTCTATGTGACTAATTTTTTAATAGTAGGAAGCATTACTGTCTTCAACTAAAACCTAAAAGAAAAGGGCTTCAGGTCAACATTACTCTTAAGAAATAGAAGTAATCTGATATTTACAAGTTCTATACTACCAACAAAATCCATCATAGCAAAGTTTGTTGTTGTTTTATTAACTACTTTTAACAAAAAAAAGCAGCTATGTCACTCTACCTAGTTAGTGTAAACACTTTTTCTGTTCCTAAACTAACCTTTACAAATAGTCGTAAAAACCTTTATTGTCTATATAATTGTGCAAGTATTTTTATAAAGAAAAATATAATTTAAGAACAAAAAAATGAAAAACTACTTTATATATTGATGAACCATATGCTTTTTCTCTATTTTGAAAACACAAATTTGTTCACAAATAAGACAAAATTAAACGAATCCATTGGCAACTTTTACAGAACAACTTTGTGACTTTGACAATGCAACTTCGATATCATCATAACAATGAGTAGTGTTCTAGATTGCAAAAGTTTGTATTATGACAATTATTTCCACTTCTTTTAGTGCTGGATTATCAGTAATATGCCTTAAGCCACTTGCCCTTGAGAAGGTGCTCCCATCATGAGTCAAGGAGTGTTTTCTTCTCCAAATTGCTCTTCAACTAAGGTGCTAGAGGAGGCAGAGACCACTTCTTTGATCAAAATCAAACTAGCAACTTCGAATAAAGATGAACCTGAAGTGGTGTTTGAAGGAGATGAGATAAAGAAGAAAGTTTCTCTTTTCAAATTCACATTAATTGGGGCACTCTCCCATGATTCCCCAAGCATATAAACAGTACGATTAGAATTCAAAAAAATTAAGTTTAACATGCTATTCTCAATGGGGTTTCCAGATCACCAACACATTCTTATTCAATTCTCATTGGAAGAGGATTAGTTTCACTACTATTTGCATAGAATGCAAACTATTGTAGAGCTTCAAATACGAGTCTTTAAATTGGAATGGAATTTTCAACTTAATTTTGAACACTTGTGAGCTCTGGTTTGGATCTCTTTTAAGCTTTTTTTCTAGTGACAACTTGTCTAATTAAACTCCAATATCCTCTAAAAAATATATCAAATGTAAGCAATGCAAATCTAGAATTCAAAAATATATTTAATTTTGAGCATCTCAATAAATGTGCCAAAAAACATATGTCCTAATTTATATTTGATGATATAGCTGAAAAACTATTGTTATAAGGAATCTATTGATATGCAGTTTTTTGTTTTAAGAGGTGAATTAAATTTTCTTTGAATTTACAAAGAAAATATTAATAAAAAGAAATCATTTTTGTCCTCTTGACTTCTCCCACACCAAAGACTTAGCGCATATGTTCGGAGGACTTTTGGAGTGAAGAATGAGAGCGAAAGCACGAAGAGAGAAAGAGAAAAGTTGAAGAGGAAGAAGGAAAGAAAACAATATTGTCATTTGAAAAAAAAAAGACTGAAAAAATGAAAATGGAAGACTAAAGGAAAGAAAGGGATTTTTAATTTTTTTTTGTAGATATAACATAGAAAGATAGAGATCTGGCCCACAATGTTTTCTAAAAACATGTTTTAATTAGTTAGAATGTCAAGAACGGAATGTGTATCAGTTCCCTGAAAAGTTGAAATTGCTCTAGATCATTACAAATTTTTAGTGTAATAGTCGTATGGCTCAATCATTTAGATCAGACTAGTGTGGCACTAACAGCTGGAGTTGGGAAGCTTTTTGGCCAAAGTGTTAGAATGGAAAATGATAAAAATTGTATTGGTCTGATTAAATGAACATATAGTACGATGGTTTACATAAAAATCCATTACAGTTGAAAATTTTTAGAGCTCAAGTCAATTTGATAGTTTAAGGTTATCATATTAATATAAGATGATCATACCAATATGACACATTAGTAGATGTTGATGATCATTCTAATGCAAAATGAAAATCAAAGAATCAAATAATCTATAAACCACTTAATCAACAGATCATCTTGTCAAATTGCTCATCCAACCATCTTTACATATATAAGTATGGATTATATTAGAATAATGTATATATAGAAGCGATACACCAAAGCATTTCCATGTTTATCATGCTTTATACTTGCATGATGCTATTATTGGCCTATTACAATCAACATTATGGTATTGTGCATAAATGAAATGGATTGTACAACTATGAAAGGTGAATTGGACCAATATAATTAGTTGATAGAGATTTCTTATCATCATACAAATGCGAGGATTGAACCAGACTTATACAATTAATTCCCTAATTACTTATTATAAATTGATTGTACGATACATTGTCCAACCAATATATTAGGCATGGGTTATCCAGTACGATATGTGATAATATACCTTACGATAGCATTCACAAACCTTTTTTTCCAATGAAAACTGCATTCATCAATAAAGGCAGAAAGACAAGAGTAAATTAACAGTAAATGAGAAGGCATATGCAATGACACTAAAGGCAAAGGGAGAAATACGACAACAATGACAAAGCCCTTTAGACACACTAAATAACCCAAAAAAAGAAAAAAATATTGCAGATGCACATCTTCATATAAGCAAGAAGCTTGGAGAAAAGCGTATAATTTTTAGTCTTTAGTAAAAAAAATTGTTCTAGTAAATTGAGCCAAAAGCCTTGGATATATCAATAATTATAAAAAGACCATTTTAGGTTATTTGACTCTAACTTTCTATGCATGTTTTATAACAAACTTCATGTTATCATGAAGGTATTACCTTTGATAAAAGCTAATTACACTTATTGGATACTGTTGGGAATGATGGGGAGGAATCTATTAGCCAACAGTTTGATAATGATCTTATAAACGAAACAGTAAATAGAGAGTGGTCTATCTTCTAAGATTGATTGGGAAATAATTGTCTTTACAATAAGCATGATAACTATTTTAACAACCATTATTGAGAAATGATGGTGCAAACATTATTGTAACAAAAGCCTAAGTGACAACCATAATGAAAATTCCTCCAAATGATATACAAACAATCCAAGAAGAACTCAACAATGAAGCCAACTGATCAGATTGCTACAAATTCAAAAAAAGATTAATAGTTTCAATAAACCACGAAGATCAATGTTTAAAAAGCTTATTGATCGAAGATCATCAGCCTAATTGAGTACAAAGGGTAAATTAGAGCCCAAAGTAGTCTATGAAGATGTCAACAACAAATGGTTGTATTCAATCATCAAGACACCAATAAAAATAGTCATTCCAAGAGAATTAGATTCCTTCTTACATTTCAATCTCCATAAAAGAAGTTCAAGTTGTTTTCTTCAACAAGAAACCAACAAAACTTTGCATGTTGAGCAATCTACAAGAAATAAACTTCTTAAAGCTAAGGTTATCAAGTTGACATTGGCTTTCCTTATAAAGCAACCAATCATGCAAGGACAAGATGCTCTTGTGGAAAAGAAATAGTCAATCTTTTCTTCAAGGGATCTAGACCCCTTTTAGAACTTGCAAAAAATTTTGATCCACTTAAGCTTGCCTAAGTAATGTTGAGGGCCATCTCACAAGGTACACACCCTTGGTACTCCATAATAAGTTTAAATTTAAATAGTTAATTCAAAATTCTTTAACTTTAAGAAGATTCCCCTAGGATTTAGACATATAAGAAATAATCCAAGTTAAGTAATCAGAGAAGTGGTTTAAGGATAACCACACAAAGGAATTTTGCAAGACTATCATCAATCCACAATGGACAAAGCCTAAGAAAGCTTGGAATGGATTGGATACCGTAAACAATTGTTGAAAAAAATAAAGGTGGGGCCTAAGTAAGGAACGTCATCCACCATAATATTTATAAGAAGAATTACTATATTTCTCATTTTCTTCCCTCTCATTAGCTCCAATTAAAGGGGATAAAGCCTCTAAATTCGTACCAAGAGGCTATCTTGAAGTCCTAGTCATTGTAAGCATAACTAATAAAAAACCTCCAGCAAGGGGCCAAAGATCCAACCACCTAAGTAATAATTACAATTAGGATTATAACTTTTAATATCAAACAGCCTTAAATTATGAAAAATGTTGTAGAATTCATCATCATCAAGTTTGATCCCAAGGACTTAAGTTGATCTCTATATTCACAGATCTAGGAGCTGTTATGCCAACATCTAACATTCAAACAATTAACGTTTGAGGGTTTATTCATTGGGCTAGAGAGTAGAATCAATATTCCCAAGTAGATGAAGGGAAGAGGAACTACCTCTTTTTAAGGGATGATGGGCTTAACAGAGTTAGATTGAGTCACAATCAACGTCAAAGGGTAAATCTTATAACTAATGGCTATCACTATTTGACAAAGTCAGGGTTATATGATCCCTCAACATAAGCAATGATATATACAACAAGATGTTGCATGGTGGCCAATGGCATGGAGTCTTGCTGAGTACAATCACCACAAAATTAACGATGTTAGGAGAATTCATTCCTCACATATCAATGGTGTCCTGCTCTAGCATTCCAAGAACTAGTATTTTAATGCAATACTTAACAAGGGAACTAATCCATTTGCCTCATATTCCAATGCCAACTCTAAGAAGATGTAAACACCACCAATTTAGCATAGTTAAAGTTAAGTTACTACACAAGGTTTTTTTGCAAAATGAATTATGACTTTTAGACAATTGTAGATGGTTTTGGAATAAAGTTTCATGAATAGTTTGTTAAGGGAGAAGTTAGGAGTGGTAGGGCAAACATTAGTGTTTTATGGATAAGAGGGAGGTAGTTGAAGTGATTGCAACATGAAGGGCAATAGAAGTGGATTCAAGTGCCATCCTTGTGGGAGGAGAGATTGGGCACAACTTGTGCCTAATTAGTTGATTTAGAAATGTGAGTTCTAGCCTTCATCCTGAGATGAAGCAATTAGTAGGAGCCAAAGAGGGGGAAAGAGCATTATATAGAGCATTTTAACTATTGTCATGTCAATTGCATGTGCTGTATAGGAATTCATGTAGTAAATTCCTTTGTAAATTTAAATCTCATAAACTGAATAAGGAACCTATGAGAGGGTGATGTTAAAAATCATAGCAGTATTCGCACTTCCACCATGAGAGGGCTACAAAATGCGAGTTAACTTGCTGTCACGATATGATACATGACCACTAGATCACTATCTTCCATTAGAGAAACCATGCGAACCATATAATTAACAAGTGAAAATATAATGATGCAAAATACCCTTAGCTTTCAACACCATCTCTTAGTTTCTTAATTATGATACCAAGGGTCACCAAGCACTTATTTATATATGAGCCTTCTCTCAAGCAAGATCCATCAAATTCTATCATAAAGATAAAGAAAGTGTTACACAAAATGTGAAGAATTATTCCAAAAATAAGCATAAGAGATGACAAACAAAGAAAATGAAAGAATGATTACTTTGCTGCCAAAACAAAATACTTGAATAGATACACGAACAACTTTAAACAAATTAATTGAATCACCTTCTCCACTTCTCTCCCAATTTTCAACAATGTAGAATTAAATTTAATTAGTTGAGATACTTCAAAAAAGTTTGACAAAAAGAACTATAAAAACAAATATACATACCATGTGAAAAAGTGTTTGGGAGCCGCTACTGTAAAGGTTAATGTTTGTCTCCCCAATGTGTCGATGAACTGTAAAACAAAAGAAATTGTAACCTTAAGTTGCAATGTTACTACAACATAACTGAAATGAGGAAATGACATTTTGGCCTTACATTCACCAAATTCCACGAGTTGAAAACTTGCCCAAGGGAGGTAATAATCTCCTCTTTCAAACCAACAACATATATGCCTCACTTCACAAACAAGGTAGAACTTATAATTCAAAAAGAAATAAATAATGTTCATAGTGATGCAACATAGAACCATATTGAACAAACTGGAACAAAGAACTCCTCATTGTATATCTCCATGTAAGATGCTGAAAAAAGAATTCTATATCCACTTTTTAATTGAGAAAAAAATAAACCTAAATAACTATACAGACAGTACAAGATTAAACTAGTTTTTACATAAACTTTGATTCTTTGTTGAGATGAAATGTTAAGCAAATAATTACAAGCAGATCTATGTCTGGTAGATGAAAAATGTTTTTATTAGTCAGGGAGTTCTATGCAGTAAATGAGGACATAAATGTTAAATTATTTTATCAGTTCAAAATGACAAGTGTAATAAAAGCAAAAAATTAAGATAAAGAACAATCCTCTAAAAGGAACACACCAAAAAAATATAAAACACAATGACAAAAATTATGAAAAAATATTCATAAAAAAGGGTTTGAAGGATTTATAGTTGTAAAGGTAAACCACCTCTTGAATAATTCTGAACAACTCATGAGCAAAAAGCGGTATGTTTCCCGGTTGACTAGTAGACCCTCTCATGGTATACATCTTACCATTACTTGTTTGTCCATATGCAAAAAATGTACATGTTAACAAAACATTTATCGATAAGAAATAGCATGTAAAACAATAATTACTCAAAATGTTATCTACAACACATACACTTAACCAAATTCAACCAATGGAAGAGAAGATAAACAATAAACTGAAATATAAGTTTAAGAAAACTATACCTGTTTCAGTGCATTAAACAAGAACTTATATAAAAATCAAAGAATCGAATTCAGTTGCATAAAATTCTTAAGTTCACATAAAATAATGCCAAAGTTTGTAGGCTAATACAAAGAAAACTTTTGACATATTCTTCAATGGAAAATATATATGATATGATATGTAACCAAAAGTTGTTTCATAACATCACTATTCAATTGAAAATAAAAATACAATTTAGTGAGGACTCTATTTACATAATTTTATTAGTTTAAGCCATAGCCCATATTCAAGAATGACCAACAACTCAAAACATATTTCCTCCACTTTTTTGTTGTGCCTTGAAAGATATGAGCACTCAAAAGTAAAACATATATGTAATAAAACTACAACAAAGAAAAAAAAATTGCTAATCCATGTGGAATAAAGATCAACCATTGTTTGACTAAGTGACCTTAAGATATGACCTTAAAATGATAACGTAATATACTTCATTCTTCCATTGAGCCATCCAAAAAACTTTCCCAAGGCTCTATTTTAAAAGCTTGACTACATTCCTCATCAAAGGAATTGTTTTCATCAAACTTTGTTTCTAAATACCTCTTTGATTTTATAATCTCGAAAGAAAACTTACAACATAAAATAATTTGATTCCTCCATATAATAGTTCTTTATGATTTTCGTTCACTATACACCCAACATTAATATTTTCAAGAACCAATGTCAGATATACTCCTCTATAATCAACATAAATTATATATCACATTTTTCCAGTGTCAACATACCAAATATTTATGATTAATATGGACCAAAGCAAAGAATTTAATAAACTAGTAAACATGTGTATATATGCTTATTGAGCCCATGTCTAATTTCTTGAATTCAACCTAGATAAATTTTTTAATGAACTGATTCACTTTAAATGATTAATGGTAGCAAACTAAATGAGATGAATTAGATGCCTTAACAAAAGAGTTAGACAATGATCAAGGAAACCAAGTCTAAAAACTGTGGATAGAACTCTTTAGAAGCTACGACTAAGATCTCAAGATGTGAATCCAAGGTTTGTTAAGTTCTTAATGCATATCAAGGATTTGTGGAGTTAGTTACTCCGACATTATATTTCTAGTTTTCTTTCCCTCGTTCATTATGCATTTCTTTCCTACAGGTTGATATTCTAGTTTTGTTGCTTTCTTTCTTTGATCTATATTTTTATAGAAAATATCATGCCCATTGTTTTGGGAAATTCTTACATGTGGTAAATTCATGCTCTAATGTATGGACTTCCTTCTATGAAAATTTCTTGTCATAGTTATTGTTCACTGATCTTTTCTTGAATTTCTTGAGATCTCATTTGATCACTTCACTATATGATATCGATTCTAGTGCAGCATTCTTAGCTCATTTTATCGATGGCCCATGTTTGCTTTCTGTGTTGAAATAATGCCATATAAATTTAATTATTCCCCATCTTGTTTAAAAGTGCTTTTAGATTGACTTTTCATATTTTTGGATAGGCACTGGCTTGTAACAAAAGTTAAGTAGATTGTCCAACATCTTTGAACCTTAATTTCATGGATAAAATAGATGCTAGCCTAAGAACTATTCTACCACACTTTTCAACCGGTCAATTCAACAGATCAGGCAATCAAACCATAGAATTGAACCTTCTATATCTTTCTACTAGTTGAACGAGTTTCTTCCAAGTCTATATTCTATTTAAACAAAGTGAAGGGCTGTGTTATGCAATTTAGAGCCTATGTAAAACTAACCAAAGAATAAGATTAAGGCCCAAAAAAAATTGCATTTATGTTAATGCATCCCTTGGAAGGAATGCCTATTATCGTATGAATAAAGTGACAAGCAAGCACGAGCTCTACACACCCGGATGTTTTCTTAAATGAGCAAGAGCTACCGCATTATCTTGGACGACTAAACAAAAAGTCAATCCATGACACAAGAATTATTATAGAATATTAAAATATATTTACTTTAGTTAGAAAGATGATGGAATTTTTTAATATAATTATTCAATGAAGGACAAATGTTGTGCGTTTATAAGGCTATGTTGATATGAGACATGACAAAAGAATTTAATACATTAGGATTCAAACTTTGACAATTAGCTTAGAAACATGACATAATAGACTTGTCATAATTTTGAATAAAAATTTAAAAGGTGTAATAGATGTTATGAGGATTAGTGAAAGGATCATAGCTTCAAAGATCATTATAACAAAGCAAGCTATAAATGTTGGCAATTTCGTCTCCTAAAAAAGAACTAAATATTTTAAGGAAAAGTTTAGATTGATTTGGAAAAGTTAACACTAAGCATCCATGAAAATATTTTTATTTTTAAGAGACTTAAATAGTATATAGTTAAAAAGAAAAAGAATTTAAACAATATCATCGTGGTTAAGGATTAGGAAAGTTAATAAAGATAATAAAATTATTTTATAGTTCACTCTAGCATATGATTTTATTATTGCTTGTATTTTCTTAAGAAACACAAGGAACATTAATTACATGAAAGAAAAGTCCCTTAAACTCATTGATTGTTTCTTAAACAGGAAAAAGAACTTTTAGATTGTAAAGATTTTAGGGTGATACCATGAAATGTTTGACCATCCAATATCAATTAATGATCCAAGATGTCTACTTTTAAAAGCATAAGAGATAAAACAAATGAACTACCCAAGAATAAAAAATATTAACTTAAATATATAAAAGAAAATTTTCAAGAATAAAAGTCTTAGAATTATGTTCTAGGAGATAAAGCAAAACACAAATCCTATGCGAGATAACATTGTTAATTATAATGATAATACAACTGAGTTAGTGCATAGAAGATCTAAAAAGGGTGCCCAACATTACAAATCATCTTGTTGGTAGAAAAAAGATGTAGAAATTGAGGTTAAAAATAAATTTTCTTATAAAACATTACTCAAGTGTATAAGCATGGAGAATTCGAAGAGATATGTACTAGCAAGACAAAAAATCCACAAAGTAATAACACAAAGAAACCAATTAAAAACTTGTATGAGAATTTGAAGATTAAAAAGATAGAAAGGTACATATATCGACCTACCAAAAGAAAAAAAAGGAAAACTAAATATCTATGCCAACCAAAAGGGATCAAGATTGTTTAACAAAAAGCACCAATAGATGATGATGATATTAAAATCAACATGTATAAGCTACTTTCATTGGCTTTTCAATAAAAATTATGATAAGAAAATTGATCAAGGGAAGTACTGTTCACCGAGACCTCAACTTAATATAAGTTGAGCTATATACCTACTTCTAATCTTGATAACCACAAGTTAATCCTCAAGGACATCCCTTGATAGCTTATCTCTATCGCACGAGTATCAACAATTTCCAATTAATGATTAGCATTCATAATCGACACCTTCAACTAAAGCATCAATGGACTCTAACACTCCTTAATAAGCAATTGACAGGATTAGAAAGATCTCATGATTATAGATAAGATTCATCAATTAAGTTCAATTATCTCTCAAAGCAAGCTCTACCCTGAGACAAGTCATCTTGCATTTTCTTCACACTTAGGCTAATTTTGTAAGATGTGTTCATAATTATAAAACATTTGAACTTCTTAAATACAATCCTACCATGTTAACCCTATATACAACCTCAATGATATCAACTCTATCATATACATCAAAGGCATGCCCATTTGGCACTTGAGACATAAAGTGTGGCATTATTATAATACAAAAAAATTGAAATCATCCTCAACAAATAAGGCTAGACACCACAATGTGCCTCTACCAACCAACTAATATCACCTTCTTGACCAAGAAGAATTTTGGTGAATAAATCTCCACTAATTTGCCTTCCATCCAAATCGCCACTCTAATACCACTCAAAATTTCCTTCATCTACAAGACTTTCCACTTCATTTATTTGTTTCATCATTTCTTAAAACCATAGCAGCCGCTTTGCAACAAACAAGCTCCATTAGCCACTACCATAAGTGGCCACATTGTTTCCTCATTACCATCAATTCCACCATAGTCGACTACTATGAGTTCACTTCCTTATCTGTCACTTTGCCATTCTTCGTTTTCTTCATCACCTCATCATGTGAATAATCTCATAAATTATCTTATGGTTTCCAATTTTCCATTTTTTAGTCATTTTAATAATTAATGCTAAATGCTTGGTGAGGAAACAAAAGAAATCTATGGTAATATTTTCCAGGTTCCATATCTACAAGAACAAAAATTTAAAATAATTTGTTAATTTTTTAGGCCTAATAATTAATTCAATATTTTGTAAAAAAAACATCTAATGGTGTTATTCATGTAATTTGAATATGTTTTTAACATGAATGTTGTACTTAAGTAGCTTAGGTCGAACTTGCCTCGAGTGACATTGCAAACCATTGAGTGTTCAAATCAGATTTGGGCATTCTAGGATAATAAGTTTTACCTAATTGTGCCTTTAATTATTTAAAGCCAAAGATGTGTAGTAGTACTATATCACATATAGCAACTCCTTGATTGATTGTATATAAATTGCATTGCACAATACAACTCGTAAAACTCAATGGACTTTCAAGTCAAACTTCTAATACCACAACATCCAACATCGTTTCTAAGTTTAACACTAAATCATCACCCAACACAAATATGCCCAAGGAAATAAGGCATTTATATCATTCCTTGGAGACAAGAAATGATGAATATGTTCCAACTAGAAACAAATGATAATTTGATTCAAATAGAGCGGTCCCCTTGGAGTATTTTATGCAACGAATGCACAACTCATTGATTGATAGTTGTCAACTTTTGCTTGATAAACTATCAAAATACCATTATGCTGGTTATTAAGAAATCATTTCAACATCTTTTTCATATGCATGATCAACATTGTTACAATTGATGTCAAAACAAGTGAACATAATGGTGACACTCTTAAAAACTAAATAGTTGGCATTTATACAAACCTTTGCAACATGAACTCCCTCAAACTTGGCCTTTTTTCAACATTTTACAAGAAGCCTAAGGCAAACTATACTTGTTAAGGTACTTTCAAAAAAGTTTTGCACAATTTTACAACTTAAACAAGTTAGAGTAAGTAGATTAGTTGATTAGAAGATCTTAACTCCCATAAAAGTTGTAGCAAATAAAGTTGGTGATGTAATTTCAGTCACAAAGCTTTCAATAAAATTAGACTCAACCAAGGTGCTAATTAATTCTCACAAAAAGTCAATATTTATGATCATGAATATCATATCTCCAAATAGAATTTACACCTTCAATGGGTAAACTTGCAATACTATTTTGTGACAACAAACAAGATCTTCTAAACAAGATGTTTTGCCTAAAACCCACTAGAATACACAATGCTCTAATAATGTTGTATGATGATCTTAATCAACTTAGCCTATGTACTTAACAATTTTGGGTGGTCAAGATGTTGTTTTCATGGTGCATAATAAAAAAAGATAGCATTTTTACTAACTATGCGGCATATTGTTAAAAAGTGGGTTGCCAGTGAAAGAATGGAACTTTAGATTATAAGCAAAGTTATTGTATTAATTTTATGCATCATTTATGCTAAATTGACCACTTGGCCTATACGTGGTGTGAAACTTAATGTTGCTTGACTTAAGAAAGCTACCCTTATCTTAAGATGAAAAGATACTCATTTTCAACTGGTTGATGAATTCATAAATTGTTTTTGCAAGTTTTTGTATAGAAACTTTGCTTGCACACTCATGCAATCATGAGCATCAAACAAGTAGTACCATAGTTAAGTGCCCCATTATGACTGTCAAAAGTTTTAATCCTTATTTTTTGAGAAATAGAAAACCTTTATTTTGAAAATACCTTTATATTTTGAAAACCTTTTTATCTTTTTTAAACCAAGATGATTGCTAAAAAAATAAAAATTCAAGTCTCTTTCACAAAGACATGATTCACATAATTTAATTAGTTCTTACAATGAAAATAAAAATAATAATTCTATCAAATATGAAATTAGTAAATATAATTGTCACAACATCTCATGCATCAAATATCAACAAAATTCTAACATAACCATATAAGCAAAAGTAAGAAACAATAAAGCTAATATCGCCCTCTTTGCTCCCTTATATTCTTATGATAAGTATGCTTCTCATCATTAAAGACTCTCATTAGTTCATTCATATATGCTAAATAAAGTTTATGGGCTATTTATGTTTATTATATCTTGAAATCATCAATATGTCATGCTTCATTGTAATGACTTTTCTTGAACATGTTGTTTAAATATACTTGCAATTGTTGTATGATTATCATATGAGCAAATATTGAGCCAACAATCTTCCTGTGATATGTCATCGTTTTGTAAAAGTTTTTAGCCAAATCAAACTGAGCCAAAAATCATGAGCTCTACAGACGAGAAATATCTAAGAAACATATAAGACACTACAAGATTTGGTCATGATGTATGTTAGATCCCAATAACAAAATATATTATATAATTTTTAAGTTATCTAAAATAAGACTAATATATCAATGCAATGTTTCCACAATTTACATTAAATGCTTTCAAATTTGATTTAAAATTATTTTGACCCTTATTTTAAACTTCCATTAGAATGCAAGCCCCCTTTTAATTAAATATTTTCCTTTATTCAACAATTTTTCCTTTCCTTTCTATTAATAGTTATTGTTTAATCCTCAAAACAAAAGTTAGATGTTCTTCTAAAATTAGGTGTCACCTCTAAATGTTAGCCAAGAGTAAAATACAACAAATCATTTGTTCAATTATTAGATTCCACCACTGAACAACACTTCAAAATGTGATAAAACCATTTGCAAACAAAATGACTTCTTCTTTTAATGTAAGAGCCTTGTTCTTAAGAAAAATGTTTGTTTAACTTTTATAATCTCTTTTATATGCCCTTAAAAATGATATCTTATTTACTTAGATAAAATATCTTTTTCTTATTTTTACCAAATATAATGCAAATTAGTTACATATGTCATGCCATGCATGTTAAAAATTTTGTGCCAACTAAAAATCCATAAAATACTCCTAACATGTTCATACAAGAGTTAATTATGAAAAATAAAATAAACAATTAATTCTCACATAGACCCTTCCAAAATAATTTACATCTCTTTCTCTATAGCCAACAATTCCTATGCATACAAGACTAGTCTCATCTCACATATTTTCTACGGCCAACTATAGGATATAAAATTCCATAAAAGCTTGATAAAATTCTCTTCGAGATATTTTAAAATGTGCTCTTCCTCCTAATTAGATTCTACAGTGCCTTATCGTCAATGCCTAACAACACTATATAATACTAATACTACCAAAAGAACTCTCTTGTGGTCCATACACGCCATAATCCTATCTAAGCAGTTGTCTAATTGCAAAATGATCCATAATGCCTACATGGTGTGGTGAACGTAAGCTTAAGAATTTCTCCATAAGACAATTTTGCTTGATTCATTCCCACATTCTACACTTTTTTTAGCTTGCATAAGAATGCTCCTCAACTGTATCCCTGATATACTCTCCCTTCAATTAATGTCCTTTCCCTTAACTAATTATGGCCATTTTGTTATTAGAATGGTTCTCTTCATCCTCACACATCTTTTGATTTCCAAAATCCATGATGCACTTGCAATAATTTCAAGTCATATTCTAAAGTAAATTCAACAAAAGTTCAATTCATTTGTAAAGAAAATAAATCCCAAAACTTAAAATTCAATTCATCATGTATTTAATTCTCAAAAAAATTTCCCAATAAATATAAAATTAAATCACAAAAATGTTCTCATAATAATTCTTTTAAAACTTTGTTTCTCCACAATCAATTAATTACCCCAAAATTTCACAAACAAGTTTTAATTGTTTAATGAGATTTCTATCATGTTGAAGCTCTATACATCACCTAAACATATAGTATGTCCACATAAGGTATTACTCTCTGCTATATGCGATTCTTATTCTTCTTATGTTGTACATTGAATCAACTTATCATACATAATAATTCATGTATTGTATGCAATTCTCTAGTTGGCCATTATAAACTCGATGTATTGTATATAAAAATTCATGTATTGAACATAATTCTTTGTTTTGTCTTTATACCCTTGACTTGTTACTTATAATTCTCTATCTAGTCCTTATACAATTGGTACATCATATGTCTAGGAGTGATGTACCATACATTAAGCAACAAAAAATTATACTTAACAATTCATGTAGAATACATGAAACAAGATTTCCACAGTTTCCTAATCTTTATGTTTTAGTCATTTATTATATAATTACATCCATTGTAAAAAATATATGCATACAGCTTCATTCAAACAAGCATAAATTATATACATGAACAACAAATACGTTGCACAAGCCCCCAACTAGACCAAACCTCACATTAATAATAGTAGGGATCATCTTTTCTACTCCCCATTGACTACCAATCTCCTATGTTTAAGGTTATGACTCTTCTTGTAAAGGCGGGATACCATCTTTTTTTTGTAACAACTACTTAGTAAATTGTCCTCTTGCAACCTCATAGACATAGTTTTTCCTAAATCTAAGGTCTGCACATAAAACTTCATAGTCAAATGCTTGCTCTTTCTTTGATCTTTAAATCTCAAACAAATTAGTGATCATCTCTTCATGATTGTTAATTAAATTTCTTAATTATTTAGGTACAATAATTAATTTAGCAATTGGTACCAAATTATTATTAGTGTTATCCATGCAAGTAAATATGTAGTTAACTAGATCTCACACATATGTAGTTCACATCAAAATTTGTGCAAATTGATTTGTAAATTATAGTGCTATTTAGGATAGTGCATTTCACAATATGCAAGTTTTACCTATTAGAGAAAAATTATGGCTTTTGTTGCAAATACTTTACTTAATTCAATGACACATGATAAACAAAGTTTAACATATACATTCAAGAATATATTAAAATTCATGTAAGTACTTGTTTCGTTGTAATCATTTATGTTATTTATAAAGAAAATTTAGATGTAAATTGTTATGTGATATGTAGACTTGTGATTGGTGTATGATCTCTAAGGATAGCATACATAGTGACATATTAGATATTTATGTTCTTACTTTATTCACATATGACTTATTGTCCATATTCAATGCATTTTACATTATAATTATTTATTAACAATATTAATGAATTATATGGAGCTCATGATGCATAGTAATAGCACATCATTTAAAATAACTTCACCATTGATCATATGGCCATGATTTTATGTTGGACATAATGGTTAATGGTATCCTTATGCTGTATAAAGGTTGGTTAATCCAATAAAAAAGCCCAAAGAGTCATGCCTCTTCTATTTCAGGATAGTGGTGAACATCCTTGTAACCCAAACCGACATGATAATTATATTACCTATGAGCTATTGCGATTGGATGGCATGATGCATGGCTCCATATATGAATATACATATATTATTCTTTGCACGAATATAGTGGATTATGATGCCAAATAGCTATGTCATGTGCACGGTTGTAAATGTTGTCTATTTGGCAAGTTTCACAATTACGTATTAGATAATATTGATGTACATAAATTTTGTGAACATTTATGCTATATTAAATTAAGTTGATTAACATGATTAATTAAAATAAATAATTTTAAATAACATTTAAGAGTTGTTGCACATCTTTACTTTCATTGTTCTTGAATAACATACATGATAGAAAATTCCATATTTTTTGTTTTTAATATTATTCAATTGCATATGGTAAAGCATTCATTGCCCAACATCTTGTCATAGATGTTGTGACTAGAAGTTTCATCTACTAATTGATTAGAACCTCAAACATTGCTTTATATATTTTTTCAGTCCCAATTTGCTTGATTAGTAAATTATCACTAGAGTATTAATAATAAACTATCTCTTGATATTGGTACATTTAGGTGTTTTATTATGTTATCTTAATTACTTATCTAGTCATCTTCAAATTTTGTTTATGAATAATACTATATTGTTCACACTATAAGTGCTTATTATCCAATTTTATGTAATGATGTGGACATTTTTTAATTAAATCAAACTTGTTTTCCATGATTGCCAAATTCTTCTCTAACATATATCTTTTTAATTTTAATAATACAAAGTCAAATTTCTTAGCCTTGTTTTCCAGCTTGCTCTCAATGACATGGATTTTTTTCATATTATCAAGATATGACACATAATGACACCATGGTGATTTAGTCTTTTATTTCTTCTAAAAAAGAGAAAACATGAAAGCAGACAAGCAACATTTACACAAATGACAAAAAAATATTTAAAATGAAATAATAACCCATAGACTAATGTAGAGCCAATTGTAGGAATGGCTAATATAGGCATGATACGAATTGTTGTGGAGGCATGAAGGAGCATAACGTGCATAAGTTTCTTTTTTTAAAATCAATGGAACAAATCAAAAAAACTAGAACAATAAATTTAATCATTAAATTTAATATAATTTAAATGTGTACAACATATGTTTGGTCCAGATATCACTTTTCAACAGTACAAATCAGCACTAGTTGAAGTAGCATGGCAAACCTAAAAGAAGTTAAATAAATTTTTAAATGTAATTCATTTTCATTAAATAATAAAAGTCAAATGTACCTATAGCTAGGTAATTTCCTAAAATTGTTGCATGATCTCAATATGAAAACACGTAACATGTTATAACATGTTGGTCTTTTATATGATAATTTTATTCATATGAAACAAACTGAGCATATTTATTATTGAACATAATACTTTTTCATAAACATTAGAAGCTCATGTGATACCTACAATACATATACCTCAAAAGATTATGTTGCATAACATTATTACATTATTTTTAATAACTCTATGATTGATATAATATAAGTGTAATTGACTGTTGAATGTCATAATTAATGATAACATTTTTATTTTATGATTAGATAACTAGGTCAACAAGCTCTCAAAGAGACAACTATATTATTTCAAGTTAGTGATAACCTCACTTTCGTTTTAGGTTGGCTATGAGGTTCCTCCTATTTTAAGGTGACCACAATATATCCGCAAAGTGATTATATTATATATGACTTATGAAAAGTAAATCATGATGTTCATGATTACTTATACATATGTACATGTATTGTGTAGATATATTAGAATATTGATGCATACTAACTCTATTTTTTGTATCATAAGTATAGTTGAAATTCAAAAAAGCAATTTCATAAGTTGAAATTTGGTTATTCATAATGTTGATATTGATACCTTATTTGGGTATGTATGTTTTTGGCAATATTTCAATTGACATGCCTAAAACTTTTAAGTAATTGGAAGTATGATTCAAACATTGATGCATGTATTATTTTTGCATTTGTGAACATCATGCAACTAGACTTTATATACTAGTTTTATGTTTCATTTCACTTCTTATGAGCTACAAGACCATATTCATATATAAATTGTTATTATGTACTTCATAAACCCTTGAGATTCCCTTATGTATACCTACACCCCAATCTTTATTACTTGAGCTTTATCAAGGGATTTCATCTATTAGTTTGCTTTGTAAACTAAGATGTTATTTCATATATTAACTTTTAAATCTATCTCACTAATCTGTAGCAATAGTCACATGCCTCCAACACTAGACCATCTATTGGGATGAATATTTAAAATGTTTAGTTTTATTGATTGTCTTGTTATCATGTAGATTTAGAAAATCAGTAATATATTATTATTTCAAATCTTATTATATTAATACTATGTATAATTTCCTTTTGAATAAATTAAATTAATTAAGTTTCTATTATGAATTTATCAATTTATTTTATCTACATAAATAATAATTCTTTTTGTAATAAAAAATCAAATCATTTAACTTTGATCATAAACATAAATCGTATAGATTGAGATTAAATCTCCCTTCATTATGCTTAGCCTATTAAGATTAGTGCATTCCAAACCTAGGATATGACACTCACCTATAAAGTCCTACATCCACCAAGGGCTCAGTATGCCCTAGTTGTTGGTTGCTTCCCTTTTTCTACCTATGCTTCGAAAGCCTTCCATGCCTTAACAAAGTGATACATCGATTCATATTACGCAAAAAAATCAAAAAATTTTTTTTGTGGAAATTGAAAAAATAAGACTAAAATTGACCTTTCACATGCATGAATTGTAGCTCACCACAATTTACCTCGGTCAACTTTTATGGTAAGAAATTCTAATCTTTGAAAAAAAAGAAAAAGAAGCATTAAGCTTTCAAAAAATGTGGATCAATTTTCAACAAAAAAAATTGAGATTACATTTCAAAATACTTATGCAGGTATTGATGCCCGTAGTTCCTATACTCAACTTTAAACAAATTCATAAGGTACAAAAAAATGTCCCGGCAGCTGCAATCATGCAACTAAGTATCCACGGTATCAATGTACAGACTTCATCAAGCATTCCTGATTAAATTATACTAAAATCATACATAAGGAAAACCAACATTGACATACAATTAATTCCTCGAACAATGGAGGCAACAATATCTTTTGCCCAGGTCTCAAAAATTTCAACCATCTTGCAGTCTTCCCCCAAAACACCATCTGAGGTTAAATAAAGAGGTTTAGTTCTTGATGATTATTGGAGCAACAATATATCTCGAGCAGTAGTGGTGGTGGTGGGGATTTACCAAACTCAAGCACGGTTGAATGATTAACAATGAAGATGGAATTCTCAGAGATACTCCAAGGGATTGTTTGATGCACTTCAGGCGATCGAGTCCATGCATGCACAGTGATACAGATCCTCTTCATCGGTCAATGGAATAGCATAAAGAGAGAAGAAAAAATTCATACTAAGCTTTCCCATTCATGAAAACTGATGAACTTCTAGAGAATTGGGTTGTTGCCTAGTAGATCTAGACCGGACCCGATTCGTTATTATTCGGACACGTTCGATCCGGCACAACACGACATGATCTAGTACACCATATGTTATGCTAATTTTTTATCGATAAATTAAATTTTTTGAAAAATAAATTAAATGAAATATTTTTTTATTATTTTATCTTTTATTGTGTAACATAAATTTATCTAAAAACATAGAGATCTTTATCGCTTCAAAAATGAGATTTATATGTGCTCAAAATTCTGTGTGCATGACTAATGAGGCTCACGAATTGTAATTTTTTTTAAAAAATTTTATAGTTGTAGGCTGCTAACACTTTGATAAGGTAATAGTTTAGTAGGAGATTTTACTTCTTCAAAGATAGAATTTTCATAACATACAATCCACTAAAGGAAATATGCAACGTGATGTAGCTAGTAGCAAAGTGACAATAGGATGGTGCATTATGTAATAGGGTTTGTGCAAGCTTGATTGTAGCCTTAGCCTTATGTTGTTGTACTTGCATGTGTGACACAACACTAGGTGCATTACAACATCAATAGTGTACTATTTGCACAGGTAGTATCAAGTATATGCACTCCTTATTACAACGAATGCATGTGTGTATTTGGGCCCACAAAGTGCAGCTTCGTTTAGGATGTTTTCATTATCGACTATTGGTGTAATGACAAGGTCATGTCCCATTAGAAAACTCCTCTTCGACATTGATGGAATTATCACAACATGCAATTTGCAAGTGTTATTTTGGGGCACGATGCCATCTATGATGAAGAAAAAGTTGGATGAGGCAACATGCAGAATGGTTAGTGCATGCTATGCTTCGTCCTTAGTCATGTGCATTTCTTCATAGTTCTTAAGTGTGGTTTGTGATGTGCTGACCATGTGACTTGTACATTTTTTTGGATTTTTAGCACTACCATGTGTTGGTTCTTATATAAGGTGATGCCTAATTAAGAGCTTATCATTGTGCATGTTCAAAGTGTCTCTCTTTTTCCTATGCATAGGGCTTTGTGAAGTACAATTTTTCTTACGTTATAGTGAAAGTTTGGCAGTGCCATCTGCTTTTAGCAATGCCTTTGTCATCAGAGTTTTAGGCATTTTGTTGTATGATGTATGGCAGGAACTCAGTGTCTCGTGCATTGGAATTCTTCACATGCAACATTTTGTGCTTGAATTCCATGGCTTTTTCTCACCATTGCCATATCTCAGGATAGGTGAAGCAAGAATGAGGTGTCACTCTGACAGGTACTTGATATGGCAAAAAGTGAAATTGTCACACTTTTCTTAGTACTTGGAGCTTTATTTTGTGTGATACTTGCCTATGTCAAAGAGAAACTTCTATGGTGCAAATTACACATGGCCATGTCTTGGTTGAGTGAGCTATTAGCTATACATGGTATGATGCATGGTGGAAAGCCTCACCCTCATGTTATGTATTCTTATGCATGCAATATGGTGGGGCCTTACAAGTGTGACCTATTTCTTATGAAATTACAACTTTTTAAAGTGATTAACATGGTGTTGCTTCATGGCTAGCAATATTTATAGCACATAGTGTGCTTTCTATCATCCCTTGGGTCTTCGAAAAACATTTTATAATTACATGAGTTGTGCTCAAAAACCTTGATTTGCAAGGTGCAATACATTTTAAACATTTTAATGGTTTGTTGATTGGTGTAGGACATAATTGATCTTTTATATTATTGTGCAATTTTTCTAGATTTTGTTGGTTGTCATGCCATGTGTATGTGAGCCAAGGCCTTCATCAATAATTAGGCCCATTGTGCTTTTTTTAAAATCTTTGAATCTCTTCGGGCTAGTGGAATTAGACTGGATTTAGACCACTTTTGCAGAAGAGTTATTTTTTGTGGTGGTGCTTTTTATGGCTGGGCTATTTCTTGCTATTGTCAATTATTATTTGTAGGGCTTTGTTAGCTAACTAAAGCTTTTTAAGGAGAAAGTTCATAGGTTTTCTTCTTTTCTATCAAATTTGTATTTTCCCAATCAATTATCTTGTTGACGCCACACTTACCTTGTCTTGGAACTTTTGTTTTTTTGTAATGCAATTGAACATGTGATCATCCTTGCTCTAGTGTTGGCACAGTCATTGAAACCATGCATTTTTATCGTCATTCACTACCAAGGAGGGTTGTCATTAAAGAATCCAATTATTGAGTGGAAATGTTTCAAAACATCATGAATGGCATCAAAACGTGAATGCATTCATTATTCCTTTGTGATGTGTCACCAGACATGACGAACATGTCAACTGTGAACATCAGGTGCTTCCTTGTGCTTTATCTTTGTGTTTCTATCTGGTTGATCTTTTCAAAAGTTATCTGCTGATCTGAAAGATTAATCCATGCATGTGGAAGTATAAATAATTTTTTAACTATGAAATAGTGAAAGACTCATTTAAATGCTTATAGTTTTTATGAAAGCACATACTACTTTGAAAACAATATAATTTTTGAGCGAATACATGCATCGAATCCTAACTTCTTGATGGGATGAATTTATCATGTAGAAGGTCGATGTGGGTTTTCACCTCTCTTTAACTTTTCATGATAAGTTATCGTTTCACACAACATGTGTGCATGTGATGCAACACTCAAATTTCCACCATATCAACTTTTGATGGTAATATATGGGTCGACCATGGTGGTAATGGTTGATGGAGAATTAGGGTTTTATTCTAAAGAGGTAGCTTAAGACATGGCTACAACATTGGAGGAAGGCAATGAGGGAGCGAATTTCCCAATCTTGAATGGTGAGGTTTTTATAATATATAATAAAGGCCATATAAGTCCAGTAATTTGAAAAAGTATAATCATAATCACCTAATGGGCATCTTTTGAAGGGAAAGTCTACTTTTAGTAGCCACCATAATCTTTGCTCCAATAGCCTATGTTTAAGTTTTAGTTAAAAATCTCGTAGTAACACCATCATTTGGGTTGATCGATCTACCTTTAGTGCACATTGGCTAGACTAATCATTTTGTCAATAATGTAGTTTGGCTTATCTAGCTTGGTAGTGCCTCTAGCATCACTACTTTGCAGAAATTAAATTACTTAAGGCAAGCCCATGCTTTGGATACATTATCATGTTATAACATCGTTGGATTTTTATCCTTTTATGATGGCCTTTGAGATTGAAGTAAAGATTAGAAGGGACAATCATGGGCACACATATCTCATAGTCAAAGATAAAAATCTTGAATTTATGAAAAACAACATTGCAAAAGAATTTGCTAATGTTGTTTTAATTAATAAAGAATTGGAGTTGGGGGCTTGAAGATGAACAATACCACTGTAGTGTTAACCATAAATGATGCTAACAAGGAATTGGTGTATGCCACTATTTGGACTCCATTAGCACTGTATTTGAAATAGAAGTCTTTGGATTCCTTGGTAAAGTAATAGTTGAAGTCTACAACATTCTATCTTTAACAAAGTTCATACATAAAATCATCAAAAACAAACAATTGAAGTGATATGGGAGAGGCATTAGTAGGTATCAAATAAAATCATATAAAAATACATGGTGAGAAACTTAGCCTTTAAAATTATTGCCTTCACACTTTTTTTTTGGATAAGAACTATTTTACGAATAATTATTTGTTGTTATCAAAAGTAATTAATTAACTACAATAATAACTATAATGTAATTTGATTCAAACACTATTCCTTGGACATTAAGAAGTAGAGCTTTCAAAATTTCCATTGCTTTTAAAATAGCAACAATGTCCATAGGAGTAGTTGGATATGAAACAAAAGCTTTTCTGAGAATAGTAATAGATCTACTTACGTCATCCGATCTAATAGCGCCAAATCTAACATTTATGTAATCATGCATAACTGCATCACGTTTAAATTTAATCCAACCTATTGGAGGAGTCTAATAAGAGATAAATAACAACTTGTCAAGACCACCAAAGCTCCCATTGGACATGATCAAAGAGTTCTAGAAAGTAGCAACTGTAATACGATTTCTCCTTTGATGTGCATCTAAATTGAGGGCCTTTTTTTGCTTGTGCCTACAATTTGTCTTTATTCTAGAGGTAGAATAAAGATAAAATAGTAGATTTGACAACTTGAGAAGTCACAACCACTTACACATTCATTCACAACCAATTAAGGAACTAAATAATAGAAGTCATATCCAAGTACTTAATCCTTCCAAACATGAATTAGTCATTTACAAAGCTATTAAACCAGAGTTCTTTCTTGATATACCACTCCGAGAGGTAATGTCTCACATGTTCATTAGCATGACATCACCAAGGACAAAGTTTAGATGTTTTAATCCCTCTTGCATGAAGCCAGGTGTAAGTGGGAAGTAGATTTAATGCCAATCTCTGAAGGAAAAATGTTTACTTAAGGTTGCACCATGTCTTTCCAAACCTACACGACCTCCTCCCTTGATGTACATATACATGTCTATATAGCCTCTAAGTCCAACACCATATCCTGACCGAACATGAAGCATGGAACATTCATTTGATTTGATTTAACCTAAGGAGAATGTAGAATCGAAAATACCAAATCAGATGTGAATAACTTCTAAATCTTTTTGTGATCTGACACCCCATGTTCCTTGACTAGCTCTACTACAAATATCAAATGCTCCACATCTATGTTAAATTAGGCTTTTTTAGTAGCAATAGGAATGATGCCAAGCAAATTAACCAAACAAAAGGAAACATTTTTTCTTGCAACAACTCATCAAACATATTCTTTGTGGTATAGGGGGCTCCAATTTTGAGTGACATACATGTATTAGATGCACTAAAAGGCATATGAAAAGTATTATTATCATAATTTATTTTTATCTAAAGAAATAAACTCATAAATTATCTTCTCGAGTAACACCACACCTAACATCTTTTGCAATCAACCTTGACTACTAGGTTGAAAAAGTACAAACTCCAGGTCTAACACATTCCTTAAGAGCTATATTTCTCAATAGGCATAGTTTGTTCTACTAATATCATTTGAACTACTCAACAAACAATGACACAATAATATGCTTTATTCTATAATAGTTTAGCACTGAATTAAGGTGCATACTTTGCAATAAGTAAGAATAATAGTTAATAATGAATTTCAATTTGGTCATTCACCTTGACACAAAATTTTCTACTTGATTAATAATGAATTTCAATTCTTTTCTGAAAAGTTTTTTTGCTATAATTTGTTTCCTAGATATTTTAATTAAGCATATGAAAATTTCAAGAAATCAACTCTCTACACTTGTACTTCATCCCTTTACTAAATAACATTCTAATTTTTTTTTATTGATCACCTCAACTAATAGATGCCCTTACTACTCCATAATATTCTAAATATTCTTCATTATACCACACATTGATGTTTCATAAATCATGAATCCATCAACATACAAAGGGTGTGTAATCATCAAGGAAGAAGGGAAATTCCTAAGCTCAAGACAACATGATCAAACTAATACTAATAATCCATAAGTGACACTTAGACACTATAGTAAAGTGGTATGGATTGCCAGGACATCCCTATCTTAGTTACTTTGATCAATTATATATATAAAATATTAAACATAAACCTAAATCTTTGTGTGGTGATACAAGACCTAATACAACCACAGCAAAGTGTAAGGAACTACCAATGTTTAAGAATATCCAGGATAAAATTCTAATTTTCCTTATCATATGCATGATCCAGATCTAATTTCCAATTTTCTTGTCAATTGTTATGCATATCCCCATCTAAAACCACCAATTCTACTATTAATGATAGATAAAAAAATGTTAAACATAATCCCAAATCTTTGTGCAGTGATATAAGCCTTAATTCAATCACAATAATGTATAAGGAACTACGAATGCTTAAGCATATTCAATACAAATTTTAATTTTCCTCACCATAAACTTAATCATTATCAAATTTTATTACCATCAAACATTCTTTGAAGGAAGACAGGTGCAAATAGGATTTGTTTTCTCATTCAAAAAAAATATTATCAGATATAGCATGACATAACACAAAAGAAACTTACTTCCTCACAAAGATATCTAGAAGCATTACCCTATGTCTAACCACCAAAATTTGGGTCACTACTTTTTTAATGAAATTGCAAATGCAAATGAGCCTAAACTTCTTTGTTTTTTATGCCCCATAATCATTGAGGATTAAAATGGACTATATGTCTTTTCAACATTTTTATATAAAGTTATCTTTAAAGAATTATTTCACCACTATAATACTGTCCATCTATGTGATCTTCCAAGAACCATCTACAAACTCAACAGAGAAACCATCCAAAAGATGGGAGTTACTTCTTTTGTTGGACATCACTATAATTATGATCTTATCATCACTTATTAGAGTCACAAGTGTAATCTCCTCTTCATCATTAGTAATTGTCAAATTATTTTATCTTTTATTATCAACTAAATTGGCGTTTATATTAGACAACTAAAAGGTATACAACTCAATCAAGAAAGAAACTAGCCAAAAGAATATTCTACTAAACTAAAAAAGGTATTAATCATTACATTTGGAACTCTTGATATAATTATCATAACAATATTAAAATTTTAATCACTCCAAAATAATTAAGATTCAATCTTAATTCTTGTAATCAATCTTACAAGACATAATAAATATTATATATATATATATATATATATATATATATATATATATATATATATATATATATATAGACACACACACACACACACATAATTAAGATTAGATAAATAACTATTGAAGGATGTATATATGTGCATTGATATATATTATTCAAAAATGATGAAAGAACAAGTGTACAAATTAGATGAGAAATATAAGAAAACTATTCATATCAACTATGGGATTCATTACTTTAGATTCCTAAATGATTAACTTGATTAAGGAGCATAAATATGTTAAAAATTTATTAAAGTTATTATTACATAGTTTTTAAAACTAAAATATCTATAATATTTTTAACACAACATTTTATTAAAAGATTTTGGAAATTTTACATGTTTTATACTTTTGAAAATTTAGCTAACTTAAATAATATGAGAAATAAAATTAATTAGCTAAAAGATCTTTCTTTAATAAAGCATTAAACATTTACTTAGTTCTTTAATAGATATTAAACATTCTATCAAGAAATATTTGTTAGTTTAAACTCAACCATCATTTGTATATTATATTGGATAATAATGGAACCATTTGATAATTGACTGATGGCTAGTCTATTAAAAATTGGATTATCTAATAGCTTAGTTTATTAATGGTCATACGGGGTTGCCAAAATCAACCTTTATAAAATTCAAATTAGTTTATTTGATATACATTGGATAACTAGTTTGATAATGATATGATAATAATTAGACCATCTAATAAATATTAAATAAAAATGTGCTAAAAATTGAGTTCTTTTACGAAATTATCAAACTATTTGATGGATAATCTCATTGTTAGCAACTCAAAATTAAGCAATATCAAAAGGCTATAGAAATGCTCGATGAGCAATTTTGATCATCATTAAATTGTACAATGTTCAATTTGATAAATAGTTTGCTAAATTTGGTAGATCAAAGATGTACAAATTATAGAAGATGTTCAGATTGTCTAACGGGTGGTAAAGTCTAGCTTGGCTAATTGTAAGTTTATATTTTCTCATTGAAGCATTGCTTACAAGGATTAAGGCATTAAGTATGAAAATGAAAATATCTTAAAAGGCTTGTGAGGTTGGTAAGCTAAAATTGATTGTTTTTAAGAATTACAAACAACCACATTAGTTCTATAAATAGATGGAAAACCCCATTGCCTATTTGTTGGGTTGGGATGGAAGGGATCACAAGGGTTTTCAATCGACATTTGCAATTAACTTTGTTCAGAAAGACCTACTAAAAAACTGGATTGCAAAATAAATTGAGAAAGGGGAAGGAATGGTTTAGAGTGAGAGAGAAGAGTAGAGAGAAAGACAAATAGAAGAGAGAGAGATATAGAGATAAAGGGTAAACAAGGAATTAATGGGCTTGTTCAATGTAGTATTTGGGTCACCTAAAAATGTAGCTCGTTGAAAGCGACAATTCTGCAAAACTGCTGATGAAACTTTATAAATAATAACTAACTCCTCAAATCGATTATTCACTGATCTACCATTTGTTTCAACCTACTAAAGTGATAACAACCAACTTTACAAATTACAATAATGAAAAACATACATGAATAGTAAAAAAGATAATTTCACTTGAAAATCCCAAATTCAAAAGAAAAAACTCATTTTCATACTTACAAACATCTTCATTAGAACTCTAATAGATAGTTGTAAAAAGAAACATCACTTTTATCACTTCTACTCTAAGTTTTCCCTCCCAACAAGTGACTTACATCCTCAATGTCATGGCAGCTTATAAAGCAGAATATAGATTACAAGTCACTTAAAATATTTCGTTTGATTTCACCAAAATTCTAATAGCTTATTTAACCCTTTATAGGCCTTTGAGCCACATGCCACCATCCACTAGCATATCAAAAATAAGGACAATAGATGCTTGATCGACATTTCTACATCAATTACCCTCAGTGCTTATTACCGAATTGTGAGAAAAATATGATTAAACACTCAATCATCTATCTTCTAGTAGATTTGTATATTTCACATTGCTTTGAGTTATGATTTTAAAATCCTATAGGTTCATATAAAACTTAATACATATGATCTGCTCAACATCATATGCATCTATAGTGGACTTAATTGGACTCAACATCTTAATAATCTTTTAGTGGAACAATTGAGTCATGGACATCTACGCAGGTAATCTCTTCTAATTTTTAACTTTTTTTGTGAATTTTTCCTTCTCATTATTCTTCTTGAAATCTCAAAAGTGTAATGCATATTATCAGCTTGTTAATAGTGCTAATTTTGTTAGCATATTATATAAATATCTGTATTAAGAATTTTGTAGCCCAACTAAGATCCTGGATTTTGTCATGTTGTAATATTTTGTTGTTATAACCAAACTTCACTACTTTAAGATATTATTTCTCTTTCATAGTTTTTTATCAATAAAACAATATTTTATCTTAAAAAGTATCTCAATATCTAAAAACCTTGGCATTACATATGTAATTTAGAATTTTTCTCTTCATTTTCTATTTGAGAATAAGAACTATTGCCTCCTTGTGCTTAAAAGAAGCTAAGAATCATGTCTTGCTTAGATATTCCACCTTTTAGACATCACTCAATAATCATTCATTATCATCTTTAATCCTTGGTGTCAAAGGTCCACCAAGTTTTGCTTGATTCAACTCGTACCACATTGTATTATAAAAAGTATCATTCCAACACTATAATATTAGAAGACAATCATATTTTATAAAGATAGTGTTCCTTTTCATTCTCTTATACTAGTCAAAGAAAATTTTGTCTTAAAATGACATATTTACATTATAAAACTATGTTTCTATATATATCTTTGATACATTTCCAATCTTCCAAATGTAAAAATATTCATACACTTATCTACCTAGAAATATACTTGGAGTAACTCCTCATCTAATAATGCTCTACGAAAAATATCATCTAAAGATCACTCACATTTTTCAATCAAGGATGTTTTAGGCTCATTAGCCTCTGGTTTTTCCTTGAACTACATAGTATTATAGGAAGTATCAATTTGATACCATAATATTACAGCATAACATATCTTGTTGAGATGTTATTAGTCTTTGGCTTATTCAATACTAATCCAAAGGATTTTTATTTCATAAGATGCATAGACATCTACATTATTCTAAACTTAATTAGTATTTTAAGTTACAATAAAAGCCATAATGTTTTATTAAATTTGATTCAAATTTATGATTGTATAGAAAATTAAAGATAAGAAACTACTAATTATATTTTTTGATATTATTATTTAGAAAGATTTCTTTTTAAATTAGGACTAGAAAGAATAATCCATAAAAAATTATTTTGTATTCTCAATAATTAATAAATGAGAAAAATATGATCCTTTACTCCAAATACTATCATCGCAATAGCTTCTTTTAGCTCCTTCATCCCTCACTAGAACTACTTCCTAGGCCACATCTATGACATCCTTCGAGCTCTTCGACTAGTCACATTCTTCCATAATTCGTTAGTCTCGGCAACTTGTTCCGGTCATGAAATGAAATTTCTAAAATGGTATTGCACTGCACTCCAACACAATGTTATGATATTGCACCACAAAATTGCATTTGAATGTGATGTTGGGAGCATTGACCACAACTATTTGATCTCCCAAAACAAACTTCTAAATCGATCTCCATATATAGAGAAAGAATACACAAGCAAACATTGTCTTTAACCTTCTTAAAGGCAAAATGGGTCGTTCCACATTGCCTTTGAGGCTCCTTCCCTCACCATTTAAATGTTCTCATTAATATGAAGCCATACAATGTCTCTAACCTTGAAACCATATTCCATTCAATGCCTATTATTGTTTTTCGGCTTTTCCATCAACTTTGAAGTGTATTCTTCAAATCTTGTTGAAGATATTATGCACCATGTTTCACTAATCCGTCGATACTTTTAATTGTGCGAATTTGGAATTTTTTTTGAATGGGCTTTAAGGACTAAATCTCAAATTACATATTCAATAGCCTTCAACCAATAGAAACTTGGCCTAACATGTTGAAAGAAAACTAGACATAGAAGAGACTTTCATTCTATACTTTAAAATATCATGAATGGTACCCTCATAAGAGTTGTCAAATGGTCCTATTTATGATAGTATAAACAACATATTATTACAAAAATTTCTCATATTCTGATTTCTTACGAGAACAATACAAGTTCATTTTGTCAGATCTGGATAGTATTTTTTTCATTCAAAAGCAACCAACCACCATTAAAGTAAGAGTCTATTGAGCTAATCTCAACTAATCCCCATTACAAGGCATGCAAAGTTGTATCCCTTAATAGGGAAGACCTTCTCCAAAGTGACAATTAGATTGCTTTCGTGGTTTCCACATTTGTTCAATCCCCATTAAAGTGAATATCCTCATTATGTTTTAGCACATACTCCTTGTGCATCTTTAGTTAGACCCACTTCACAAAACTTAACCAAAAAGTTCATACTACATGTTTCAAAAGAAAGCCAACCAACTTATTTCGAGCTCCTTTCCTATATGTAATGATAATGTTGAATTGTTACGGATAGGCGATGTGCTTAATGTGTCATGCCTTTTGAAATGTGCTAGGATCTGTAAGTATTGGAGAGGTTGTGCGATGTTTCATTCCCAAATTCTCAAACCATCAATATGATGCTAATCGCATGGCTTGACACATCTAATGCAATCTTAAAAGAAAGTCATAAACTGGGAAAATCAAACGAGTGCCCATAATTTATTTTTTAATAGGGGGAAGAGTATGATTTTTTCTCTTAAACTTCAATTTCACTTTTGTTAGTACATGCAATGGTATGACAATCTCAATGAAGTTTTTAAAGAATTATTTAGCTTGTAGCATGCCTCCATGAAGATCCTTACCTTAATAACATTATTTGGTTTTCAAAATTCTCATATGACTTGAACGAAACTTGCAACAATTATTCATTTTCCATTTTTGGCCTTGTGGATTAGATAAATCAATATCATATGCTTCAATTTTTACGACTTATGGCGGAGTTTCCACCTTTGGAATGACTTGTCGTCAATGAAACTACTTTTTCTTTATTCATGGGCTTTTTCAATGAAGAAGTTTTGGTCTCACTCCAATCAATTTCTTTCTTCCTCCCTTGTTTTCTATCTCTCTATTCTCCTCTAAATAACCTGCACCATCCCACATGTAGTTCAACTAGACTTGCTCATGCACATGCTCTTGACCACATTCTAGCATTAATAGTACACATATTTGGCATATAGCATACTTAGATTGTGTAGGAATAATTATAAAAATTAACCTTAAAGAATTATATACTTTTGAGGGGATCATCAATATCCTAATACAAAATTATGACCATAAAAATCAAGGTAGTGATTAACATCAATCCTAAGTAGTTAGACGAAAAAACTTAAAAAAATAATTGAAAATGTTAATAAAAATAATCATTTGCAAAAAGAAGATGCTTTCATTGCACTTAATATAGTGGACATTCTTTTAGCAAAATCAGTGTACTCAATTTCGTTTAAGCCTGTTGAAAATCCTACAAAATTTAATACCAAATTTCAAGGCTACGTATCGTGAGTTCACTATCATAGATTTTTCATGTTATATTCACATTAGGAAAGTGTAAACCACCGTTGCACTCTGATTCACAAATACCTTGGACAGATTCTTCGTAAGATGAAGAATTTTATTATTTAATATCTTGAGTTTGTTAGTAAGAGTTTTCTCTTTAGAGTCTATAGTGGATTTTATGACCTCAAGTTCTAAAAGAGCATCTTTAAGTTGTTGATCCAATCAAT
The DNA here is from genome assembly GCA_023846275.1 of Vanilla planifolia. Taxonomy (NCBI): domain Eukaryota; kingdom Viridiplantae; phylum Streptophyta; class Magnoliopsida; order Asparagales; family Orchidaceae; genus Vanilla; species Vanilla planifolia. The sequence goes on along the minus strand of JAIUJO010000123.1, from coordinate 1,041,316 downwards.
GAATAAGTATATGATTTAATAAAAATGTAGTGAAAGAAAGAACAGTTTCAATGTCGTATGGATTATTTGAATAATTATAGTACCGAGACAATGCCTTCCTTTTGTCTTAATAGATAGCTGAGAGAATCTTCTAAACATCTACAAGCAGCTTTTGAATTAGATAAACTACATTCCTGTAAGAAAAAATAGCTTTAAGTTCTAAAATAGGATATTAAAACCAATAGATGGTTGTGGTACAATGGTAGAAAAGCTAAGAAGCATTGATAAGAAATGAACACTAACTCAAAAATTAATTGTTCTACAATTATAGGGTTTTATACCATTCTAACAAGCTCCTCCTTCAATAGTTTTGCATGAACTAATGCAACATTCAATTTGCTGGACATAACATCCAATTCAGTTCCTAGAATTTCAATTTTAACAATCGCTTCTTCCTTTTCTCCAATTGTAATTTCCAAAGCCTCTTTCATCAAACATACAACATTTCACTCGTGCTTGAACATATTGCATTCTAATAATCTCTTTGACCTTGCAAGCTTTTAACTTCTCATTCAATTTGAGCTTCGTCACTCTAAAAAAGGAAATCTTCACCTTTAATGAAGAAAATAAAAAAATTCGAATTAACACATCTATGGCAATAATAATTACCTCAAGCTTTACTTTGTCTTAGATGGTATTCTTTAGTTTTCTTTCTATATCCTTGAATTTTGATTTTGTCTTATCAGGTTCCTTTCTCAGAGATTCTTTCTCTCTAACAAGAGAAGAAGATTATAAGCACGACATTTCTTTTTGAAGTGTGTAAATCTGATGAAGGTGTTATTCCTTCTCCATATCATCCTAAAGGCCTTGTTCCTATAACTTCTACATGGATCAAAAATAGAATGGAAACATCATCCTTTAAAAAATAAAAAAGAAAGACTTGATTTAGCTAATTGCAGTAATCTTCTCCTTATTTTCACAGCAACACTTGAGCTCATGAATTTGTTTCTGACATTGACATAGTTAATTACCCAATAGATTCTATATTTCAGTGATATGACTAAATGAGGAATTGTGTGTATTTTCACTAGAGAAAAAAAAAACAAGATCATCATATCATAGCTTCTCAAACTTGAATTCCTCAATTTCCTTGATCATAAATCTATTGACATAGTCATGGCCTAAAGTGAGGGACTTAATTGTGCCACACTCCACGGGAATGGTCTTAAGACTCTCAAAGTATAACATAATAGAATATGAAATTAAGTAGTTTATGGGAACAAAATTATTATCTTACAAGGGGAGAATTGAGTAGGTATTCAAACTGATATTATTCAATTTTTTTGTTTAAGGATAATACAAATGTAATGATCAACATGTAAGATTTTTTTCTTTAACAACTATAATGATCAACATGTAAAGTTTAACATATAGCCCATATGAAGAGAGTAACAAGTGGATATAGATGTGATGATAACTTCCTCATAAAAAAAGTAAGATATGAATCACATGAAGATACAACAATTAAATATCTTAAGACCAATAAGATATAATAAACATATCTATTTTGTAGAAGAAGTGGGGCTCATTGGTAGGGCACTCCTTAAGCAATCAAGGGGCATTAAATTTGATGACAAATCATTTGAACATATAATAGACAAGTTTCTTAAACTCAAGTCATTTCCATCATACCTATTAGTAGAGCTTAAGCTAGAACAAAATGAAAGAGACTGATCTAAAAGTAGTCAATTAGGAATGTCAAAGCTGGGCAAGCAGGCTTCAATTATATGCAATTATTTTCCTAACTTAAGCTTTTGCCAAGGGCAAGGGAAAAGATACATACACAAATCATATTATATTATATTGTAGTTATTTTTTGGGGTTGACTAATAATCAATCATATGGGAAACTGACCCTTCAAATTCTATTTTCTTTCTTGGTAGAGCTCTGTTTTGCTTCCTTTGAACAAAAGGCATTTTAGTATTTAACAAAATCCAATTAGGCAAATTAAGATGGTGCAATATTACTAAAGGCACTCTATTCATTCTATTTATTTTTTAGTATTTGTGTTATTAAAACCTCTCCAAATCTACATGTTTAAAATCTGAGTCATTCATTATTGACATAAAAATATCACACACTTGTCACCAACCAAAATGCAAGATTAAAACTAAAAAATTAAACTCAAACATACAAAATCATATTTAATCATAGTATTTCATACAAAACATTAGACAAAAACATTTTTAACAAGATTATTTTGAACATACAAATATAATATATTAGCCAGGTATGAAATCTGACATAGAGAAGTTCATTCAATAGAGTACATTCTAAAGCATTACAAAACCAGCCAATCTAAAGTAAGGTCTATACATAACACTAGTGATACCTAATCAACCCTAGAAGACCATCTTGATGGATTTTCTTGGAGGCTTGTCGATGATAAGACGATTTCACAATTTCTTGTTGTGATTAAGAAAACCATTCCTAAGATGATAGAGTGCTAATAGGATATCAAGGGTTAAAAGTAACACATTTTTCTTAATGACGGTATGGATACATCTTGAGTTACCAACAAACACTGTGTGGAATTGAAATACTCATTTTATAAGCCAAATGATAACTAGACAAAGGGTCATTAACATAGTAAATGTGAATCCAACAAACCCATCCAATAAAGGCAAATAAAAGGTATAAAATACTATCAAGAATATTTAAAAAAATGAAATTACTATCAAGATGTTGTTGAAGGTCTTACAATAATGCTATAAGAGATATGATATGCATCATCAATAACGAAATTTTAAGCGATCTAGCATGGTTTTACATAATAGAAGAATGACAAATGGTCCAAGAAATTTAAAACTAATTTGATATATATTATTTTGATTCCAAAAGAAAATCAATGATAACATTTATTGGCAAAGCTTATTGCGATAAAGAGAAATCAATACTGATAAATCTAGAGAACTTAAAGTTACTTGAGCACTTCATAATTGATGAGGAATTTCATGAGGTATTACCTCCTATGTATGACCTTGTCATAGGAACAAAAATTTTACTATCAAAGTATATGATCTTTTAGAATTACTGAACCACCCCAAGATGAGGGACATAAGTCCCACTTTACATCATTTGAAATGCAAAAATGCCATAAGCGACTAATTAAGAATAATTTGGAAGAAGAAAAATACGAGTTTTGTTGTCTCATGCTCTCTATTTAAAAAAAACCAAAAGACTCTCCCACAAATCCATTTTTACTTAAACAATATTCAAAGATACTTAAATCCTTGAAAAAAGGACAAATGATCAAGATAACAACAACAAAAGTAAACTAGATAGTCTTGACATGTCCCAACAACATTTGTTCTATGTTTAAATGACCATGAAGAAAAGTTCTACAAGCCATAAGAGGTACTAACCCACGAGAAAGGGATACAAAGAAACCTTGAGAGAGTATAGCACCCAATGAAGATTACCCAAAACTTGAGGTAATGAGCTCAAGCATAGAGCCACTTGAGATGATAAGCTTGAAAGGTTAAGACACATGAAGTAACAAGCATAAAGTTCCACCATTGGTTCTCCAAGATTTCCTCAAGATTTGCATGCTAAGATTAGAGATTTCACAAGAAGAGTGAAGTAGTTGTGCAATTTGACATGAGAAGCAAAACTACAAAACTTAAACAGAGGTGATACAAAAAGACTAAGGGAAAGCCTTCAACAAATCTAACAAAGATTTGAGGACTAGGCGTTGAGGTGTTTCTACGATCGAAGAGCCAATCTAGAAAAAAGTAGACTCAAGAAATTTTATAAGATGTTTTCCAAATTAATCATAAGAGAAATAACAAAATAAGAATGAGTTACACTATTTTTAAACAAATTAGAAGCATCCCATCAATTATAAGATAGGATAAGATTTTTAAATAAATATAACACCGTTCTAATTTGAAATTTTTCCTTATATAAAATATACTAGGTAGTACTCTATGGAATCATTAGTGATTTTCATATGCTTGACTTTTAAATCCAAGCAATAGAAGTAAGCAAGCATAACCTTCAACTAACAAGGGAGGCAATAAAATGACAGACACCTTGCTATCACTATTTAAGGAAAGGTTACCAAATTTGGGCAGCTTTGCTAAAGATTGCTCCTCTTCCTAAAAAGTAATAAAAAACCATTATTTGCAAAAATTTAGACTTCTAAAAGAGAGAAAGGAGAGAGAGGGTATTTGCATGGGGGAAGGAAGAATACATACTGAATTTAGGCTATCTCTATTTTGATGAGTTTTCTTTTGGCAGGTAACATTATGCAAAGCATGCTCATTAGGAAAAAATTCCTCGGCCTTATCAGCGCGAACAACAATCCCAGGTAAATAGCTTCCCAAAGGCAGCGTATTCCCATTAAATGCACAAATTTCTAGCATAGGATAGCTGAATGGAAGCTGAATGCAAATTCTGGCTTCTCTTTAATTGGCTATACACTGTCAGCTTCCTTATTTAACTTAGAAGGTAACTCTAATGCTTGTCAAAAAAGTATTGGTTTTGTTTGTTAGAGTTATTGCCATTTAAGAAAGGAAATAAAAAAGTTTCATTTAAATGAAATTTTAATTTTGTTTGATGAAATGTGGTTGAAAAAGACAAATATGTCTATTGTTTTACTACAAAAAATTGATAACATTGGCCCTCAGACCAATTTTGAAAAATATTTAGCAACATGCATTGGGATTTGAGTATTTTTTTACTTAGCTTCACAAAGCATAAGCTAACAAATCCATAGTTTTATCAACAAAAATTCTCCATAAAATCATCAACAAAGATGCTATACTAATACCATCTATTATGTTTAAAATGCTTATAGCTTAATAAAAAACTGCCACAACATATGATGATTCTTGTGAGAAAAAATGTCCAACATAAGATTTTAGGTATGCCTATCTGATTTTTATAAGATTGTAATGTTATATGGTCATAATGCAAGATAGTTAAATTTATCATAAATAGAATAAATACTATGAAGAATTGTGACTACACTTTGAGATATGAATACAATTAAGTACATTTTAGAGAAGGTTGGCTGGTGTTTTAGTAATTAAGAATAAGTTTAGAGGAAAAAGGTTTTGATGGTTTTTAAATATTTAACCTTTTAGAAAATATGCAATTGAAATTTTTTTCATATGAATAAGGTATAGAAAAAACCAAACAAGGCATAAGAAAAGGATAATTTGGAAAGAGTAGATGTAAGCTGAAAATATTACATTGACAACTTGTAACCTAAAACCAAATATTTTTGACAATATTGGTTTATAAGTTTGGCTTAACTACAAGAAGATAACTAGTCTAATTTTTTATTCTTTAACTACATTTTCCTATTGAGATCTAGTTAACAATTATACAAACACCTAAGACTTATATTAGAATATTTCAATGATATTTAGTGGGAAGAAAGAGTCAAGAATCTAGTTATAACATTAAAAAAATTATGAGTTTAATGGCTAATTTTGAAACCTAAAGAACTTGAAAATTTTGCCAAATCTCAAAAGCATACATGCAATTTGTCATTTAAGGAAAGGATGCTTCTTAAGCATCAAGAAATCATGTTTAGGTTGTGTAAGATGAAACTATACATTGCTTTTGACCTTAAAAAGATGTTGTACATAGTTCTTCACTAACTCTATTATAATGTTTGACGGTTCTTCATCTTTGGAATTGAAATTAGAAAAAGAAAGGAATGAGAAGAGAACTCTATGTAGTTACAGGCATTTGCATTGCACGTGCATAGATGTGCTTATTGATTTGGGCTTCTATATAATCCAAGTGTTCACTCAATAATAGTTTATTTTAAACAGAGTCATATAAATAAAGGCTACATAGAAATGCCCTTACAAAATAAGATTCCACTAAAGTTATTTAATTTTATTTACTTCAATCAATATCAAAAATACTTAAATATGGGAAAAATATCAATGGTCATGTGATAATTAGCATTTTTTAGAAATTAGTCTTTTTATATGAGATTCAAAGGGTATTTTATATATTCTCATCGAATAAATGGAACTACTTTCCTAAACATTTGAAATATACGATCACTTTAAAAGAGAATTTAAATAAATTTTCATTTCTAAACATTCCAACAAGCACATACTCCTCCCTCTTAATAAAGAAGAAAATTTCTCAATGACAACAAGAACAACTACAAATTGACTTGGCAATCGACAAAGAAATAGTTAGTATCTAGAAGATCCAACCCTTTATGAATGGAAAAGGGAAAGTTTCCCACGTAGCAATTAATCAACAACTCTTCCCAATGAAATGGCAATGGCTGGAAACCTAAAGTATGCAAAAATCAACTATGGAAGAGTAGCAAAAAAAATGTCTATAACTAAATTAGTATAACAATTCTATGGAAGACAACATTAACTCTTTTGATGCAATTTTTCAAAATTGTTGTAATATGCATGACAATTGAGTCCAATGACAATAGGGAGTGATCATTAGATTTAAAAGTGGAATAAGTAGTGCAAGGGAAAACTCGTAGTAGACTTCTAAATGGAGGAATATAATAATCAATAGCCATACAAAATAAATTTTTAGTCTATAAATATAAACCTTAAATGAGCAAAACCTTTCTAGACACCAGACTAGTCAATTCCTCGACACTAAAGCAAGGTTATAAAATGATGGAATTAGAGTCATAATTTCAGCAATTCTTGAACATGAATAAAGAAAAAAATTAACATATCCATTAGGTAATAACTAGATTTTCAAGCCTGAAAGAGACAGGGGCTAATCCTGATTGAATCAGAATACAATTCACTTGTGATAGAGAAGGCAGTCAATCGCTTGATTGGTAGATGGGCTTCAATTGAGGTATTGTTAATGAAGAAATGGTGATTGAGTGGAAAATTAGCTTGCAATAATCAAAGATAATCAACAATCATTATGAGGATAGCCTAAAAGAATTCCATTTGTTGTTATAAGATTTCCAATAGCCAATTCTAAATGTAGGGTTTAAACAAAACAAATTTCTTCACAATTAGGGTTCAAGAAGTATTGGTTTAATAAAAGGGCATATTCTCCTAGTGCCCTTTAATCCTTATATTATTTTTTATAGATAATGCTAGTAAGATATTCAAGTAGCCTTTTAAAATTTCTTTGATGCCAGTCAAAACTTAACAAATATTTAACTACACTCGAGGCAAAGGAAAATTGGTCAAACTGGACTTCAGAATTATTCCAACAAGATAATAGATGAAGGATTTTTTTATAAAAAAATCTTAGAATAAGGAAAAACATCTCGCAAGTCAACAAATGTAAAACACATTATCTATGTAAAAGCACATGGTTGAGGAGGCCTAAACCATTACAAGGGAGTAACTAATGGTGTTAAATGGGTTAAGGTCTCTAATTAGTCCCAAGACCAACTCAATCAGACTCTATTTTAAATAAATTTAAATTAATGAAGACTTGGAGAAATTCTCATAAGATTATTAATACTAGCTAAGTCTATTTAAGTTTATTTAGATCTTAATCGACAAATAAAATACTAAAAATATAAAATAAAGATCACAATTGGCTATAACATGATTAGTTGTTTCAAAATATTGACGTGTTTAATTTGAATTAGATGGATAATTTGGCTATTCTAATCTAATAAATAGCATAGCCTCCCAAAAAATATATAAGATTTCTAAAATGACCATTAAACAAATACAATTATCTCAATAAATGCACCCATGGCTACGGCCTCAAGTTCACAAGAAAAAAGAAAAACATCATCAAGAAAAGATGAAAAGGGTGGCCCCTATTCTTGAGAAGGATAATTAGAAAAATAGATGAATGGCCTTAATGACTTAGAGAACTCTTGAGAGTGTATCCTCTAATAATTTTATTTCCTCTATAAATAAGAAGAAATTGGCAAAAGGGGACCTTTCTTAGGCTTGATGTTGGCTTCACAATTATTAGACGTTGATAGCAACTTGTTATATATTGATTCCACTAAATAAATGCATAATGATAACTAAACCAATCAATATAAATTTTAACATAAAGCATATACATTAGTAACTCATAAAGTGGAAATTAGAACCAATATGGGTAGTAGATCATTACTAATGAATAAAGCCACATGAAATGCAAGAAGCAAAGTTGAGATGACAGTGCCAAGAGATAATGGCAAATAAAATATCAAAAGGGCATTTGGTTAAACTATAATGAAATATACTATAATATTATTTAAATATATTAGGTGCATTATTTAATTACCTCTATAAATAATATTATTTAAAATTGTAATTGTATTTAGCAAATATAAGCGACATCTAAATGATAATCAACTTCTTAAAGAATATTAGATTATTTTGATGATATTAAGCTAAATATTAAAAAATAATTCATAAATTTTAGATAACTTTAACATCTATATAACACTATGATTTAAATGTCAATACAATCTAAATAATACTTTACCAAATTTCTCTTAAAATTAATGTGTGTTTTTCAGTCATACTATTTCAAGATATGGTACCTCATGCTAAATTAAAAACAACCTAAGATAAACTCAGCACACACTTTGCTTATCAAGTACATGACAAAAAAGAACTAAATTAGCTGCAATGGATTAGTTATTTCCAATAAACATATTATACTTTACATGGAAGCGCAAACTGATATCCAATGAAATCCCTCTCATATTCTTGTGCTGTTATATCAAAAATGAATGGAATACCTTTTCTTACAAAGAAATGGAAATGAAAGGATGTCAATGAATTAATAGAATTTATTGCATAATATTAGAAATATTACAATCTAGAATAAATAAATCATAACGAAGACAACATAAATGAAGGCTAAACGTTGTTGTAATGGATACATCAACAAGCATTACCTCATCAGTCATTTTCTTTTGAAAAGGCCCAAAACACCAGGTCACCCGCCTCCTTACCGGTAACCAGAAAAGCATTAATTAATAATTATAATAATAATATATCTTTAAAGATAAAGTATAACAATGAAAAATAAATAAGTGGAAACAAAAAAAATGTCAAAATATGAAGCCAAGTTCTTATAGGTGCATGATAAGCTTAGAAATTGTAAACAACAAACAAAAATATTGCATGATCGGAGGATTAAACGAAAAGATAAATAAATAAGTTAAAATTGAAATGTATTTACATAACCTACAATACAACAATCACTTACAATGAAAAGAACTCAAACAATTGCAAGGAAAAAAGGTGACCCTTCACAATTGTTTGAGATGAAAAATGCTAACTTTGTAATATTCCCATAACTAAAGAGTGGGATTGATGAGGATGAATACAAGCCAAAAAGGGCTAAGTAGGGCCATAAACAGTTTCAAAACAACTAAAGATGGACTCGAGCAATCCTAAGATGCTGGCTGAGCAAAGCCAATAGCAAAATGATTAAGGTTCATTTTGGAAAAACTTTCCTTCTGCTTTACTTTCTAAAATTCTTTACTAACAAATGTTCTACAACTCCATGGTAAACAATGGTTTTATAATCATAAAAAATTTTGAAGTAATTAATTTTGAAGAAAAATAAAGGATATGCTCACATTGAATCTTTGACCTCCTATTAGGAAAACAGGGTCAATTCCAAATGAACTGCAACTCATTTGAAATTTGCCAACCTTTTTAAGAGGCAATAACATCAAATATTTTGGAGAATGACATTAAACATAACACAGTTCTAGCAAATGAAGTACAAGCAACTTCTTTGCCTAACTTCATAAAATTCTGCTTTCCAAATCATGTTAGGAATCCATAATAAAGCCTGTCCCATACCTGAAAGGCCAATCCTGCTATGACCATCACCATGAAGATCTACAAAACATTTCTTATTGCACATGTGACAAGGCTACTACCAGATCATTATAGCACAATTCCTAATCTAGTAGATTAAATCCAATCCAATGCCATCACATTTAGTCTCAAAGATGTTGATGACTAGTTAATTTAATCATGAGATGTTCCATATACCATAAAGAATAAAATGCAAGTATTTATAAGGCTTAGAGAAGTAAACGTCAAACATAAATTCTAAGAATATTCATAAAGGCAATCACCATACAAATAACCTAATAAAAACCATTATCTATATTTAGAAACATATAATATTCTATGACTTCCTTTAGCCATGATAGCACACAAGAAGACAAATTAACGGTTGGGGAAAATTACATGCTTTAGCCCAAAAGGTTTTTGCAGGTTAACCATAAGAGAGTTTACAAATAAAAGGCAAATAACACAAAATTTCTATCTAACCGTCACATAAATAGTGAAAAAAGAATTAGATTACAATTCAACCAAATCAAGAAAGTACAAACCTTAAACGAATAACTTTTTTCATCACTTTCAGAACATAACATTAGAGACCTGATATTCTCAATCTTCTTTTCTTATTCCAATAACCTTATCTCTCAACTAGCTTTTGCTTTCTTTTCCTCTAACAACTCCAAAGCTATTTGCTCATTCTCAAGCTCACTCTCTAACACAAAAATTGAGTGCAATCATGATGAATAGTGTCCAACTAATTGAATGTCAAATTGAAAAACTAACTGTAGAGCCATACACCAAACCTGTAGTAAATTATTGTGTAGAATAAGAATTTCTTCTTCAAGCTGTTCAGAGTGAGAGCTCTACAACATATATGCAAAAAAGATTACTCTTTTTGTTGCTGGGTAAAAAAGAGGACATAAGTCTTCAGAGTAAAAAAGAAGCACAGGCATCTTTGCCCAAAGCTCCTCTATTTCCCTTTTTTGTCGCTTTAAGAGCACAGCATTAGTCACAATCTTTTTGTTCAAAGAAATAACAGTTACAAAAGTTAAAATTATATGCAAATATCTAAATGCAATCAATTAAAGAAAATAAAAAGTAATAAACAAAACAATTACAGTCTGCTTAATTTAAATTTTTTTATAGGATGAATAACTTGTAGATGAAGTACACCTCATTCACATAGGCATAATTTTTTACTTGAAGAGCCTTGCTTGCAAACAAGAGACTACTTTTTGTCTCATCTTCATGGTTCATCCACAAAACAATGATATATAATCTACATTAATCAGTTAATATTTGTCAAATATTTCATCAAAACAACTAAAAGATCTCTTGGAAATAGCATAACACTAACATGAAGACAAGCTAATAGAAAAATGATATGTCATCACTACAAAATTTTTTATGAAGTTGTTTTCACTAAATTCAAGCCAAACACAATAGGCCACATCACTACACTACAAGTCCCTATGTGATTGGTCATACTTGAATGAATAGCCTCATTGCAATAGGTCATTGTAAAGCATACCACAGTAACTATTCGAGGGATTAAGAATGCGAGATAAAATATGAAAAACCTCAGAGTGATATAAGTCAAACTGTATAGGTTTCTAAATGATTTGTTTGTTAATACCAGAAAGCATTACTATCTTCATCTAAATCAAAAAAGATAAGGGCTTTAGGTAACCATTACTCTTTAGAAACATAAGTAATCTAATATTTACAAGTTCTACAATGCCCACAAAATCCATCATAGTAAAGTTTGTTGTTTTTTTATCAACTACTTTAAAAAAAAATAATAGCTTTGCCCCTTTACTTAGTTTGTGTAAACACTTTTTCTATTCCTAAATTAACCTTTGCAATTAGTCATAAAAGCCTCTATTATCTATATAATTGTGCATGTATTTTTAAAAAGAAAAAGTTAATTTAAGAAAAAAAAAAAATTAAAAACTACTCTGTATATTGATGAACCATATGTTTTTTTGACTATTTTGAAAACAAAAATTTGTTCACATATAAGACTAAATTAAATGAATCCCTTGGCAACTTTGACAGAACAACTTTTTCACTTTCACGGTGCAAGTTCGATGACATCAGGACATGGAGTAGTGTTCTGGATTGCAAAAGCTTGTATTATGACAAGTATTTCCCCCTCTTTTGGTGCTGGTTTTTTGGTAATATGCTCCTAAGCCACTTGGCCTTGAGAAAGCAGAGACCATTTCTTTGATAAAAATCAAACCAACACCTTCATATAAAGAGGATCTTGAAGTGGTGTTTGAAGGACATAAGATAAAGAAGAAATTTGCTCCTTTCAAATTCACAATAATTGTGACATTCTCCCAGGGTTGCCCAAGCATATAAATAATATAATTGGTATTCAAGAAAATTAAGTTTAATGAACTATTCTCAGTGTGGTTTTTAGATCACCAACACATTCTTACTCGATTCTCGTTGGAAGAGGATTAGCTTCACTACTAATAGCATAGAATGAAAACTGTTGTGGAGCTCCAAATATGAGTCTTAAAATGGCATATAAATTTGAAACTTAATTCCAAACACTTGTGAGCTTTGGTTTGTATCTCTTTCAAGTATTTTCCTAGTGACAGCTTGTCTAATTAAACTCCTATGTCCCTTAAAAAATATATCAAATGTAAGGAATGGAAATCAAGAATTCAAACACATGTTTAATTGTGAGCATCTCAAAAAAAGTGCCAAAAAAACTTCGTCCTAATTTATACTTGAGTATATAGTTGCGAAGGTGTCGTTGTGATGAATCTTGCAATATGCGTTTTGTAGCTTTGACAGGTGAATTGAATTTTCTATGAATTTACAAAAAAATATTAATAAAAAGAAATCATTTTAGAGCTTTTAACTTATCCTATGCCAAAGACTTAGTGCATATGTTTGGAAAAACTTTGGAAGAGAAGAAAGAGAGTGAAAGCACAAAGAGAGAAAGAGAAGTGTTGAAAAGGAAGAAGGAAAGAAAACAATAATGTCATTTGAAAAAAGATTGAAAAAAGAAAAATGAAGGCTACAAGAAAGAAAGGGATTTCCAATTTAGTTTTGCTGACATAAAGTAGAAAGATAAAGATCTGGCACACACTCTTTTCTTAAAACATGTAATAATTAATTTGAATGTAAAGAGAGGGATGCATATGAGTTCCCTGAGATGTTGAAATTTCTAGAGATCATTACAATTTTTTTATTGTAATGATAGTATGAGACAATCATTTAGATGGTACTAGTACGAGCCTAACAGCTAGAGTTGGGAAGCTTTTTGGCCTATGAAAAAAAGGAAAAATGATAAAAATTGTATTGGTCTGATCAAATGAACATATATTATGATGGTTTACCAAAAAATCCATTGCATTTGAAAATTTTGAGGGCTTAAGTCAATTTGATAATTCAAGGTTATCATATTAGTACAACAAGATGATCATACCAATATGACACATGAGTAGATGCTAACAATCATACTAATTCAAAATGAAAATCGAAGAAGACAATAAGCAATGTACTAATATATCAAGAGATCATCTTATCCAATTGCTCATCCAACCGTCCTTACATATATGAGAATGGATTGTATAAGAACAACGTATATGTAGAATTGGCACACCTTTTCATTGCTATGTCTATTACGCTTTATACTGTTATGATGCTATTATTGGCTATTAAAATCAACATTATGGTGTTATGCATATATGTTACGAATCATACAACTGTGAAAGGCGAATAGAACAAATATAATTAGTTGCCAGAGATTTCTTATCATCGTGCACATATGAGGATTGAACCAGACCTATAAAACCAATTCCCTGATTACTTAATAGAAATTGATTGTATGATATGTTGTCCAACCAATATATCAGGAATGGATTGTGCAGTATGATATGAGATATTGTACCTTACAATAGCATTTGCAAGTCCTTTTTCCTAATGAAAATGTGTTTATCAATAAAGACATAAAGACAAGACAAGTGATGTAAGTGTTTCTACTTCAAAGTGGGCTAAATCTATTCTCCCTAAATGTGTCATCAAGAGTACATCAACAACACATGAGAAGGCATACATAATGATGCTAAAGAAAAAGAGAGGACTAAGACAACAATTGACAAAGCTCTCTCGACTTACTAAATAACCAAAAAAACAGAAACATATATTAGAGATGCACATCGTTAACTAAGCAAGAAGCACGGAGAAAAACTTATGCTTTCTAGTCTTTAGTAAAAAAAAGTTGTTCTAGTAAACTGAGCCAAAAGCCTTGGATATATCAATATTTATAAAAAGACCATTTTAGGTTTTTTCACACTAACTTTCTAAGCATGTTCTATAACCAACTTAATGTTATAAAGGTATTACCATTGATAAAAGCTACTTACACTACTTGGATAACATTGGCAATGATGGGGAGGAATCTATTAGCAAAAATTTTGGTAATGATCTTATAAACAAAATACTAAATAGAGATTGTTCTATCCTCAAAGATTGATTGGGCAACAATTGCCTTTGCAGCAAGCATGATATCTATAGCACAAATGTTGGTGCAAACCTTGTTATAACAAAGGCCTAAGTGACAACCATAACGAAATTCCTCCAAATGATATCCAAACAATCCAAGAAGAACTCAATAATGAATCCAACTGACCAAATTGCTTCAAATTCAAAAAAGGATTGATAGCTTCAAGAATCCCATGAATGATCAATGTTTCAAAAGCCTATCGATTAGAGATCATCAACCCAGTTGAGCACGAAGCGTAAATTAGAGCCCAAAGTAGTCTATCAGGACGTCAAAAGCAAAGGGTTGTGTACAATCATCAAGACACCAACAAAAACAGTCATTTTAAGAGAATTAGATTCCTTCCTACATTTTAATCACAATAAAATAAGTTCAAGTTGTTTTTTTCAACATGCAACCAACAAAACTTTGCATGTTGAGAAATCCACAAGAGATAAACTTCTTAAAGTTAAGGATATCAAGTTGACATTGTCTTTTCTTATAAAGCAACCAATCATGCAAGGAGAAGATGCTCTTGTGGAAAAGAAAAAATGAATCTTTTGATCAAGTGAACTTGACCCCTTTCAAAACTTGCAAAATAATTTGATCCACTTGTGCTTGGATAAGTAATGTTGAGGGCCATCTGACAAGGTAAAATCCCATGGTACTCCATAATAAGTGTAAATTTCAATTGTTAGTTTAAAAATGCATAAACTTTAAGAAGATTCCCCTTAGATTTTTGACATATAAGAAATGATGCAAGTTCTGTAATCAAAGAAGGAGTTTAAGGAGAACCACACAAAGGAATTTGGGAAGACCATCCTTAATCCTTGTTGGACAGAGCCCAAGAAAGCTTAGAATAGATTGGATTCCTTAAACAATTGCTGAAGATAGTAAAGGTGGGGCCCATGCAAGGAACATCATCCACCATAATATTTATAAGAAGAATTACTATATTTCTCATTTGCTTCCTTACCATTACCTCCAATTAAAAGGGGTAAAGCCTCTAAATTCATACCAAGAGGCAATCTTAAAATTTAGGTCATTGTAAGCATAAGCAATAAAAAAACCTCAAGCGAGGGCCCAAGATCCAACCATCTAAGTAATAATTACAATTGTGATACTAACCTTTGTTATGAAATAGCTTTAAATTATGAAAAATGCTGTAGAATTCAACATCATCAAGTTTGATCTCAAGTAAAGCCATAATCATACACTTAAAGGACTTAAGTCGATCTCAATATTGATAGATCTAGGGGCTATCATGCCAACTTATAACTTTCAAACAATGAACGATTGAGGGTTTACTCATTGGGCTAGAAAAGAGAATCAATTATTCCCGAGCAAGAGAAGGGAAGAGGAACCATTTCTTTTTAAGGGATGATAGGCTTTACTGTGCTAGATTAAGTCACAATCAACTTCAAAGGACAAATCTTAAAACTAATGGCTGTCATATATATGGCAAACTTGGGGTTAGATGATCCCTCAACATAAACAGTAGTATCTACGACAAGGTGTTGCATGGTGGCCAATGGCATGAGTCATGTTGAGTACTATCACAAGCAACTTAACCAAGCTAGGAGAATCCATTCCCCACAAATCAATGGTGTCCTCCTCTTGCTTTCCATGTTGTGGCCTCAACAAGATGCATTTATGCTAAGAACAAGTATTTTAATACAATACCTAACAGGGGAACGATACGATTCGCTTAATATTCCAATGCCAGCTCTAAGAAGATGTCAACACCACCATTCTAGCATACTTAAATTTAAGTTTCTGGGCAAGGTTTTCTTGGAAAATGAATTAAGACTTTTAGACACTTGAAGATGTCTTTAGAATAAAGTTTCATGTAATAATTTGTTAAGTGAGATGATGGAAGGGGTAGGGCAAACATGAGTGTCGCATGTACAAGAGGGGAGCTAGTTGAAGTGATTACAACATGAAGGGCAATAGAAGTGGATTCTAGTGCCATGCTTGTGGGAGGAGAGATTTTTGACAACTTGTGCCTAATTCATGGATTTAGAAAGGTGAGTTCTAGCCTTCATCCTGAGTTGAAGTTGTGAGTAGGAAGCTAGACAGGGGGAAAGATCATTGTGTAGAGGACGAGGAATAACAAAAGAATGAGATAAGGTTTTGAGAGGAAAATAAATGATGAATGGTATAGTACCTAACAAATCAAAGGATGGTTGACGAGAGCAAGGATTAACTAGATCTAACAATGATAGCTAGTGATGAATAGAAAAGAGAACTTGCCCACCAAGGAGGTATTGTGAAGATGATAAAGACATCAAAAGATAAAGATGATGAGAAGAAATAAAGGATGCATAGAGTGAAAGAACAAATAGGCGTGAAAAAATGGTGCAACACAATGATAGAATGGTGTGCAAATATAATGTCAACAAATGTACATAGATTGCAAAGCAGCAAAATATAAGAATAACAATTTTTTAAGCAAGATGAGGTACGAACACAAACAATCTTAAGCAAGGGTGAGGTTGTACTCCAAGACACTATGACAGAGAAAACTCATTTTTAGTTGTATCGATAGTTAAGAAACAATAAATATCTTAAAAATAATTTAAAAATGGAGAAAGATCTTTAAGAAGTTCAAAACTAGTACCTCCATAATGTTTTTGTTATTATGAAAAGTATTATAAATTATTTCTCTAAAATGTAGGAAAAATGCAACTAAAGAAATGGCACTTTATAAAGTGCTTGTCTTTGAACAAAAAAAATTATACCTTCAGATTAATTTACTGTCAATTTGCGACAACTATGAAGCATGAAGCAATTCCAAACATAGACAACAAAAGGATTTGGAAGCTCCAACTAATTTCCAAATATTCAAGGTACTAATCAAGAGATCATTTTAAAACTCATTGAATCCAAAATTGACGAAAAAAATCAAGGGAGAGGTAAAACGATGAGAATCAACGAAACAGCACGAAGCAACAAGACCAATTTCTAAGTCGTAACTAGAGACATGCTACGAGCTGTCAAAGCACACAATGTAGTGCCCTAGACAAGTGCTGCATGTGAAGGTGCATGAGCACAAGCAAAAGGGCATGACATACCAAGCAAGTGTAATTGCAAGGGGCGGGCACACATTTAACGGCAACTTGCATACATGTTTTGTGTGCAAGAATAGTAACCACTCTCCTAGATAGCCCAATGAGACTGGCATACAGATGCAGGGTGTGGGGTGCACACGAGTAGATACCCTAGAACAAGTGAAGAATTTTAAAGTTTTGATCAAAATTAGATATTTTTTAATAATTAAATATTATGCCAAATCCTCTACAAAAAGGGATGATGAGGATATATGAAATAAATTCGAACTTTTAAAATGTAAAAAACTTGAAAAATTTTGGAAAGTCTAGGAATCAGAAGTTCATGAATTCAAAACAACTTGAATTGATTCTTAGAGAATTCAATATTTTTATAAAAAAATCCTCCTCTCCCTTCACCTTGTTTCTTTGCATCTTGTCATTTGAACACTTTCATTTCCACTGTCGTTATGAAAAAAAGTTTGCTAATGAGGGCTGAAGATGAAGTATTTCATTAAATTCAACATGAGTTCATTGTATATGTGCAACTGATATTTGTCCCTTGAACACATAGAACTACATATGGATAGCATAAAATGATTTAAGACTACACAAGTTAGTGGCTTAACCATGACAATACTCTTAGCCAATGCTTATGTGGTCCTAATTAATTTTAATTGCCATCTACTTTGTTAGGCATCTTTGATGACCTTAATAGCACAAAGTCTTATATTTTAATTATTGTCAAGTCAATTGCATGTGCTGTATGACAATTCATGCAGTAAATTCCTCGATAAATTTAAATCTAATAAATTGAATAAGGAACCTATGAGAGGGTGATGTTACAAATCATAGCAGTATTTGCATTTCCACAAAGAAATGGCTCCAAAATGCGAGTTAACTTTCTATTTTGATATGGTACATGACCACAGGATCACAATCTTCCATGAGAAACAACATGCGAGCCATATAATTGAAAAGTAAAAATATAATGATACAACAAACCCTTTGCTTTCAACACCATCTCTTAGTTTTTTTAATTATGGCACCGAGGGTCATGAAGCACTTATTTGTATATGAGCATTCTCTCAAGCACTCACCTTCTGCACCATTTTTAAGAGCACGTTCTGATCCAACAAAATCAACCAAATTCCATCAAAAAGAAAACATTATGCAGACCATCAAGAATTACTCCAAAAAAAAGAATAAGAGATGACAAACAAATGAAACAAAAGCATGATTATTTTGCCAGCAACACAATGTACTAGAGCAGATACACAAATAGCATCACAAAAATTAATTAAATCACCTTCTCCACTTCTCTCTCTACTTTCAAGAATTTGGAATTAAATTTAATTAGTTGATATACTTGAAAACAGTTTGATAGAAAGCACGATAACAAAAAAATATGCATGCCATTGAAACATTGTATGGGAGCAGTTTCTTTATAGGGACACGCTTGTCTCCCTAATGTGTTGATATACTGTAAGGCAAAAGAAATTGTGCCCTTAAGTTGCAATGCTACTAGGATATAACTGAAATGAGGAAATGACATTTTGGCCTTACATTCACCAAATTCCATGAGTTGAAGAACTATCCCGATAGAGGTAACAATCTCCTCTTTAAAACCAACAACATATATGCCTCTCTTCATAAATAAGGTAGAACTTACAATTCAAATAGAAGTAAATAAACTTCATAGTAATGCAACATAGAACCATATTAAACAAATTGGAAATATACTTCAAGTGATTCATGAATTTGTAACTTTCGATGCCCAGGAGCCAACAAGTCATTGATCTCCTCATTGTATATCTCCACGTAAGACACTCAAACAAAGAACTCTCTATACACTTTCTAAATGAAAAAAATAAAGCAAAATAGCTATGTTGATAGTGAAATATTAAACTAATTTTTACATAAACATTGATTCCTTTTAGAGATGAAACATTAAGGTAATAATTATAAGCATATCTATGTCTGGTAGATGAAAAACATTTTTAATAGTTAGGGACTTCTATGCAGCAAAAGAGGACATGGATGTTAAACTATTTTATTTGTTCAACAATGCAAGTGTAACAAAACAAAAAAATTAAGATAAAGAATAATACTAAAAAATGAACACACCAAAAAATACAAAAAATAATGAAAAAAATTATGAAAAAATATTCATAAAAAAAGGTTGGATGGATTTATAGTTGTAGAGGTAAACCACCTCTTGAATAATTCTGAATAACTCATGAACAGAAAGCAATATGATTCCCGGTTGGTTATTAGATCCTCTCTTGGTAAACATCTTACCACTGCTTGTTTGTCCATATGCAAAAACTACACCTGTTAGCCAAAAAAATTTTCGATAAGAAATAGCATGTAAAACAATTATTACTCTGCTCTGCAACATATACACTTAACCAAATTCAACCACTAGAGGAGAAGATAAACGATAAACTGAAAATATAAGTTTAAGAAAACTATACCTATGTGAGTGCATCAAACAAGAGGAACTTATATGAAAATCAAAGAATTGAATTTGATAGCTTAAAATTCTTAAGTTCACATAAAATAATGCCAAAGTTTGCAAGCTAATCGAAAGAAACATTTTGACATATTCTGTAATGCAGAACACATATGATCTGATCTATAACCAAAAGTTCTTCCAAAACATCACTATTCAATTAAAAATGAAAATAGAATTTAGAGAGGGCTATATTTATAAAATTTTATTATTTTAACCTATAGTCCATATTCAAGATAAACGAGCAACTTAGATCATATTTCCAATCTTTTTTATTGTGCCTTGAAAAATAGGAGCATTCAAAAGTAAAACATAAATGTAATAAAATTACAACAAAGAAGAGAAGTTGGCTAATCCATGTGGAATAAAGCTCAAACATTGTTTCACCAAGTGACCTTAAGATATTACCTTAACATCATAATGTAGTTATATTTCATTTTTCCATCGAGCCATCTAAACAACTTTCCCAAGGCTTTATTTTAAAAGCTTGATTGTGCTCCTCATCAACGGAATTACTTTCATCAAACAATGTTTCTAAATACCTCTTTGATTTTATAATCTCGAAAGAAAACTTTTAGCATAAAATAGTTTGATTCCTCCATATAATAGTTGTATATGATTTTCTTTCACTATACACCGGACATTACTATTACCATGAACCAATGTCAAATATTTTCCACTATAATTGAAAAATTATATATCACTTTTTTCTAATGTTAACATACGAAATACTTACAATTAATATGGACAACAACAAAGAATTTAATAAACTAGTACCCACTTGTATATATGCTTGTTAAGCTTATGTCAAATTTGCATAATTCAAACTACATAATATTATTTCTGAACTGATACACTTTAAATGATTAAATGTAGCAAACTAAATGAGATGAACTGGAAGCTTGAACAAAAGTGCTAGATAATGATATAGGCAACCAAGTCTAGAAACTGTGGATAGAACTCTTCAGAAGCTACTACTAATATCTAAAGTAGTGAATCCAAGGTTTGTTAAGTTTTGAATGTATATCAAGGA
Source organism: Vanilla planifolia (assembly GCA_023846275.1). Taxonomy (NCBI): domain Eukaryota; kingdom Viridiplantae; phylum Streptophyta; class Magnoliopsida; order Asparagales; family Orchidaceae; genus Vanilla; species Vanilla planifolia. The sequence goes on along the minus strand of JAIUJO010000123.1, from coordinate 1,020,444 downwards.
TTTGTAGAGTTCAATGCAACCGACATTATATTTCTAGTTTTGTTCTCTCATTCTTTGTGCATGGTTTTCCTTTAAGCTGCTATTCCATTTTTGTTACTTTCTTTCTTTAATCTAAAGGATGTACTTCCTTCTATGAAAATTTTGTCACTATTACCATTCAATGATGTTTTCTTGAATTTCTTGAAATCTCATGTGATCACTTCACTACATGATAGGGATTTTTAGGCGACATGCTTAGGTCATTTTATGGATGGCCCATGTTTGCTTTCCTTGTAGAAATAATGCCATGTAAATCTAATTGTTTGCTATCTTCTTTAAAAGTACTTGCAGATTGAGAAGTCACATTTTTGGACATGGGTTGACATGTAACAAAAGTTAAGTAGATTGTCCAATATCATTGAACCTTAATTTCATGGATAAAATACACGACAGCCTAAGAACTACTCTACGACAGTTTTCAACCTGTTAGTTCAACAGATCAGGCAATCAAACCATTGAATTTCACCTTTTAAAACTATCTACTAGTTCAATAGGTTTCTTCCAAGTCTAGATTATGTCTAAATGAAGTGAAGGGGCTGTGTTATGCAATAAAAAAACTGTGTAAAACTAAGAAAAAAAATAATACAAAGCTAAAACAAAATTTCGTTAATGTTAATGCATTCCTTGGAAGGAATGCATTGTATTGTATGAATAAAGTGACAAGTGAGCACGAGCATTGCACACCTGAATATTTTCTTAAATGAGAAAGAGCTACCACATTATCTTGCATGACTAAATGAAAAGGTTAGTCCAAGAAACAAGAATTATTATAGGATATGGGACAAGGCAAGATAAAAGAATTTAATACTTTAGGATTTAATTTTTGACAATTAGGGAAAAAACAAGGTAAAACTAAAATTGTCATAATTTTGAATAAAAATTTAAAAGGTGTAATAGATGTTATGAGGATTAGATAAAGAATCATAGCTTCAAAGATCATTATAACAAAGCAAGCTATAAATGTTGGCAATGGCCACTCCTAAAAATGGGCTAAATATGTTAAGGAAAAGTTTAGATTGATTTGGAAAAGTTAACAGTAAGCATCCATGAAAACATTTTTAATTTTAAGAGACTTAAATAGCATATAGGTAAAAGAAAAAGAATTTAAAAATATCTTGGTGGTTATGGATTAGGAAAGTTAATAAAGATAATAAAATTATTTTCTAGTTCACATTAGCATATGATTTTATTATTGCTTGTATTTTTTTTAAGGAAGAAAATGAGCATTAATTACTTCAAAACAAAAGTCTCTTAAACACATTGATTGTTTCTTAAAGAGGAAAAAAGAACTTTTAGATTGTAAAGATTTTAAGGTGATACCATGAAATGTTTAAGCATTCAACATCAATTAATGATCTAAGATGTCCACTTCAAAAAGTACAAGAGATAAAACAATTGAAATACCCAAGAGTACAAAATATTAACATAAAGATAAAAAAAGAAAATTTATTCAAGAATAGAAGTCTTAGGTTTATGTTCTAAGAGATAAAGCAAAACACAAATCATATGCAAAAAACATTGTCAATTATGTTGGTTATACAACTGAGTTAGTGCGTAGAAGATCTAAAAAGTGTGCCAAAAATTACAAATCATCTTGTTAGCAGAAACAAGAAGTAGAAATTGAGGTTAAAAAAAAATTTTTTTATAAAACATGACACAAGTGTATATGTATGGAAAATTCTAAGAGATATGTATTAGAAAGACAAAAAGCTACAATCTAGTGATACAAAGAAACCAAATTTAAAAACATGTATAAGAATTTGAAGATTCAAAATAGAGAAAGGTACATATATCGGCCTACCAAAACAAAAAATGGAAAGCCAAATATCTATGTCAACTAAAATGAATCAAGATTGTCTATAAAAAAAGTACCAATAGATTATGATGATATTAAAATCGACACGAACAAGCTACCTTCTCTGGCTTTTCAACAAAAATTATGACAATACAATTTATCAAGGGAAGTACCATGCACTTAGACCTCAACTTAATATAAGTTGAGCTATATACCTACTCCTATCTTGACAACCACAAGTTAATCCTCAAGGACGTCCCTTGATAGCTTATCTCTATCGCATGAGTATGAACAACTTTCCACAAATTATTCGCATTCATAAACGACACCTTCAACTAAAGTATCAATGGACTCTAAAACTCCTCAATAACTAATTGACAAGCTTAGAAATTTTTCAAGATCGAAGATAAGCTTCACCAATCAAGTTCAATTATCTCTTGAAGCAAGCTCTACTCTGAGACAATCATCATGCATTTTCTTCACACTTTTGCTAATTTTGTAAGATGCATTCATAATTATAAAATATTTGAACTTCCTCAAAATAGTCCTATCATGTTAACCCTATATACAAACTCAACTATATCAATTATATCATATACATCAAAGGCAAGCCCATTTGGCACTTGAGACACCAAGCATGGCTTTTTTATAATACAAAAAATTTAAGATCAACCTAAACCAATAAGGTTAGACACTACAATTTGCCTCTACCTTCAAACGAAGCTTGCCTTCTTAATCAAGAAGAATTTTGTATGCTATTTTTTATTGATATATCTTAAAGTCATCAATAGGTCATGTTTCACTATAATCACTTTTCTTGAACATGTTCTTTAAGTATACTTGCAATTGTTATATGATTACCACAGGAACAAATAATGAGCCAACAATCTTCCTGTGATATGTCTTCATTTTTTAAAACTTTTTAGCCATAACAAACTAAGCCAAAAATCACGGGATCAATAGATAAAAAAATATCTAAGAGAAACACAAGGCACAACAAGATTGGGTCATGACGTATGTTAGATCCCAATAACAAAATATATTATATCAATTGCAAGTTATCTAAAATGAGACTAATATATCAATGCAATGTTTCTATACTTTACATTAAATCCTTTTGAATTTGCATTGAAATTATTTTGACCCTTGTTTTAAACTTCCATTAGAACGCAAGCCCCATTTTAATTAAATTTTTTCCTTTATTCAACCCTTTGCCCTTTATGTTCTATTAACAGTTATAGTATAATCTTCAAAACAAAAGCAAGATATTCTTCTAAAATTAGGTTTCACCCCTAAATGATACCCAAGGGTGATATACAACACATATTTGGTTCTTATTAGATTTCACCACTGAACAATACTTAAAAATGTGATAAAAATATTTAGTAACAAAATGACCTTCTTTTACTATAAGAACCTTATTCTTAAGACAAATCTTTGTTTAACTTTTATAATCTCTTTTTGATACCCTTAAATGTAAATTGTTATTTACTTAAAATTAAAAATCCTTTTCTTATTTTTTTCCTAAAATAATGCAAATTAGTGACATATGTCTTGCCATGTACGTTATAAATATTGCACCAACTTAGAAAGCCATAAAGAACTCCTAACTTGTTCATAAAAGAGTTAATTAAGAAAATAAAATAAACAATTAATTCTCTCATAGACCTTTCCAAAATCATTTACATCTCTTTATCTATAGCCAACAATTCCAATGCATACATGAACAGTCTCATCTCTCATATTTTCTATAGCCAACTCTAAGATATAAAATTCCAAAAAAGCTTGATAAAATCCTCTTCGAGAAAATTTAAAATGTGCTCTTCCTCCAAATTAGATTCTACATTGCCTTATCACCAATGCCTAGCAACATTATTTAATATTAATAACACCAAAATAACTCTCTTGTGGTCCACACATGCCATACTATTAAACAACATTTTAATCTTATCTAAGTAGCCGTCTACTTGGAAAGGATCTATAGTGCCAACAAGGTGTCGTGAATGCAAGCTAAAGAATTGCTCCATAAGATAATTTTCTTGGATCATTCTCACATTCTTCTCATTTATAGCTCACATAACAACCCTCATAAACTGTATCCCTGATATACTCTCCCTTCCATTAATCTCCTTTCCTTAAGCTATTATGGCAATTTTGTTATTAGCATGGTTCTCTTCTTCTTTACTCATCTTTTGATTTCCAAACTCCACATTGCACTTACTAAAATTTCAAGTCATATTATAAAAAAAATTCCACAAAATTTAAATTCATATATATAAAAAATAAATCCCAAAACTTAAAATTCAATTCATCATGTATTTAATTGTAAAAAAACTTTCCCAATAAATATAAAAATTAAATCATAAATATCTTCTCATAATAATTCTTTTAAAACTTTGTTTCTTCACAATCAATTAATTATCCCAAAATTTCACAGACAATTTTTTATTCTTTCAGGAAAGTTACATCAGGTTGAACCATTATACCTCACCTCGACATATAGTATGTCCATAGAAGGTATTACTCTCTACTATGTGCAATTCTTATTATTCTTGCATTGAACGTTGAATCAACCTATCATACATAATAATTCACATATTGTATGCAATTCTCTAGGTGGCCCTTATAAAATCGATGTATCGTATATAAAAATTCATATATTGTACGTAATTCTCTTTTTTTCTTTATTCCCTTGACATATTACTAATAATTCTATATCTAGTCCTTATACACTCTACACACCATATGTCTAGGGGTGATGTATCATACATTAAGCAACAAGATGTTATACTTAACAATTCATGTGCAATGCATGAAACATGATTTCCACAGTTTCCCAATCTTTATGTTTTAGTCAATTGTTATATAATTACATACATTGTTAAAAACATTATAAGCATACAACTTAATTCAACCATGCATAAATTATATACAAGAAAAAAAAATAGGTAGTCCAAGACCCCAAGTAGTCCAGCCATCACATTTATAATAGTAGGGACCATCTTCTCTACCCCCCAATGACTACCATTCTCTTATGTTTAAGGTTATAACTGTTCTTGTAATGGCTCGACACCCTCCATTATTTTTAACAATTACATATTTTATTGTCCTCTTACTGTCCCATAGCCATATTTTTTTCTAAATCCAAGGTTAGGACATAAAACTTCTTGATCACATGTTTGCTCTTTCTTTGATCTCTAAATCACAAACAAATTAACAATCATATCTTCGTGATTGTTTATTAAATTTCTTATTTATTTAGGTATAATAATTAATTTAGCAATTGGTACCAAATCACTATTAGTGTTATCTATGCAAGTAAATATGTTGTTAACTAGATGTCACACATATGTAGTTCACATCAAAATTTGTGCAAATTGATTTGCAAATTATAGTGTTGTTTATGATAGTGCATTTTGCATATGGTAGAGCATTCATTCTCCACCACCTTGTCATGCATGTTTTGACATGAAGTTTCATCTGCTAATTGGTTAGAACCTCAAACATATTTATATATATTTTTTCAAACCTAATTTACTTGATTAGTAAATTGTCATTGGAGTATTAGTAATAAACTATCTTTTGATATTGGTATATTCAGGTGTTTTGTTATATTATCTTAATTACTAATCAAGGCATCCTCAAAATTTGGTCTATGGATAACATTAAATTGTTCACATTATAAGTGCTTAGTATCAAATTAATTTAATGATGCATATATTTTTTAATTAAATAAGACTTGTTTTCTCAACTGCCAAATTCTTCTCTAACATATATCATTTTTATTTAATAATAAAAAGTCAAACTACTTGACCTTGATTTCCAGCTTGCTATCAAAGTCATGGATTTTTCTCATATTATCAAGATACGACACATAATAACACCATGGTGATTTAGCTTTTTACTTCTCAATTAAAGAAAAAAATTAGAGCAGACAAGCAACATTCACACAAATAATATAAAAAATATTCAAAATGCAATAATAGCCCAATTTGCTAAAATAGTGCCAATTGTAGAAATGGCTAATATAGGCATGATACAAATTGTTATGCAAGCATGTAGGAGCATATCATGAATAACTTTCTTTGTTTAAAACAAATTGAATAAATCACAAAAACTAGAACAATAAATTGAATCATTAAATTTAATATTGTTTAAATGTGTACATCATATCTTTGGTCTATTCAATAGTACAAAACAGCACTGGTTGATGTAGCATTGCACACCTAAAAGTAGTTCGGACCTAACACTTATATTTTGCAATAAGTGACACCTAACAATTAGAAGAATGCTTCTTTCAACTTGAGTAACTTGCATTAATTTTTTAGATTAAGTTAAATCAATTTTTATATGTAATTCATTTTCTTTAAATAATAAAAGTTATATGAATCTATAGCTAGTTCATTTCTTGAAATTGTTGCGTGATCTCAATAAGAAAACACGTAACATGCTATAAAATGTTGGTTATTTATATTTTAATTTTTTCCATATGTAACTAAGTGAGCATATTTACTATTGAACATAATTCTTTTTCATATACATTGTTAGCACATGTGATACTTACAATACATATTCCTCTAAAGATCATGTTGCATAATATTATGTCATCATTATTAATAAATCTATTATTGATTATATATAAGTGTAATTGAATGTTGAATGTGACAATTAATGATAACATTCGTGTTATATGATTGGATAACTAGTAAACAAGCTCTCAAAGAGACAACTATATTGTTTCAAATTAGTGATAACCTCACTTTCATCTTAGTTTGGCTATAATACACCTCGTATTTTAAGGTGATCAACATATATCCACTAAGTGATTATATACTATGTGAGTTATGATAAGTAAATTGTGATGTACATTATTACTTATATATATGTATATGTATTGTGTAGATATATTTGAAAATTGATGCATACTAACTCTATTTTTTGTATCAAAAGTATAGTTAAAATTAAAATGAGCGATTTAATAAGTTGAAATTTGGTTATTCATAATTTTGACATTCATAACTTATGTGGGTATTTATGTTTTTGGCATTAGTTCAATTAAAATGTCCAAAATATATAAGTAAATGGAACATTCGAACATTGATTTTTATGAACATCATGCATGATGGACTTTATATACTAGTTTTATGTTTCATTTCACTTTTTATGAGCTACAAGACCATATTCATTAGAAATTGTTATTATGTATTCCATAAACCCTTGAATTTCCCTTGTGAATATCTACATCCCAATATTTATTGCTTAAGCATTGTCAAGGGATTTGGCCTAGTAGTTTGCTTTGTAAACTTAGATGTTATTTCATATATTAACTTTTAAATCTATCTCACTAATCAGTAGCAATCGTCGCCCTCCAACACTAGACCATCTATTGGGATGAATATTTAAGAGTTTAGTTTTATTGATTATCGTGTTATGATTTAGATTTAAATAATCAATAGTATATTATAATTTCAACTACTATATTAATAATATGTATACTTTCCTTTTGAATAAATGAAATTAATTAAGTTTCTATTGTCATTTTATTAATTTATCTTGTCAATATAAATAAAAATTCCTATAGTAACACAAAATAAAATCATTTAAACATGATGCTAAACATAAATCATATAGAATGAGATTAAATTTCCCTTCATTATGCCTGGGTTATGAAATTTTTATGGCACTCTCTTATAGAGTCTTACATCGACCTAGTGCTCGATATGTCCTAGCTATTGGTCGTTCGCCTTTTTCTGCCTATGCTTCGAATGCCTCTCAATGCCTTACAATGTGATACATTGATTCAAATTACACAAAAAAATTAGAAAAGAATTTTTCTTGTGGAAAATGAAAAAATAAGACTATAATTGTCCTTCCACATCCCTGAATTTAGCTCACCACCATTTACCTCGATCTACTTTTATTGTAAACATTTTGAATATTTGGAAGAAAAAAGGAAAAAAAGAATTAGGCTTTCAAAAAATGTGGATCAATTTTCAACAAAAAATTTGAGATAGCATTTCAAAATGCTTATGTAGGTGTTAGTGCCCGTATTTCCCATACTCAATTTTTAACAAAATCATGGAGTAAAAAAAATGTCTGGGTGCTGCAATTAGGCATCTAGGTATCCACTGTATCAATGTAAAGACATGCTGAAGCATTCCTGATTAAATTATACTAAAATAATACCCAAGGAAAACAAATATTAACATACAATTAAATCCACGAATAACGGAGGCAACAATATCTTTCGCTCGTGCGTGAAAAATTTCAACCATCTTGCAGTCTTCCCTGAAAACATTATCTGAGGTTAAATAAAGAGGTTTTGGTCCCGACGATCATTGGAGTAACAAAATATCTGGAGGAGTGGTGGTGGTGGTGGGGACTTACTAAACTCATACATGGCTTAATGATTAACTAGGAATATGGAATTCTTGGAGATCCTCCAAGGGCTCATTTGAGACTCTTTAGGAGAAAGAGGCCGTGCACACACCACGACGTAGATCCACTCCATCGATCATCAGAATAACATAAAGAGAAAAGAAAAAAATTCGTAGTGAGCTTTCCTACTCATTAGCAGCCAATTCATAGTGATGACTGATGAACTTCAAGACAACTGGGTTGTTGCAAGGTGGGTCTAGGTCTGACCCGATTCATTGTTATTCCGACACGTTCGATCCGACACAACATGACACGATCTGGCACACCATATGTTATGCTAATTCGTGATCGATAATTTAACTTTTCAGAAAATAAATTAATTGCAACATATTTTTATTACTTTGTCGTTTGTTGTATGACATAAATTTATCTAACAGCATAGAGATCTTTATCACTTGAAAAATGAGATTTACATGTGCCTAATTTCCTTTGTGCATGACTAATGAGGCTCACAAACTGTAAATGTTGTTTTAAATTTTTATAATTGTAGGCTGCTAACAGTGTGATAAGGTGTTAGCTTTTTTAGGACACTTTACTTCTTCATTGATAGGATTTTCATAACATACAATCCACTAAAAGAAATATGTGACATAATGTGGCTATTAGCAAAGTGACAATTGGATGGTGCATTATGTAATAGGGTTTGTGCATGCATGGTTGTAGCCTTAGCCTCATGTTGTTGTACTTGCATGTGTGGTAGAACACTGGGTGCACTACAACACCAATAGTCTACTATTTGCACATTTAGTAGCAAATATGTGTACTCCTTATTACATACAATGCATGTGTGTATTGGGGCTCATAAAGTGCAACTTCATTTTGAATGTTTCCATTATCAACACTTCGTGCATTGACAAGGTGATGTCCTATTAGAAAACATGTCTTCTACATTAATGGAATTATCACATCATGTAATTTGCAAGTGTTAATTTGTGGCATGGTGTCATCTATGATGAAGAAAAAGTTGGACGATGCAATATGAACAAGGGTTTGTGCATGTTATGCTTCATCCTTAGTCATGTGCAATTGTTCATAGTTCTCAGGTGTGGTTTGCAACATACTGTGCATGTGAAGTATAATTGTCCATGTTCAAAGTATTACCCTTTTTCCTCTGTGTTGGGCTTTGTGAAGTGTAATTTTTCTTACTTTGTAGTGAAAGTTTGGCAGTGCCATATTCTTCTAGCAATGCCTTTGTCGTTGGAGTTCTTATAATTTTGTTTTATGATGTATGGCAGCATCCCAATGTCCCATGTGTTGGAATTCTTCACATGCAATATTTTGTGCTTGAATTGCATGGCCTTTTCTCACCATTTCCATATCTCAGGATAGGTGAAGCAAGAATGAGGAGTCACTCTAATAGGTACTTTACATGGTGTAATGTGAAATTGTCACACTTTTCTTACTACTTGGACCTTTATTTTGTGTGATATTTGCCAATGTCAAAGTGAAACATCTATGGTGCAAATTAGCCATAGCCATGTGTTGATTGAGTGTGCTATTACCTCTACATGGTATGTTGCATTGTGGAAAGCCTCACCCTCATGCTATGTATTCCTATGCATGCAGCATGGTGGGGCCTTACAAGTTTGACCTATTAGTAGTGAAATTACAACTTTTTAAAGTGATTGACATTGTGTTGCTTCACGACTAGCAAAATTTAGAGAATGCAGTTGCGTGCTATTTTTCACTGGATCCTGAAAACATTTTTATAATTACATGACTCGTGCTACAAAACCTCGATTTGTGAGGTGCAATACCTTTTAGCCATTTTAATGTTTTGTTGATTGGTGTAAGCAATAATGGATCATTTGTATTATGGTGCTACATCTCTAAAACTGGTTGGTTGTCATGCCATGTGTATGTTAGCCAAGGCCTTCATCCATAATTAGGCCCATTGTGCTTTTTTTAAAATCTTTGAATCTCTTTGGGCTAATGGAATTAGATTGACTATAGACAACTTTTCTAGAAGGATTCTCTTTTTATATTCGTGTTTCTTATGGCTTGGCTACCCCTTGATGTTGTCAATTATTATTTGTAGGGCTTTGTCTACTAAAGAAAGCTTTTTAAGGAGGAAGTTCATAGGTTTCCTTCTTTTCTATTGGATTTGTACGTTCCTATGCAATTATCTTGTTGATGCCACACTTCTTATGTCTTAAAAATTTTATTATTTTGTAATGCAATTGAACATGTGATCCTCCCTGCACTAGCATTGGCATAGTCATTGAAACCATGCATTTTTGTCTTACTCACTATCAAGGAGGGTTGTCATTGAAGTATCCTATTGTTGAGTGGCAATGTTTCAAAACTTGATGAGTGGCATCAAACATGAAAGCATTCATTATTCCTTTGTGAAGTGTCACCAGACACGACGAACATGTCAACTATGATATGAGGTGCTACCTAATGCTTTATCTTTGTTTTTTAATCTGGTTGATCTTGTTAGAAGTCATTTACTTTTCTAAAAGATTAATCCATAAATGTGAAAGTATAAACAATTTTAAACTATGAAATAGTGAATGACTCATTAAAATAGCTATAGTTTTTGTGAAGGCACATGTTGCTTTGAAAAAGAATAATTTTAGAGTTAATACATGCATCGAATGCTAACTTCTTGATGGGATGCATTTATTTAGTAGAAGGTAAATGTTAGCTTTCACCTGGCTCCTTAGCTTTTCATTATAATTTATCATATCACACAATATCAATGTATGCGATGCAACATTCAAATTTCCACCATATCAACTTTTGATGGTAATATAGAGGCCTACCATGGTGGTAATGGTTGATAAAGAATTAGGGTTTCATTCTGAAGAGGTAGCTTGAGACATAGCTACCACAACCAGGGAAGGTAGTAAGCAAGCAAATTTCCTAATCTTGCATGGTGACATACTAATAATAGATAACAATATAGGATCAATAAGTCTAGTAATTTGAAAAAGTACAATGTAAAACACCTAATGGGGATCCTTTGGAGGGAAATTATATTTTAAATAGCCACAATAATCTTAGCTCCAATAGCCTATGTTTAATTTGTAATTAAAAAGCTCATAGTAATTCCATTATTTGAGTTTATCTATCTTTTTGTGTACACTATCCACCATAATCTTTTTGTTAATGATGTAGTTTGGCTTTATCCAACTTGGTAGGGCCTCCAGCATCATTGCTTTGTAGAAATTAAATTGCTTAAAGAAAGCCCATGCTTTGGATACATTATCATGGTATAATATCGTTGGATTTTGATCCTTTAATGACAACATTTGAGATTGAAGCAAAGATTAAGAGAGATAGTCATGGGCACACATATCTTATACTTAGAGTTAAAATCCTTGAATTTATGAAACAAATCGCTACAAAAGAATTTTCTAATGTTGTTTTAATTCATAAAGAATGATTGTTAGGGGATTGAAGCTGATCAAATACCACTGTAGTCTTAACCATAAATGATGCTAACAAGGGATTGGTGGATGTCACTGTTTGGACTCCATTAGCACTGTATGTGAAATAAAAGTCTTTGGATTCCTTGGTAAAGTAATAGCCAAAGTCTACAACATTCTTTTTTTAACAAAGTTCGTATATAAAATCATAAAACAAAATTGAAGTGATATGGGAGAGGTATTAGTAGGTCTAAAATAAAATCATATAAAATTTCATGGTGAGAAACTAAGTTTTTAAAATTATTGCCTTCACACATTTTAGAGGATGAGAACTATTTTTTTAAGAACAATTACTTGTTGTCGAACGAAATTGATTAACTACAATAATCACTATAATGTAATTTGATTCAATCACTATTCTTTGGACACTAAGATGTAGGGCTTTCGAAATTTCGATTGCTTTTAAAATAGCAACATTGTCCATGGTAGTAGATGGATATGAAACCAAAGTTTTTTTGAGAATAGTAATAGATCTACCTATGTCATCCGATCTAACAGTACCAAATCTAAAATTTCTGTCATCATGCATAAGTGCATTACATTTAAATTTAATGCAACCTATTGGAGGGTTCTAATAAGAGATAGCAAACAGCTGGTCAAGACCACAAGATCTCTTATTGGACATGATCAAAGATTTGTTGAATGTAGCAACTATAATACGATTTCTCCTTTGATGTGCAACTAAATTGATTTCCTTCTTTTGCTTATGCCTTCAAATTCTTGTTATTCTAGAGGTACAATAAAGATAAAGCAGTACAATTGACTACATAAGAAGTCATTGCCACGTACACATTCATAGACATCCAATTATGGAACTAAATAATAGAAGTCACATCCCATACTTTATCCCACAAAGCTTGAATTAGATTTTTACGAAGCCACTAAACTAGAGTTCCTTCATGATATATAACTCTCAGAAAAAAAATGTTTCACATCTTCATTAGTATGACATCACTAATAACAATGTTTAGATGTCTCAATTCCTCTTGCAAGAAGCCAAGTGTAAGTAGGGAGTGCATTTAATGCTAATCTCTGAAGGAAAATGTTTACTTAAGGTTGAACCATCTCTTTCCAATCCCACATGACCTCCTCCTTTAATGTACATATACATGTCATTGTATATAGTCTGTAAGTCAAACACCATATCCCCACCTAATTTGAAGCATAGAACGTTCATTTGATTTGATTCAACCTAAAGAGAGTGTACAATCTAAAATACCAAATCATATTTGAATGACTTCTAAATCTTTTTGTGATCTAACACCCCATGCACCATGACTAGCTCTACTACAAATATCAAATGCTCCACATCCATGTTAAAATAAGTTGTTTTAGTAGCAATAGAAACGATGCCAAGCAAATTAACCAAAAAAAGGAAACAAAATTGCTTGCAACAACTTATCAAACCATATTGTTTGTGGTATAGGGGGCTCCAATTTTGAGTGGCATACATGTATGAGATGCACTAAAAGGCATGTGAAAAGTATTATTAACATAATGTATTTTTTATCTAAACTAACTCATAAACTATCTTTTGAGTAACACCACACCTACGATGTTTTGCAATCAACCTTGACTACTAGATTGAAAAACTACAAACTCCAAGTCTAACACATTCCTTAAGGGCTATATTTCTCAGTAGGCATAGTTTATTGTACTACAATCATTTGAACAACTCCACAAATAATTACACAACAATATGTTTTATACTATAATAGTGTAGCTTGAAATTAAGGTGTAGACTAAGCAATAAATAAGAATAACAGTTAACATTGAGTTCATCATGAAATTGTGGCTCAATATTAATAATGATTTGATCATCGACCTTGACACACAATTTTCTAATTGATTAATAATAAATTTCAATTCTTTTCTCTAAAATTTTGTTGCTATAATTGGTTTCTTAGATATTTTAAGTTGCTTATGAAAATTTCAAGAAATCAATTTTCTACACTTATACTTGTACTTCATGCCTTTACTAAATAACACTATATTTGTTTGCATTGATCATCTTCCCTAAGTGATGCCCTTACTACTCTATAATATTCTAAATATTTCTCATTATGCCACAAGTTGATGGTTCATAAATCATGATGCCACCAACATACAAAAGGTGTGTAATCATCAAAGAAGAAGGGAAATTCCTAAGCTGAATCAAGTCAACATGATCAAACTGATACTAATAGGCCATAAGAGATACTTAGACACTTTAGTAAAGTGGTATGGGTTGAGAATGCATCCCTATCTTAGTTACTTCAATTAATGATTGGCAGAAAATATTAAACATAATCCTAAATCTTGGTGTGGTGATATAAGGATTAATCTAACCACAACAAAGTGTATGGAACTACTAATGTTTAAGCATATCCAACACAAACTTCTAATTTTCCTTGTCATAAGCATGGTCCATATCAAATTTCCAATTTTTTTTTTCAATTCTCAACCATATCCTTATCTAAAACCCCCATATACTTGCATCAATGATAGATAAAAAACATTAAACATAATCCCAAGTCTTTGTGTGGTGATATAAGCCTTAATCCAACCACAACAAAGTATAAAGAACTACCAATGCTTAAGCATATCCATTACAAATTTCTAATTTTTTTTATCATAAGCCTTGTCCATATCTAATTTTATTACCATCAAGCTTACTTTGAAAGAAGATAGGTGCAAATAGGATTTGCTTTCTCATTCAAAAAAATATTATCAGATATAGCACGACATTAGACAAAAGCAACTTGCTCCCTAACAAAGATGTCTAGAAGAATTACCTTAAGTCTAACCACAAAAACTTTTGTCACTACTTTGATAATCATACTGTAAGTCTAATGAGCCTAAACTTCTTTGGTTTCACCACTATGATAATGTGGATCTACGTGATCTTCCAATAACCTTGTACAAACTCAACTGAGAAGCCATCCAAAAGATGGGATTTATTTCTTTTGTTGTATATCACTATAAATATGATCTTATCATCACTTATTAGACTCACAAGTGTAATCACTAGTTCATCATTAGAAATTATCATATTATTTTATCTTTTATTATCATCTAAACAGGTCTTTATTTTAGATAGCTAAAATGTATACCACTCAATTATGAAAGAAACTGGCCAAAGGAATATTCTATTCCACTAAGAAAGGTATTAATCATTACATTTGAAACTCTTGATATAATTATCAAAGATAAAATTAATATTTCAGTCATACCAAAATAAGTCTAATTCAATCTTAATATTTGTAATCAATCTTATTAGAAATAATAAATATTATATAAACATATATATATATATATATATTTATATATATATACATAATTAATATTAAGATTAGGTAAACGATTATTGAAAGATGTATATATGTTCATAGATATATATTATTAAAGAATTATGAAAGAGCAAGTAAAAATTAGATACAAAATATAAACAAATATTCATATCAACTATGGGAATGATTATTTTAGATTCGTGGACGATTAACTTCATAAAGTAGCTTATATATATTAAATATTTATTAAAATAATTATTACATAGTTTTTAAAACTAAAATATCTATCATATTTAAAAAAAACATTTTATTAAAGGATTTTTAAAGTTTTACATTTTGTTATGCTTTTGAAAATTTAGCTAACTTAAGTAATATGAGAAATAAAATTATTTGGCTAAAGATCTTTCTTTAATAAAGTATTAAAAATTTGACTAGTTCTTTAATAGATATTAAACATTCTATCAAGAAATATTTGCTACTTAAATCTCAGCCATCATTTGTTTATTCTATTAAAAAATCATTGAAACAATTAATAATTGACTGATCGCTTGTCCATTAAAAATTGGATAATCTAATAGCTTAGTTTATTAATGGTCATATGGGTTTCCAAAATCAACATCTATAAAATTACAATTAGTCTTTTTAATAGACATTGGATATCTAGTTTAATAATGATATGATAATAATTAGACAATCTAATAAATATTAAAAAAATATGCTAAAAATTGAGTTCTTTTAAAAAATTGTCAAACTATTTGCTGGATCATCTCATTGTTAGCAACTCCAAATTTAGTGATATCAAAAGGCTATAGAAATGTTCGATGAACAATTTTGATCATCATTAATGGTACAAAATTCAATTTGTTAAATAGTTTGTTAAATTTAGTAGATAAAAAATGTGCAAATTGCAGAACATGTTCAAATTGTCTAACGAATGGTAAAGTCTAGCTTGGCTAATTGGCTATTTAAATTTTCTCATTGAAGTATTGCTAACAAGAAAAGAGGCAAGAAGCAAGAATATAAAAATATCTTAGAAGACTTGAGAGGTTGGTAAGCTAAAATTGATAGTTTTTAAGAATTACAAACAACCACAATATTTCTATAAATAGAAGGAAAAGCCCATTGCATCAAATAAATGCAGTCACTACATACAAAATTTGATATAGCAATAAGAAGTTATATATCCAATTGGCATCATTTTTTAAAAAAAAAAATATATATATATATCACTCAATTAAATTTTAGAGAGTTTATGGAAATTTTTTTTATTTTTAATGTTGAATTTGGCTTTATCTAGCTAGGACTTAGAGGTGTTTACTTTGAGCCTTATATGAGAAGAGGGAGCCGATTTTAAGAATTATTTATAGAAAAGGTTACCACATTTTATCTTGTGTGGGAAGGTGTTTACTTTTGGACCTTGTGTGAAGGGAATTGAAGTCTTAAATCTTTTTTCTCTTAAAAAAAAACTATTGTATGGCTTCTTTCCAACACATATGATAAAAGAATGGAGAAGTGATAGACCCAAGGAAAATGTCTAAAGGGTAGATATAAATTTAAGAATAAAAAATTAAATCATCTTAAAATATAATAAGGTCATCTTTTTTTTCTTTATTTTTATTATACATGAACGTTTTTAACTATACAATGATTTGCCTACTTTTTAGAGACACATGTCTGGAGGTTCCTGGCTTGAGAATAGTATTCATCTCTAAGAGGATGTCAATAATGAAAAGAACATGTCTAATGAGTTGTCAACTCAATAAGTCTGAAGGCTATTTGATGGTGGTGATGAGCAACAATTTTATTATTTGGAGAATGATATCAATAATCATAAATTCGTTATTCTTATCATGTCCATGGACCCATTTCAAGAATATTCTTCAATATTCCTTATAATTGTACTTCATTGTAATTGCACTACTATTAAATTATAATTTTTTTATACAACTTTTAAATATGATTTATATGTCTTAATATATGGATTTATAAAAGTATTTTGAATAATAATTTTTATTTGAGAATGGACAAAAATTTAACGAAAAGTTTTTATTAAAATACCAATTATTTTCAGACTAAAAAAGTTAACAAAAATGAAGGACACACATAAGACCCACCCTTTATAAGAAAAGTCATATTATAATATCTTTTTTTGATATTCTCTCCCATTCTAATTACATTTTTTTAATGACAAACTTAAATATTATCTTTTAAATTTTACAGGATAGATTAATTAAGAAAATCTACAAATTTTTTTTACTAATTTTTTTGCTAGTTGAACCCATACAAAAATAAATTCCATTTTTATAATCCATTTTATGAATATCAATTAATAATAAATGAATTATTTTGTGCTTGCATCATTTTACCACCAATCTTTCTAACTGCCAATCACTATCCAAAATTCGATATTATAATACATGATTTGGCTTTGTGATGGCAAATATTATTAGTATCTTTCCTATGGATGTAAACTTTTTTCAAAAAAATTATCTTAACAATATCAAAAATTTATCATTCACAATTTTTTATTTCTTTAATTTAAATGTTTTTATGTATTTTTTAATCATTTTAATGAATGAACACAAAATAAATGTACCATATGTGAGCCCATGTGTTTTGGAAAAGAAATGTAAGAACCGTTTTTATATTATTCACTTGATTTTCTTAATACCAAGCTATTATTACGAGAATAGGTTAACTAAAATTTCCTTGGACTCGATATTTTTTTATCATTATTGGCAAACAAATTTTTTTTATGTCAAGCATATCGTACATTAGTTATCTTGTTATATGTAGTGATATATTATTTTTTCACATATATTTTGTTATGTAGAATTGAAAACTTATTTTTCCTTTTTTACGTGAAATTGGTCTTCATCAAATAAAGCTAATGTGGTATACCATTCTATTGGAATACAAATTGAGCAAAAAGATATTCTATTCATTTTCCTACTCAATTATGTAAATTTGTTAAGTTCTAAACTTTTGATATAATTATACTAAACAATGCTATTAATGTCATCAGTATAAAATGATTCAAATTTAATTTTAACCTTTGCAACTAACCTTATAAAACTAATGATTATCTAATACATATATAAAAAATTATGACTACATAAGTGATGTATATATATATATATAACAAGTGCACAAATAAGAAGAGAAAAATAAAAATATGAGAAAAATATTAAGGTCATCAATGGGGGATGCTTGTCTTAGATTCTTGAATAGTTATCTAATAGAGTTAGCTTAAATATACTTAGTGTTTACCAAAACCATCATTACATAATTTTTAAAACTAAAAATATTTTATGATATTTTTTAAACTACAATGCATTAAAGGTTTTTAAAAATTTATGCTAATCATGCAAATCATGATTTAACTAACTTAAATAACATGCGAAATATAATTAATTGCTTAAAAGATTTCAATTTAATAAATATCTTTTACTAAAAATTGATAGTCTATTTGATGAACTCTAAGAATTAATGATATTTTTAAAGATTGGTCAATGATTTGCTTATCACCAATTAAAAATAAAATATGGAGATATGTTTTTAGTTATTTTTTAAACAAGACAACAATATTATGTATTTTTAAAGTTATTATTTAGTAAAATAAATGTATCATCAGGTCTCATAGATATGATTAACACAATATTTTATAATATTTAGATTAGTTCAAAATTGTATTGATAAATGATATTTTGATTTATTCGAATTGTTTAAAAGAACATATTATATATTTACTTATAGTATTACAAATTACGAGAGATAACTAATTGAATACTAAATACTCTAACTATGAATTTTGGAATATGTTGTTTTAATAAAAATGAATTGACCAAAACTCATACCAATATAAGGCAAAGAAATTTGTTGGATATTTTAGTTATTATAGACAATTTGTGAAGAGATTATCATGTGTACAATGAAGCATGTTTACAATATCTATGTTATGGGTTGATGAAGAATAAAAAAGTGATTATGTATACAATCAAACAACTAAGACATTGTGAAAATAATTTCTTTGTTCATGACATAGACTTGACAATTGTACTATTTCTATAAAGAAATAAATACATTATTTATCCAAAACTAAGTGTAATATTTTTATAAATTATTGATCTGCTTGCAAGGTATCCTCACATTAAGTCGTTTGATAGTATAAATTCCTTTTTTGAATTGCAACAATGAAATTGAAGTGTAAGAATAGTGGGCAACTAAAAAGAAATGAAGGAGATGAGGGTTTTGGTAATTGGGAGATTAATTTCTCAGGAAGTTTCTTTCAAGGAGTTTTAAATTCATAAAGTTTTGAAATTTAAGGAATTTTAAAATATTTTAGATAACACTCTTATACATTTATATAGATGTTTGAAAATAATATTTTATTAAAAATATATAATATTTTAATTTCTAAAAGAAACATGAAAATTTTGACCCTCAAAAATATTCTACAAATTCTACATTACAAAGAGACCATCTTTGCAAACACGAACTGCTACATGCAAGTGGGTGTAGCTTCTGAACGTGTAAAGCCATATACACACTCGTTGACCTATTGTGCACGTGTAGGTGGTAGACATGTTAGCATGTGATAGTTGGCTTGGAATAAAAAAATGTGCCAAAGTTGTTTAAGAAGTTTAATTTATCAATAAATCAATGAGGAATAACAAAACGAAGAGAATTTTGTAACCTTCACCCATTCATAAATAGAAATGACAAGTGATTATAGATATTGTGATAGAGTTATCTGAATCACCAAAAGGTCTTGATTCAATATAAGTGATTGTAGATAGATCAAAAAATCATATTTATTCTCTTGTTATTAAGAAAGCATATTTAACATAAATGTTGGCTCATATCTATATGAACCAAATTGCTAAATTACATGGTTCACAAAAACTATTATGTTAGATATGAAACCTAACTTTACTTTGCATCTTTGAAAGATAATGGATCAAGACTTTGAAACAAGTTTAAAATTTAGTAGTCATTCATCCATAAATAGATGAGTAAATAAAGAAAATCATTAAGATTCTAAAAGATTTACTTAAGGCTTTGTTTATTAGATCTTGGAGGAGGTTAAGAAAGTCATTTATCATTAATAATTTTTTTAATAACAATAGTTATCAATATAATTTTCAAATTGCATCATATGAGGCTATATACAAAATGAAGTTTTTGTTAACTCTATCTTGGTATAGAAGAAAAGAAAATGTTTTATTGGATCCTTATATTATTGAGAAAGCCACAAAAGGATAAGAATTATTCAAGATCAATTAAAGATATCTCAAGATAAGATGAAAAAGTTTTTTGATGCAAATAATTGATTAATAAAATTTCAAGAATGAGATCATGTATTTATTAAAATTAGTTAAATGAAAGATATTATAAGAATCGAAAAATAAAATGTGTTAAAATCTAAATTTTTTTGGTCTATATAAGTCCTAAAGAGAGTTGGAGAAGTGATATATTTGATTGTTTTGACTCCTTATATATGAAGAATTCATAATGTATTTCATCTTTTATTTTTATGTAGATGCATTATAGATCCTTATTATGTTGTTAATTATGTTGGTTTAGATATGAAAATTTAATGAAACTTATTCAGAAATATAAGTGAAGGTATTAAAAAAATGGAGAGGCTACTATGAAATAAAGCTATTCTAATGATAAATGTTTTATAAAAATACCAAGCGGAAAGTAAAGCTACTTAGGAAGGGGAAGCATTCATGATCGACTAATAGCCAAAACCTTTCTAAATTTCAAGACAATTTTTATGGAGGGTAAGATTGCAACACATCTTAGATATATATATATATATATATATATATATATATAGTATTAATGATAAATTAAATAAATAAAGTTTTAATAATATATGTTTCGATGTAATTAAGTCATCGGTTTTAAATAAGGTATTTATATAAGTTTTAATAATATATGTTTGAAAGGTATGTCAAGATTTTAAATGAATTCAAAAAATTTATAAGACAAATAATTGAAAAGATCTTAATAAAAGTAAACCAAGGCAATAAGTTAATAATTTTTAAAAGTTTAAATAATTAGTAATGAATTTTAAGATATATATAAATATATTTTAAATTTTTTTATATTTATTTTTTTTAATTTCATAAATTAATTCCCTATAGCTCAACATAGATGGGATTGAAGGTGATATTTGATTGTATTAAGCAAGTTACAGAAGAGAGAATAAATAAGACAAAGAGAGGAAGCTTACGTAGATTAAGAAAAGTGAGTTGAGAGAGAAGATGAAGGAAAAGAGAAGGTTTAAGTTGGAGAAGCTTAAAAGGGAAAAGAAGAAAAAGAATCAAAGTAGATATTGGCAAGCTTTGGTGCAGCTAAAAGGGGAGTATGGGATGAAAAGAGAAAGTAATAGAGTAGTGAGAAGCTGTTTACAGCTAGCGAAGCACCGAGCAACAATTAGTTAAGGTAAAGCATGGATTTAAGACTTATTTTTTTTTTTAATTCAACTTTGTTTTTAAGCAATAATTGAACTTTGTTAGGGAGAGAAAAAAGCTTAAATAATGAATAAATGGGAAAAATATGATTCTTCACTCAAAATAATATCGTCATAATTACTTCTTTTAGCTCCTTCGTCCCTCACAAGAACATCTTCCTAGGCCACATCTGTGACATCCTTCGAGCCCTTCGACTATTCACATCCTTTCATAATTCATTAGCCTCAGTAACTAGTTTCGATCATGAAATAAAATTTTTAAAATGGGATTGCACTGCACTCCAACACAATGTTAAGAGGTTGCACCACTAGATTGCATTGAAATGACATGTTGGAAGATTTGACCACAACCATTTGACCTCCCAAAATAAACTTCTTAACCGATCTCCATATATGGAGAAAGAATATGCAATCAAACATTGTCTTTAACCTTCTTAAAGACAAAATGGGCCATTTTGCACATTGCCTTTGACGTTCCTTCCCTTACCCTTTAAATGTTCTAATCGATATGAAGCCATACATTGTCCATAACCTTGAAACAATATTCCACTCAGTGCCTATTATAAATTTTCCCATTATTGTTTTGTGGATTTTCCATAACCTTTTAAGTGTATCCTTCAAATCTTATTAAAACTATTATGCACTATGTTGCACTAATCCCTTAATACTTTTAATTGTGTCAATTTGGAATCTGCATTGAGTGAGCTTTGAGGACTAAATCCCAAATTACATATTGAATAGTCTTCAACCAATAGAAACATGGCCTAACATGTTGAAAGAAAACTAGACATAGAAGATACTTTCATCCTATACTTTAAAATATCATGAATGGTACCCTCATAAGAGTTGTCAAATGGTCCTATTTATGATACTATAAACAACATATCATTGCACAAATTTCTCAAATTTCGATGTCTTTTAAGAACAATACAAGTTCAATTTGTTGGATCAAGATGGCATTTTTTTCATTAAAAAGCAACCAACCACCATTGAAGTATGAGTCTCTTGAACCAATCTCAACTAATGCCCATTACAAGGCATATAAAGTTGTATCCATTAATAGAGAAGGCCTTCACCTAAGTTAAAATTAGATAGCTTTCATTGTTTTCACATTTGATCAATACCCATTAAAGTGAATATCCTCATTTTTCTCAACACATACTCCTTGTGCAACGTTTGTTAGACCCACTTTACAAAGCTTAAGCCAAAGTTGCTTACTGCATGTTTGAAAAGAAAGCCAACCAACTAATTTGGAGCTCTTTTTCTATATGTAATGACAATGTTGAATTTTTACGGATAGGTCATGTGCTAAATGTGTCATGCCTTTCGAAACATGCATGGTTCTACAAGAATTGGAGTGGTTGTTTATCAAAGTGTGTGATGTTTCAATCCAAACAAAGACATCAACCAATGTTTCATGGCATGATGTAATGCTACAATCTCCTTCTGTGACCACGAGTTTCCTTGAGCTTCTTGTAGTAGCATGAAATAATACACTAGAAGATGTCCTCAAACCATCAACACGATGCTAATTACATGGCTTCACACATCTAATGCAATCTTAAAAGAAAGTCATAAACTAAGAAAAATCAAATGTGTGCCCATAATTTATTCTCTAATAGGGGGAAGATTATCATTTTTTCACTTAAACTTCAAATTCACTTTTGATGGTACATGCAATGGTATGACAATCTCAATGAAGTTTTTAATGAATTACGAAGCTAGTAGCATGCCTTCATGAAGATCCTTACCTCAATAACATTATTTGGTTTTGAACATTCTCATGTGACTTGAATAAAATTTGCATCAATTCCTCATTTTGCATTTCTAGCCTTGTGCACTAGATAAATAAAGATCATATGCTTGAATTTTTACTATGTTAGACTGAGTATGCACCTTTGGATTGACTTGTCAGAGAAACTAGTTTTTCTTCATTCATGAGCTTTTTGCATGCACAAGTTTTGGACTCTCCTATCAATTTCTTTCTTTCTTCCTCCCTTGGTTTTCTATCTCTCTGCTTTCCTCCAAATAACCTGAACCATCCCACATGTACTTCTACTAGACTTGCTCATGGACATGCTTTTGACTACATTTCAGCTTTAATAGTGCAAATATTCAACATATAGCATACTCAGATTGTGTAGGAATAATGCCAAAAATTAACCTTAAAGAATTATATACTTTTGAGGGGATCATCAATATACTAAAATAAAATTATGACCACAAAAATCAAGATAATGATTAACATCATTCCTAACTAGTTTGATGTGAAAATTAAAAAATAATAAAAATGTTAATAAAAAAATAATCATTTGCAAAAACAAGTTGCTTTCACTACAATTTATATAGTTGACATTCTTTTAGTAAAATTAGTGTACTACATTTCCTTTCAACAAGTTGAAAATCATACAAAATTTCATACCAAATTTCTAGGCTTCATATCATGGGTTCACTTTCATAGATTTTTCAAGTTATATTCACATTGTGAAGATATAAACCACAGGTGCACTCTGATTTGCAAATACCTTGGACGGATTCTTTGTAAGACGAAAAATTTCACCATTTGATATCTTGAGTCTCTCAGTCAGAGTTTTCTCTTTCGAATATGTAGTGGATTTTATGACCTCAAGTTCTAAAAAAGCTTCTTTAAGTTGCTGATCCAATCAATGAATAATTATATGAATTAAAAAAATGTAGTGAAAGAAAGAACAATTTCAATGCCATATGCTTCATTTATATAATTATAGTATCGAGACAATGTCTTCCTTTTGTCTTGATAGATAGCTAAGAGAATCTTATGAAAATCTGGAAGTAGCTTTGGAATCGAATAAACTTCATTCCTAAAAGATAAAGCATCTTCAAGTTCTAAAATAGGATATCAAAACAAATAGATGGTTGAAGTAAAAAGGCAAAGAAGCTTAGAAGCATTGATAAGAAATTAACACTAGTTCAAAAATTAAATATTTTGTAATTATACAGATTTATACCATTCTAACAAGCTCCTCCTTCACTGGTTTTGTGTCCACTAATGTAGTATTAAATTTACTGGACATAACATCCAATTCAGTTTCTAGAATTTCATTTTTAACAATCGCTTCTTCCTTCTCTCCAATTGTAATTTCCGAAGCCTCTTTCATCAAAGTGATATAAGCCTCCATCTCAAACGCACTAAATACAAGCTTTTGATACTCATCAAAAAACAATACATGCGACAAACATAATATACCAAACCAAATCAAATCTATTCACTAAATATAGGGAATTGAATATGAACTGCAAGTATAAATTACATAGACAAAGATCATAGAGAAAAAAACTTTGGAGTTCAAAAACCTTTTCCATATACTAAGGCCAAGCTTAATAAAGTTCATGATTTGGTGAAGTATACTAAAATGTTTAGAAACAAACATTTGTTCTTCTAGTTGCCTCTCATATGTTTACTATATTATGTCTTGCATTGTTGCTAGTTACTAATTAACCGATAAATTAACTAGCAATCACTGGGGGCCTAGTATAAACAAAACACAAGCAAACTTCCATACCTGATATTTACTTGTAATTTTTTTGGGATATAGCATCTAACTCATGCTTCAACATATTGCTTTCTAGTAAAGCTCATTGATCTAGCAAGCTCTTAACTTCTTGTTCAATCTGAGCTTTCTCACTCTAAAAAAGCAAATGTTCACCTTTAATGAAGAAAATAAAAAACTCGAATGAACACAACTAAAAAAGCTCTTAACTTCTTGTTCATCTTTGTACTGGATTTTATTCTTTAGTTTTCTTTTGATATCCTTGAATTCTGATTTTGTCTTGTGAAGTTCCTCTCTCAGAGATTCTTTCTCTCTAGTAAGAGAAGAAGAAGATAAGCATGACACTTCTTTTTTAAGAGAGTATATCTAAGAAAGGAGTTCATCCTTTTTCATATCATCCTGAAGGCCTTGTTCCTACAACATTGGCATGGATCAAAAATAGAATGTAAACATCATCCTTAAAAAATAAAAAAGGAAAAATTTGATTTAGTTAACTACTGTAATCTTCTCCTTATTTTTAAAGCAACACTTGAGTGCATGAATTTGTTTCCAAAGATGATAAAGTTGGTTACCCAATAGATTTTGTATTTGAGTGATTTGTTTAGATGAGGAATTGTGGTGCATTTTCGTTAGAGAAATAAAAATCAAGATCATCATATCATACCTTCTCAAACTTGATTTCCTCAATTTTCTTGATCATAAATCTATTGACACAGACATGGCCTAAAATGAGGGACTTAAATAGTGTGACAGACTTCATGGGAGCAGTCTTAAGAGTCTAAAAGCAGAACATAATAGAATATGAAATTAAGCAGTCGATGGGAACCAGATTATTATCTCACAAGGTGAGAATTGAGTAGGTATTCAAACTGATATAAATTATTTTTTTTGTTTACAGATTAAGGAAATGCAATGTTCAACTTGTAAGATTTTTTCTTTAACAATTGTAATGATCAGCATGTAATGTTTGTCATATAGCCAATATGAAGAGAGTTACCAGTGGATATAGACGTGATGATAATTTTCACGTCAAAATGTAAGATACACAATTAGATACAATAATTAATTATCATAAGAAGAAGTGGGGCTCATTGGTAGAGCACTCCTTAGGAAATCAAAACGCATGAAATTTGACAACAAATCATTTGAACATGCAAAAGACAAGTTTCTTAAAATCAAGTCATTTCCATCAAACATATTAGTAGATCTTAGGCTAAAAAAATATGAAAGAGACTATTATAAAAGTAGTCAATTAAGAATGTGAAAGCAGGGCAAGCAGGCTTCAATTTTATGTAATTATTTTCCTAACTTAAGCATTTGCCAAGCCCAAAGAAAAAGACTCATACACAAATCATACTTTATTATATTGCAGTTGTTCTTTGGGGTTGAATAACAATCAATAATATGGGAAACCAACCCTTCAAACTCTATCTTCTTTCTTGGTTGAGCTCTCTTTGGATTCCTTTAAACTAAAGGAATTTTAGTATCTAATAAAATCCAGTTAAGCAAATTATGATGGTGCAATATTGCTCAAGGAACTCTATCCATTCGGTTTATTTTTCAATTGAATTTGACAATGGTACATGCTTTAGATGAATCATTTGGTATTGAAGCATCATCTCGGTCATGTATGGCCAAGACTAAAAGTTCATGAAAGGAAACGAACAAACAGCTATACATGATGGAGATTCCAACCAATCTTTGGAATAACAAGTATAGCTAATACAAACCATTCAAGGCTTTGCACATATAGTTACAAAGCAATAACTTATCATGATAAAAGCAACATAATATAGAACCCAAAAAATACATCAACACCAAAGTTGAATGCAACCAATTCAAAGAAGGGAAGGTTAAGATTGTCTAAGCCTAATGGAGAATGTCAAAGAAATTAATCTATGTTGATCTATGCCCTCAAAATTTAAAGAACAACAAATACTCTTAAATGTTGAGGCCAGGGTTGATTTGCAAACTTATGACAAAAAATAAATGCCAATGTAATACTTTGGACTAAAGAAAGTAGAAAGTGATCATCAAACTATGCCTTAGAGTTGGAATCACCAAGTAATGAATAAATCCTAAAAGATTGCTAGATGGAGTGATAAAAAAATAAATAGTTCCAAATAAAAAAATATCAAAAAAAGATTTTGTCATCTTAGCAAGCTCCTCCTTAAAACTCCTCATAGGCTTTCCTTTAGCAACCTATTGTACCACAACTCCCAACCTTATTCAATAAGGAAGCAAAACAACATCAACTAGAAGAGAATAGATCTCTTACCATACAACTTAAAAGAAACTACTTTTCATTTAGCATTACATTATTAATTTAATATAAAGTTCATATATTGTGTTTAGTTCTTAATTCCCATCCATTTCCAATAAAACAATGGCCTTGGATTTGTCTTATTGAGACCTTTCCAAATGTACTTTTTTAATATCTAAGTCATTCGTTATGGAAATAAAAATGTTACACACTTGTCACAAACAAAAATGCCTACTTAAAGCTAAACAATCAGTCTCATATAGTATATAAATCATATTTATTAATGGTATTTGATGCAAATACATTGGACAAAAACATTTTTAACATGAATATTGTGAACCTACAAAGATAATATATTAGCCAAGTATGAAATCTGACATAGAAAAGTTCATTCAATAGAGTACATTCTAAAGCATTGTAAAACCAAGCAATCTAATGTATGGTCTATACATACCACTAATGATGCTTAATCAACCATAGAAAACCATCGTTATGGATTTTCTTGGAGGCTTTTCTATGTTAAGACAATTTCACAATTTCATGTTGTGATTAAGAAAACCATTCCTAAGATAATAGAGTGCAAATAGGATATCAAGGGTTAAAAGTAACACTTTTTTCTTAACGAAGGTATGGATACATCTTGAGTTACCAACAAACACTGTGTGGAATTGAAATGCTCATTTTATAAGAAAATTGATAACTAGACAAAGGTCATTAACATAGTAAATATGAATCTGTTGAAAGGTTATAATTCTCACCACTCAAATAGATAAGACCATAATATATTGTGTGCCCAATTTTCATTTAATCAAACCATCCACAATTCATTTATTTAGAGCTCATTCAAGGTGGTGTATCTAATATATCTATCATAAAGCCCACTAAACTTTGATTTTGAAATAAGCCCCACTAATAGAGTCAATGTATTAATATAATAGAAGGTATAAAAGAATATCAAGAATATTTGAATAGTTCAAACCACTTCAAGATGTAGTTGAATCTCTTCCAACATAAGTACAAAAAGAGACATGATACGCACAAAATCAACACATCCACAATTCAATTGTTTGGAGCCCATTTAAGGTGTGTCTAATATATCTACCCTAGAACCCGCTCAACTTTGATTTCTTAATAAACCCATCCAATAAAGACATATAAAAGGTAGAAAAGATTATCAAGAATATTTAAAAAATTCAAATTACTATCAAAATTTTATTGAAGCTCTTACAATCGTACAAAAAGAGACATAATATGCATCATCAATAAAAGAATTTTAGGAGATCTAGCATGGTCTTACATAATAAAAGAATAACTAAGGGGCTAAGAAAAAACCAATTTGATATATATTATTTCGACTCTTAAAGAGAATCAATGATAACATTTTTTGGCAATACCTATTGACATAAAGAGAAATCAATACTGATAAATCTAGAGAACTAAAAATTACTTGAGCATTTTATAATTCAAAAGGAATCTTATGAGGTGTTATCTCCTATGTGTGACCTTGTCATGGGAACAAAAATTCTACTATCAAAGTATATGATTTTTTAGAATTACTAAACCACCCCTAGATGAGGTACATAAGTCCTACTTTACATCATTTTAAATGCACAAATGCCATAGGTGACAAATTAAGAATAATTTGGAACAAGAAAAATATGAGTTTCATTATCTGATGTTCTCTATTTAAAAATAACCGAAAGACTCTCCAACAAATCCATTTTTACATAAAAAAATATTCAAAGAGACTTAAATCTCTTCAAAATAAGGACAAACAATTAAGATAACAACAACAAAAGAAAACAAGACAGTCTTGACATGTACCAACAACATTTGTCGTATGTTTAAATTACATTGAATAAAAGTTCTACAAGCCACCAGAGGTACTAACCCCTGAGGAAGGGATATGAAGAAACCTTAAGAGTGTGTAGCACCTAGTGAATACTCCCCAAAACTTGAGATAGTGAGCTCATGCATAGAGCCACTTTAGATGATGAGCTTGAAAGTTTAAGACACATGAAGTAACAAGCATAATGTTCCACCAAAGGTTCTCAAAGATTTCAACAAGAATTACATTCTAAGATTGGAGATTTCATAAAAGGAAAGAAGTTGTGCAATTTGAGATGAGAAGAAAAACTACAGAACTTAAACAAAGGTGACACAAAACCTCTGAGAGAAAGCCTTAAGGAAATCTTGCAAAGATTTGAGGACTAGGTCTTGAGGTATTTCTACAATCCAAGTGCCAATCTAGAAAAAAGTAAAGTTAAGAAATTTTATAAGGTGTTTTCCAAATTAATCATAAGAGCAATAATCAAATAAGAATGAGTAACACAATTTTTAAACCAAGAAGAAGCATCCCATCAACTATAGGATATGATAAGATTTTTAAATAAATTTAGCTCCTTTCTAATTTGAAATTTTTCTTTACACAACAAATAAGTGTTGTGCTATAAAATATACTAGGTAGTATTCTATGGAATCATTAGTGATTTTCATATGCTTGTGTTTTAAAACAAAGCAATAGAAGTGAAGAAGCATAACCTTCAACTAATAATCTTTGTTTTACTCTCTCTATCTCTCTCTTTCTCACTTTCTCTCTCTCCCTCACCCACCTCTCTTGCATGATTACTCTTCATTTATTGAAAAAAAATCCTATGAAGTTTCCCATATATTGATTGAATTCAATAACGAGTATGGGTTGTGTATGGATCAAGTAGATTAATTTAACTATGGTAGTGTCATCATTTCAATGAATTGGACTAGAATGGCCATTGAATCTTGCCGTGTGATACAATAGAAATTGTTGGAAGAAAAGTTTTATATAGTTTTCATTTACATTAAACCAAAACGTAACCATTGACATTATATTGATGTTAATCACAACAATTAGACAAGTCTCCAATCTTCCTAAGCAAAAAAGAAGAAAACATCCTTCCACAAGTTGGAGGTAGAAATACAAGCTGATGTAAGAAGCCTTTCTCTTTCAAATAAGGTGAAAGAATTGATGTAAAAGAGTACTCAAATCTCCATTACAATACAAGCAACACATACTCCTAATTGTGAAGCATCTTGATGATTTATGAAATCACCCTTAGTAGCTAAACGATAATAACGAAAATTTAACTCAAGTCAAAATACAATTTGATTAGTGCAACAATGTTGTAAGTATTTCCTTCCAAAGGCACATCCCCATAATAGATTATATCAAAACATAAAGTTAGGGATGACAAAATGATAGTTTTTGAGTAAAAAAAATATATTCACCAGCTTCCTTATCTACTATGCAAGTTCTCCTCGCAGTTTTCTCTACAAGGTACTTCACTTTTAACATATCTATTTTTTTGAAAACAACCACGAATAGGACTATTATTGCAATGAGGGCCTTGATTCAACCAAAACCAACTTTTGCTTGAAAATACATGCCAAAATTCATCATTTCAAGGGTGAAAGAATTAGATAAAGCACCAAAGAGAGCAACAATATATGCCATATCTATTACATTGATCACAAATAAGTGCAAAAAGATGCAAGAATTACTAGTATTATTTAAAAAAATGAGGAGAAAAGCTACATGAAATCATTAGGAATGGCTAAAGGTTTCGAATGAATCTTTTAAAAGGCCAAAGTGCAAAGCAATTTCTCTGACTTCATCAAAAGCATCTGAGTTGACTCAATGACTAACTCATAAAAATATGACAAATAAATTTTTATTTCTTTCCTCTTTTTCACTCTAAAGAGAACCCCAAAAGTGGTTCTGAAAGCCAAGCAAATCAAAATAGCTAGCATAAAAGTTTTTCCAAAAAGAAGATTTCAAAGTTCTAATGTAAAAAAGAAATAGTACAAATGGAAAGATCATTTTCATAGCAAAAGTAGAGTAAACAATGCATCTAAAAATTGTTGGAGAGATGATAGAAAACTAGTTCATCATAGACTGCTCTTAACCTTATTGAGCTTTCTTGACTTCTCATTGTAGGTAAAAGAAAACCACAAAATACAAGGGAGTTAATAGTAACACATTGAACATAATTCAAAAACATTAATTGAGTTCAATTATTTTACACATCATACTGCTAATAAAATTTTATTTAAAATTTTCTATTGAAAAAACTTGAATGAAATGTCACAATTAACATTACAAAAATGTTATTCTCTTATAAGAAAATAACCTCTAGAACAAAGTAAACAATCCAAATGAAATGAAGGCAAAGCTAAAGTATCATCATTGTGCAATGCATAGTTCTCTTGAAATGTATTTAAAATGAAAAAGCTTCATCTGTGTAGCAACCGGCACCATCTGAATATAAACTTGTGGTTAAGTTGTACTACAAGTTTATAATGCACTATTTTAAAGCAGAAAGAAAAATTGCAATATTATTTGAAAACAAAGAAATTTGGTTGAGGATTAAAAATGAAGGAAATGATGAGGAGAGATACATTTAGATATATATAAAGGGATCTAAGAAAAAAGGGATTTTAAGCAAGTTCTACCCATAAGCCATTTGTCTGTTTTCTGCTTTTTGTTGCCAAGCACTACTTTGCTTCTCCGTTGCAACCATTGAAGTAAGTTAAAGATGTCTGATGCCTTTACCAAGCTTTTCCATGCTTTCTTTTCTTTCCTACTATAGTAGATGCTCCAAATTATTTGACATGTTTTGCTGAACATCTTCCTAGTTGACTTATTTAATGTCAATTATTTGATAGTTTAGGATCCTATTTTGTGGTTTTATGTCATTTTTATTATTTATATTTATTTTTTTTATAATCAATTCGCATTTGCACATAATAGTTTTTAATATTTATGTAATAACTACAAGATAAAGTATCACTATCAACTCTATTTATGTTGTGTTTATCGAAGATTACTAGCGACTACAAGACAAATTATGCTAAGGACAAATCACATAGATCTGAAATCACTGCATTTTGTAGTAATAACATATTGTAAACATTAATATTCAACTTTCAAAAAATTAAAATGTATTCCAAACTTCAAAAATGGAATTCTTATTTCAGTTGTTGTATCTATATTCCTAGAACATGTTAGACTAAGTTAGTTCCTTAAAAACA
Source organism: Vanilla planifolia (assembly GCA_023846275.1). Taxonomy (NCBI): domain Eukaryota; kingdom Viridiplantae; phylum Streptophyta; class Magnoliopsida; order Asparagales; family Orchidaceae; genus Vanilla; species Vanilla planifolia. Next base: position 988,125 of record JAIUJO010000123.1, on the reverse strand, counting down.
ATCAAAACATATAGAATAAAAAGGGATTTGATCGAATAGCACTATACCTAATATGTTAGAGACTTCAGTTAATTAAGCAGTTTGTATAGCACTTGTGCCATTAACCCGAGTCCAAGCATAAAGCCAAGCATAAACTCATAAATAAATGAAGATATTCATTAAAAATTGCACTTACTATATCAAATAGAACTGCAGCAAGAAAAAACATACATCTTCACACTTCTCCCTAAAGCAAGAATTCTATTCATTTGCCAAAGCGACAACATTGTCCAACTTCATTTATAGTGAAGTGTTCTCCATTTCTAAAGATTCAATGTGCATAGGAACACTTTAATACAATAATAATTAAAAAACTATGTTCATTAGAACATTTTGATTTGTAAGGACATGCTCCTCGAGTTTTTTGATGGCCAAAATTGCTCCAGTTTCTTTTTCCATTAGAATACAATGATCTAGGGACACAAATTCCTTTAAATGACATGTTGATGAAGCAATAATTTTTTTGTAGGAATTGATTTCTAATTCCATATAGTTATTTTGGAGAACTTTGATGTTCACATCCTTAAAAATCATCAAAAAAGTGACACCTTGCTAATAGTTCACAATAAGGCATAATAAATAGCTTACAAGGGAGGCAATAGAAAGATAGACACCTTGCTATCACCATTTAAGGAAAGGTCACCAAATTTAGGTTGCTTTATTGAAGATTACTCCTCTTCCTAAAAAGTAATAAAAAAGCATTATTTGAAAAACTTCAAGACATCTAAAGGAGAGAAAGGAAAGAGAGTGTGTTTGTGTAGGGGAAGGCCGAATACATATTGAATTTAGGCTATTTCTACTTTGATGAGTTTTCTTCTGGCAAGTAATATTTATCAAAGCATGCTAATCAAGAAGAAAAAGATCCTCAACCCTATCAATGCCATAAAAAATCTTAGGTAAATAGCTTCCCAAAGGTAGCATATCCCAATTAAATGCACAAATTTCTTGCATAAAATAGCTGAATGGAAGTGGAATGAAATTTTGGCTTCTCTTTAATTGGCTCCACACTTAGAAGGTAACTCTAGTAGGGACACATTTTATAAATCTTGTCAAAAAGGAATTGGGTTTTTTGTTACGTTTATTGCCATTTAAGAAAGGAACAAAAAAGTGCCTTTTAAATGAAATTTTAATTTTTTTGATGAAATGTGGCAGAAAAAGTATTCTTATAATAGGTTTGAATATATTATGTGTAAAGATTAGGTCTTTACATAACATTTTTTATCGACATGAGAAAAAAATACAAATATGTCCATTTTTTACTACAAAAAATAGATAACATTGGCCCAAACACCAACTTTCAAAAATATTTCACAACATGCATTTGGATTTGAGCATGTTTTTTCTACACAGCTTCACAAAGCATAAGCTAACCAATCCATAGTTTTTTGAACAAAATTGCTCCCCAAAATCATCAACAAAGATATTATATTAATACAATCTATTATGTTTAAATTGCTTATATCTTAATGAATGACTACCACAACAAATAAATTGTCTTGCATGAAAAAATGTCTTTTTTAAGATTTAAGGTATGCCTATATGATTGCCATAAGATTGTAATGTTATTTGTTCTCATTGCAAGTTAATTAAATTTATCATAAATAGAATAAATACTATGAAGAAGAGTGACTGCACTTCAAAATATGAATACAAATAAGTACATTTAAGAGAAGGCTGGATGGTGTTTTAGTAGTTGAGAATAAGCTTAGAGAAAATAGGTTTTGTTGGTTTGGAGATATTTAACCTTTTTGAAGATGTTCTATTAAACTTTTTTCTTATGAATAGAAAAATAGACAAACCAAACAAGACATAAGGAAATGATAAATTGAAATGTGAAGAAGTTGGTTGAAAAATTACATTAAGGACTTGTAACAAAAAACCAAATGTTTTTGTGCATATTGATTTACAAGTTTGGCTTAAATCGCTAAAGATAAGTAGTCTAATTTTTTGTTCTTATACTACACTTTCCTATTGAGATCTACTTAACAATTATACAAACATCTAAGAGTTATATTAGAATATTTGAATGATATTTAGTGGGACAAAAAGAATCAAGAATCTAGTTATAACATTTAAAACATTTATGAACTTAGTGGCTAATTTTGAAACCTAAAAACTTGAAAATTTGGCCAAATCTCAAAAGCCTACATGCAATTTGTCATTTAAAGAAAGGATATTTCTTAAGCATTAAGATATCATGATTGAGTTGTATAAGGTGAAACTATACATTGCTTTTGACTTTTAAAAAGATGTTATACATAGTTCTTCCCTATGTCAATTTTAATTTTTGACTATTCTCCATCTTTGGAATTGAAATTAAAAAAAGAAAGGAATGAGAATAGCACTCTTTGTAGTTGAAGGAATTTGCATTGCTAGTGCATTGAGGTGCTTAATGATTTAGGCTTCTATATATCCAAGAGTTCACTCAATAATAGTGTATTTTAAACAAAGTCAAATAAATAAATGTTAAATAGGAATGCCCTTACAAAATAAGATGACACTAAAGTTTACTTAATTTTATTTACATTGATCAATTTTGAAAATACTTAAATATAGAAAAAACATCAATGGTCCTGTCCTAATTACAATTTTTTAAAAATTCGTCTTTTCATATGAGGTTAAAGGGTTAGTCTATATATTCTCATCAAATAAATGGAATTACCTTTCTAAACCTTTGAAATATTTGGGCACTTTAAAGGAGAATTAAAATAAATTTGCATCTCTAAATAATCCAACAAGAAACAAGCTCCTCTCTATTAATAATAAAGAAAATTTCTTAAGGGCAACAAGCATAACTCCAAATTGACTTGAACATGAAAGCTTATAAACCACCTTGCTACAACATGGAAGAAGTCGACAAAGAAATAGTCAGTATCTATAACATTCAACCCTTTATGAAAGGAAAAGGGAAAGTTTCCCATTTAGCAATAAATCAATAAATCTTATCAATGAAATTGCTATGGTTAGAAACCTAAAGAATGAAAAAAATAAACTATGGAAGACTAGGCAAAAACAAAATGACTATAAATGTGTTAGTATCATAATTCTTAGCAAGGAACCATTACTTCTTTTGATGCTATTTTTCAGATTGTTTTATTATGCTTGAAAATTGAGACCAATGACAACAGTAAGTGATCATCAAATTTAAAAGTGGAATTAGAAGTGCAATGAAAAACTCCTAATAAACTTCTTAGTGGAGGAATATAATGATCAATTGCCACAAAAAAGAAATTTTTAGTTTATGAATACTAACCTTAAATGAGCAAAACTTTTCTAGAGGCCAAACTAGTCAATACCTCTGCACTAATCCAAGGTCATGAAATGATGGAATTAGAGTCATACTTTCAGTAATGCTTAAAGATGAATAAAGAAAAAACTAATTGATCCATTAGGTAATAACTAGATGTTCATGCTGGAAAGAGACAAGGACTAAGTTTGATTAAATCAAAACACAAATCACTTGTGATAGAGAAGGCACTCAATGGCTTTATTGGTTGTTAGATTTCAATCAAGGTATTGTTAATGGAGAATTGGTGACTGAGTGGAATATTAATGCACAATGCTCAAAGATAATCTATAATCGTTATGAGGATGCCCAAAAGAACTCCATTTGTTGTTATAAGAGTTGCAACAGCCAATTCTAATTGTAGGGTTTAAACAAAACTAATTGCTTCACAATTAGGGTTGAAGAAGTCTTGGTTTAAGAAAAGTGCATATTCTTTTAGTGCCCTTATGTCCTTCTATTGTTTTTATAGATAATGCTAGAGAGATATTCAAGTAGTCTTTTAGGCTTTCTTTGATGCAAGTCAAAACTTAACAAAGATTTAACTACACTTTAGGCAAAGGAAAATTCGTCAAACTGGGCTTAACAATTAATCCAAAAAGGTAATAGATGAAGGACTTTTTCTTATAAAAAATCCATAGAATAAGGAAAAAATCATCTCTCAAGTCAACAAAGGTAAAATACATTATCTAGGTAGAAGCATATGGTTCAAAAGGCCTAAACAACTACAAGGGACTAAGTAATAGTCTTAAATGAGTTAAGCTCTCTAATTAATCCCAAGCCAACTTAGTCAGAGTATATTTTAAATATATTTAAATTAATAATGACTTGGATAAATTCTTCTAAGATTATTAATACTAGCTAGGTCTATTTAGGTTTATTTAGATCTTAATTGCCAATTAAAATACTAAAAATATAAAATAAAGATCACAATTAGTTATAACATGATTAGTTGTTTCCAAACATTGACATGTTTAAAGTGAATTAGATGGATAGTTTGGCTATTCTAATTTAATAAATAGTATAGCCTTCCTCCAAATATATAAGATTTCTAAAATGACCATTAAACAAATACAAGTATCTCAATAAACACACCCAAGGTCTCGGCCTCACGTTCACAAGAAAATAAGAGAAACATTATGAAGAAAAGATAAAAAAAGGTGGCCCCTTTTCTTCGAAAAGATAATTAGAAAAATACAAGAATGGCTTTAATGTCTTAGAAAACTCTTGAGAGTTTATCCTCTAATGATCTTTATTTTCTTTATAAATAAGATGCCATTGGCAAAAGTGTACCTTTCTAAGGCTTGATGTTGGCTTCACAATCATTAGACATGGATAACGACTTGTTACACATTGTTTTCACTAAATAAATGCATAATGAGAACTAAACAAATCAATATAAGTGTTGAAATAAAGTATATACATTAGTAGCTCATAAAGTGGAAATTATAACGAATATGGGTAGTAGATCATTACTAAAAAATAAAGCTACATGACATGCAGGAACAAAAGTTGAGATATTTCCAAGGGCTAATGGAAAAATAAAACATCAAAAGGGCATTTGGTTAAACTATAATGGCATACACTATAATATTATTTAAATATATTAGGAGCACTATTTGATTACATCTTTAAATAATATTATTTAAAATTGTTATTGTAATTTGCAAATATAACAAAAGTAGATTATTTATATAACATTCAGTTAAACAATAAAAATATATTGATAAATTTTTGGTAATATTAACATCTACATAACAGTATGATTTAAATGTCAATACAATCTAAATAATATTGAAGCAAATGTCTCCTAAAATTAATGTGCTTTTTCAGTTATACAATTACAAGATATGGCCCCTCATGCATAAGATAAACTGAGCACACACTTTGCTTATCAAGTACATGACAATAAAGAACCAAATTACCTGCAATGGATTAGTTATTTCCAATAAACATATCAAACTTTACATGGAAGCACAAATTGATATCTAATGAAATCTTTCTTATATTCTTGTGTTGTTTTATGACAAATGCATGGCATACCTTTTTCTTACAAAGAAAGGGAAATGAAAGGATGTCAAAGAATTAATAGAATTTATTGCATAATATTAGAAATATTACAATATGTAAAAAAATAAATCATAAAGAAGACAACATAAATGAAGGATAAAATAATTATAATGAATACATCAACAAGCGTTATCTTATCCGTCATTTTCTTTTGAAAAGGCTTAGGACACTAGGTCAACCACCTCCTTTCCTGTAACAAAAAATTCATTAATTAAGAATGATAATAATAATATATCTTCAAACATAAAATTTAACAATGCAAAATAAATACGAGGAAATAAAAAAATGACAAAATATGAAGCCAAGCTCTTATAGGTGCATCATAAGCTTAGAAATTGGAAAGTACAAACGAAAGTATTGCATGATTAGAGGGTTAAACAAAAAGATAAATAAATAAACTAAAATTTAAATGTATATACATTACCAACAATACAACAATCACTTACAATGCAAATAACTCAAACAATTGCAAGGCAAAAAAAGGTGACCCTTCATAATTGTTTGAGATAAAAATGTTAACTATGTAATATTCTTATAACTAAAGAGTTGGATTGATGAGGAGGAATACAAGCCCAAAAAAGCTAATGAGGGCCATAAATAGTTTCAAAACTATTGAAGATGCACTCGAGCAATCCTAAGATGCTGGCTAAACAACCCAATAGCAAAATGATCAAGGTTCATTTTGGAAAAACTTTTCTTCTACTTTACTTTCTAAAATTTGGTAGTAACAAAAATTTTACAACTCCATGTTAAACAATGGTTTTATAATCATAAAAAATTTTAAAATAATTAGTTTTCAAGAAAAATAAAGGTCATGCTAACATTGAATCTTAGACCTCCTATTAGGAAAACAGGGTCAATTCTAAATGAACTGCAACCCATTGCAAATTTTCCAACCGTTTTATGAGGCAATAACTTTAAATATTTTGGACAAAGACATTAAACATAGCACAGTTCTAGAAAATGAAGTACAAGCCACTTCTTTGCCTGAACTCATAAAATTCGTCTTTGCAGGTAATGTCAGGAATCCTCATAAAGCCAGTCTCGTACCTGAGAAGCCAACCTAGTTATGATGATCACCACGAAGAACAACTAAACATTTCATGTTGCACATGTGACCTGGCTACTACCAGATCTTTCCAACAGAAGTCCTAATCTAATAGATTAAAGCCAATCCAATGCCATACCATTTAGTCTTGAAGATGTTGATGACTAGTTAATTTAATCATGAGATGTTCCATACACCATAAAGAACAAAATACAAGTATTTATAATGCTTAGAGAAGTAAATGTAAAACCTATATTCTAGGAATATTCAGAATTGCAATCAATAAGCCATACAAGTTATTCACTCCCTCTTAAGCTCACTCTATAACACAAAAATTGAGTGCAATCATGAAGAATAGTGTCTCAACAAATTAAATGTCTAATTAAAAAACTAACTGTAAAGCCATACACTAGACCCATACTAAATTATGGCACTGATTAAGAATTTCTTCTTCAAGATGTTTAGAACGAGAGCTTTACAATATACAAGCATAAAATGATTACTCTTTTGGTGGCTGGTTGAAAAGAGAGGACAGAAGTCTTTAGCATAAAAAAGAAGCACTAGCAACTTTCCCAAAAGCTCATCTATTTTTGTTTTTTGCCGCTTCAAGAGAGCAGCATCAGTCACAATCATTTTGTTCAAAGAAACAATAGTTTCAAAAGTTAAAGTGATATGTAAATATCTAAAAGATGTCATTTAAAAAAAATAGAAAGAAATATGCAAAAAAATTATAGTCTACTTAATTGAAAGTTGTTTTATAGTACGAATAACTTGTAGATAGAGTACACGTAATCCACACAGGCATAATATTTTTACTTGAGGAACCCAGCTTCCAAACAAGAGACTACTTTTTCTCTCATCTGCACAGATCTACTACAAACAAAAATATGATAAATAATCTGTATTAATCAGTTAATATTTGACAAATGTTTCATCTAAACAACTAAAAGATCTCCTAGAAATAGCATAATGTTACATAAGGACAAGCCAATAGGAAAATGATATGTCATCTGTAAAAAATTATTTATGAAGTTCTTTTGACTAAATTTTGGCCAAATACAATAACAACCACCACTACACTTCAATTCCCTATGTAACTGGCCAGATTTTAAAGAATAGCATGGTTGTAGCAGGTCATTGTATAGCATACCATTGTAACTATTCAAGGGATTAAGAATGAAAGATAAAATATGAAAACAGCCAAAATGATATACATCAAACTGTATAGATTGCTAACAACTTTTTTAATTAATGCAAGAAGTGTTGCTGTCTTCATCTAAAACCTAAAAGAAAACAGCTTTAGGTCAACATTACTCTTAAGAAACTAAAGTAATATGATATTTACAACGTCTATACAACAAAAAAATCCATCATAGCAAAGTTTGTCTTTGTTTTATCAACTACTTTAAAAAAAAATTTTAGCTATGTCCCTCTACTTAGTTTCTGTAAACACTTTTTCTATTCCTAAACTAACCTTTACAAATAGTCATAAAAACCTCTATAGTCAATATAATTGTACAAGTATTTTTATAAACCTAAAAATAATTTAAGAATAGAAAAAATTAAAAACTACTCCATATATTGATGAGCCATATGCTTTTTGACATTTTGAAAACACAAATTTGTTCACACATAAGACTAAATTAAATGAATCCCTTGGCAACTTTGAAAGAACAACTTTGTGACCTTCACGGTGCAACTTCGACGACATCGGAACATTGAGCAGGGTTCTGGATTGCAAAAGCTTGTATTATAACAAGTATTTCACCCTCTTTTAGTGTTGGTCTTTTAGTAATATGCTCTTAGGCTGCTTGTCGTTGAGAAAGGGCTCCCATGATGAGTCAAGGAGGGTTACCTTCACCAAATTGCTCTTCAACCGAGGTACTAGAGGAGATGGAGACCACTACTTTAATCAAAATCAAGCCAGCATCTTTGTATAAAGTGGAAACTAAGGTAGTGTTTGAAGGAGATGAGATATAGAAGAAAGTTGCTTCCTTCAAATTCACATTAAGTTTAATGCACTATTCTCATGGGGTTTCCAGGTCACCAACACATTATTATTTGATTCTCGTTTGAAGAGGATTAGTTTCGTTAATAACTGCATAGAATGCAAGCTATTGTGGAGCTCCAAATATGAGTCTTTACATGGCATTGAGATTTTCAACTTAATTTCAAACACTTGTAAACTTTTATTTGGATCACTTTCAAGTATTTTTCCAGTGATAGCTTGTTTAATTTAACTCCTATATCCTCTCAAAAATATATCAAATGTAAGCAATGCAAATCTAGAATTCAAAAATATATTTAATTTTGAGCGTCTAAAAAAAAGTGCCAAAAAACCTGTGTCCTAATTTATATTTGAGTATATCGTTGTGAAGGTATCATTATGAGGAATCTATCGATATGCAGTTTGTAGTTTTAAGAGGTGAATTGAATTTTCTATGAATTTACAATGACAACATTAATAAAAAAGATATCATTTTAGTCCTCTTAACTACTCTCATGCTAAAGACTTAGTGCATATGTTTGGAAAACTTTGGTTGAGAAGAAAGAGAGTGAAAGCATGAAGAGGGAAAGAGAAGAGTTGAAGTAGAAGATGGAAAGAAAATAATATTGTCATTTGGAAAAAAAGATTTAAAAAAGAAAAAGGAAGACTATAGGAAAGAAAGGGATTTTCAATTTTTTTGTAGATATAACATACAAAGAAAAAGATTTGGCCCACACTCTTTTCTTAAAACATGTATTAATTAATTTGAATGTCAAGAAAGGGATGTATATGAGTTCCCTGAGAAGTTGAAATTGCTGGAGATCATTATAATATTTTAGTGTAATGATCGTAGGAGACAATAATTTAGAATTTATTAGTACAACCTTAGCAACTGGAGTTGGCAAGCTTTTTGGCCTTAGTGTGAAAAGGGAAAATGATAAAAATTTTATTGGTCTTATCAAATGAATCTATAGTACGATGGTTTAAGGAAAACTCCATTGCATTTGAAAATTTTGAGAGCTCAAGTCAATTTGACAATTTAAGGTTATCATATTAGTACAACAAGATGATCATGCCAATATAACACATGAGTATATGTTAATGATTGTGCTAATGAAAAATCAAATCAAAGAATATAATAAGCTAGTTTATAATATATAGTCTTTAGTAAAAAAGTTGTTCTAGTTAATTGAGTCAAATGCCTTAGATATATCAATATTTATAAAAAGACAATTTTAAGTTATTTGGCACTAAGTTTCTAAGAAAGTTTTATAACCAACCTCATGTTATCATAAAGGTATTACCTTTGATAAAAGCTACTTACACATATTGGATAAAGTTGGGAAAGATGGGGAGGATTCTATTAGCCAAAATTTTGGCAACGATCTTATAAACAAAATGCTAGATAGAGAGATGTCTATCCTCTAAGATTAATTGGGCAATAATTCTCTTTGCAATAAGCATGATATTTGTAGCACAAATGTTGGTGCAAACCTTGTTGTAATAAAGGCGTAAGTGAACCCAATAATGAAATTCCTCTAAATGATATCCAAACAATCCAAGAACAACTCAACAACGAACCCTACTAATCAAATTACTTTAAATTAAGAAAAGGATTGATATTTTTAGGAACCCCACGAAGATGAATGTTTCAAAATCCTATTGATCAAAGATCATCAGCCTAATTGAGCATGAAGGGTAAATTAGAGCCCAAAATAGTCTATGAGGATGTCAACAACAAAAGTTGTATTCAATCATCTAGACACCAATAAAAATACTCATTCCAAGAGAATTAGGTTCCTTCCTACATTTTAATTACTATAAAATAAGATCAAGTTGTTTTCTTCAACACGCAACCAACAAAACATTGCATGATTAGCAATCTACAAGATATAAACTTCTTAAAGCTAAGGATATCAAGTTGACATTGTCTTTCCTTATAAAGAAACTAATCATGCAAGGAGAAGATGCTCTTATGGAAAAGAAAAAATTAATCTTTTCTTCAAGGGATTTAGACCCCTTTCAGAACTTGCAAAAGAATTTGATCCACTTGAGCTTGGATAAGTAATGTTGATGGCCATCTCAATAAGTTTAAATTTCACTAGTCAGTTCAAAAATTCTTGAACTTTAAGACGATTCCCCTTGGAGTTCGGCATATAAGAAATGATACAAGTTTAGTAATCAGAGAAGGGGTTTAAGGAGAACCACACAAAGGAATCTGGGAAGACCATCATCAATCCTCATTGAATAGATCCCAAGAAAACTTAGAATGGATCGGATTCTTTAAAAAATTGTTGAATAAAATAAAGGTGGTACCCAAGCAAGAAATATCATCCATCATAATATTTATAAGAAGAATTACTACATTTCATATTTGCTTCTGTCCTATTAGCTCCAATTAAAGGGGGTAAAAGCTCTAAATTCATGCCAAGAGGCTATCTTAAAGTCCAGGTAGTTGTAAGCATAAGTAATAAAAAAACCTCGAGCAAGGGGCCCAAGGTCCAACCAGCTAAGTAATAATCACAATTATGATAATAACCTTTGTTATGAAATAGCCTTAAATTCTGAAAAATGTCGTAGAATTCAAGATCATCAAGTTCGATCCCTAGTAAAGCCATAATCGTATACTTAAAGGAATTAAGTTGAACTCTATATTTACAGATCTAGGAGCTATCATGCTAACAAATAAGATTCAAACAATGAATGATTGAGGGTTTATTCATTGGGCTAGAGAAGAGAATCAATAATTCTTGAGCAAACAAAGGGAAGATGAACCACCTCTTTTTAAGGGATGATGGGCTTAACTATGTTAGACTCGCGTCATGATCAACTTGAAAGGACAAATCTTATAGCTAATGGCTATCACCATATGGCCAACTCAGGCCTAGATGATCCCCCAACATAATCAATAGTATCTAGAACAAGATGTTGCATGGTGGCCAATGGTATGGAGTCATGTTGAGTATTATCACGACCAACTTAACGAAGTTAGTTTAGAATCCATTCCCCACATATCAACGATGTCCTGCTCTAGCTTTCCATGCCATGGCCTCAACCAGATGCATTTATACTAAGAATAAGTATTTTAATACAATACCTAACAAGGGAATGAAACCATTCGCATCATATTCCAATGCAACTTTAAGAAGATGTCAACACCACGACTCTAGCATTGTTAAAGTTAAGTTTCTAGACAAGGTTTTTTTGGAAAATCAATTAAGACTTTAGACAATTGCAGATGGCTTTGGAATAAAGTTTCATGTAATAATTTGTTAAGGGAGAGGTTGGGAGGGATAAGGCAAACATGAGTGTTGTATGTATAAGAGAGGAGGTAGTCAATGTGATTGCCACATGAAGGGTAATAGAAGTGGATGCTAGTGCCATGCTTGTGGGAGGAGAGAGTGGCAAAACTTGTGCCTAATTTGTTGATTTAGAAAGGTGAGTTCTAGCCTTGATCTTGAAATGAAGTTGTCAGCAGGAAGCTAGATAGGGGTAAAGAGCAATGTATAGAGGACAAAGGAATAACAATACAATGAGATAAGGTTTTGAGAGGAAAAGAAATGATGCATGGTATAAAACATAACAAATCAAAGGATGGTTGACGAGGGCAAGGATCATATAGATAAAAAAATAATAGCTAGTGATGAATAAAAAGGGGAGCTTGCCCACCAAGGAGGCATTATGAAGATGATAAAGAAATCAAAACATAAAGATGATGAGAAGAAAGAAAGGAAGCATAGAGCAAAAAAACAAAAAGGCATGAAACAATGGTGCAACATAAAAGGATGGAATGCTGTGCAAGCATAATGTCAACAAATGGACATAGATTGCAAAGCAAGACCATATAAGAATAACATTGATTTAAGCAAGATGAGGTACGGACACTGACAATCTTAAGCAAGGAGGAGTTATGTACTCCAAGGCACTACAACAGGGAAAACTCATTTTTAATTGTATCGATATTTCGAAAATAACAATTATCATAAAAAATAATTTTAAATTAGAGAAAGATCATTATGAAATTCGTAACTAGTACCTCAATTATATTTTTGTTATTATGAAAAGATATATGAATTATTTGTAAAAAATGTACGAAATATGCAACTAAAGAAATGGCACTTCATTTAGTGCTTATCATTGAACAAAGAAAGTTACAGCATCGGAGTAATTTGCTGTCAATTTCCAACAACTATGAAGCATGACCAAATCCAAAAGTAGACAACCAAAAGGATTTTGAAGCTCCAACTAATTTCCAAATGTTCAAGGTACTAATTTGGAGATCGCTTTCAAACTCATTGATTTCAAAATTGTTGAAAAAAATCAAGGGAGAGATAAAACAATGAAAATCAACGAAACAACATGAAGCAACAAGAACAATTTCTGGGCCATACCAGGACACATGCTACAAGTTGTCAATGCACACATTGTAGTGCACCGGCCATGTGCCGCATGTGAAGGTGCATGAGCACACACAAAAGGGCACGACATACTAGGAGAGGGCATTTGCATGGGGCAGGCACACGTGTAATGACCAACTACATACATGTTTGCATGCTAGAGTAGTAACCACTCTCCTGGATAGCCCACTAACACAGGTGTACAGATGCTGGGTGTGCGGTTCACGCAAGTAGATTGACTAGAACAGGTGTAGAATTTCAAATTTTTGATCAAAATCACATCTTTTTTGTTTTATAATTAAATATTATACCCAAACCTCTATAAAAGGGATGATGTGGATGTATGAAATAAATAAGGACTTCTATAATGTACAAACTTGAAAAATTTAGGGAATTCTAAGAATTAGAAGTTCATGAATTCAAAACCACTTGAATTGATTCTTATAGAATCCAATCCTTTTAAAATAAAATTCCTCCTCTCCATTCACCTTGTTCCTTTGCTTCTAGCCATTTTCACACTTTAACTTCCACTATTGCTATTCTAAAAAAATGTGCTAATGAGGGCTCAAAGTGAAAATACCACACAAACAAATCAAGTACTTCATTAAATTCAACATGAGTTTATTGTATATGTGCAACTGATTTTTTCCCCTTGAAAACATAGAATTGGATATGGATAGTATAAAATAATTTAAGACTACACAAGCTAGTGTATTAATAATGACAACACTTTTATCCAAAGCTTATAAGGTCCTAATTAATTTTAATTTATATCTACTGTGTTAAGCATCTTTGATAACCTTAATAGCTCGCAGCCTTATGTTTTAATTATTGTCAGGTCAATTACACAGGTAGTATGGGAATTCATGCAATAAATTCCTAGTAAATTTAAATCTAGTAAATTGAATAAAGAACCTGTGAGAGGCTGATGTTACAAATCATAGAAGTATTTGCATTTCCACCAAGAGAAGGCTACAAATGTTAGTTAACTTGCTATCCTGATATGGTACATGACCACAAGATCACAATCTTACACGAGCAATAAAATTGACAAGTAAAAATATTATGATGCAACATACGCTTGGCTTTCAATGACATCTCTTAGTTTTTTTAATTACAGTACCAAGGGTCATTAAGCACTTATTTACATACGAGCCGTCTCTTAAGCACACACCTTCTGCACCAGTTTTAACTACAAATTTTGATCCAGCAAGATCGACCAAATTCTATCGAAAAAAAAGGAAAATGTTGTGCAGACCATCAAGAATTATTCTAGAAAGAAGCATAAGAGATGACAAACAAACAAAACAAAAAAGAATGATCATTTTGTCACCAAAAGAACATACCTGAACAAATAACGAACAGCATCAAAACAATTAATTGAATCAACTTCTCCACTTCTCTCCCTTCTTTCAAGAATCTGGAACTAAATTTAATTAGTTGAGATACTTAAAAAATGTTTGACAGAAAGCACAATAACAAACAAATATACATGCCATACAAAAATTTCTATGGGAGTGGCTACCATAAGGTTTCATGTTTGTCTCCCCAATGTATCTATGAACTATAAAATAAAAGAAATTGTGCCCTTAGGTTGCAATGCTACAACGATATAATCGAAATGAGGAAATGTTGTTTTGGTGTTAGATTCACCAAATTCCATGGGTTGAAGAACTTGCCTAGGGGAGGTAACAATCTCCTCATTCAAACCAGCAACATATATGCCTCTCTTCATAAATAAGCTAGAACTCATAATTCAAATAGAAATAAATAAAGTTCATAGGGATGCAACATAGAACCATATTGAACAAATTGCAAATATACCTCAAGTGATTTGTGAATTTGCAACTTTCGATTCCCAGGAGCCAACAAGTCATTGATCTCCTCATTGTATAAAACACTCAAACAAGAAACTCTATCCACTTTCTAAATCACAAAAATATAAAGCTAAATAGTTATGCAGAAAGTACAAGATTAAACTAACTTTTGCATAAACTTTGATTACTTTTAGAGATGAAACATTAAGCTAATAATTACAAGCAGATCTATGTTTGGAAGATGAAAAACATTTTTATAAGTTAGGGACTTCTATGCTGTAAATAAGGATATGGATGTTAAACTATTTTATTAGTTCAAAAAGGCAAGTGCAATAAAAGCAAAAAATTAACACAAAAAATAATCCACTAAATGGAACACACCAAAAAAATATAAAACATAGTGACAATAAATTATGAATAAATATTCATAAAAAAAAGCTGGAAGGATTTGTATTATAGAGGTAAATGACCTCTTGAATAATTCTGAATAACTCATGAATAGAAAGTGGTATCATTCCTGATTGACTGGTAGATCTTCTCATGGTATACATCTTACCACTGCTTGTTTGTCCATATGCAAAAACTATACTTGTTAGAAAAACGTTTTATCGATATGAAATAGCATGTAAAACAATTATTGCTCAAAATGTTTTCTACAACATATGCACTTATGCAAATTCAACCACTGGAAGAAAAGATAAACCATAAACTGAAATATAGGTTTAAGAAAACTATACCTGTTTGAGTGCACAAAATAAGAGGAACTTATATAAAAAATCAAAGAATCGAATTTGATAAAATTCTTAAGCTCACATAAAATAATGCCAAAGTTTGTAGGCTAATCCAAAGAAAGATTTTGACATATTCTATAATGGAAAATACTTATGATCTGATCTGTATTGAAATGATCTTTCAAATCATCCATACTCAATTGAAAATCAAAACATAATTTAGAGAAGACTCAATTTATATAAATTTATTAGTTTAAGCTATAGTCCATTTTCAAGAATGACTAGCAACTTATAACTTATTTCCTCCTTTTTTTGTTGTGCCTTGAAAAATATGAGCTCTCAAAAGTAAGACATATATGTAATAAAATTATAACAAAGAAGAAAAGTTGGCTAATCTATGTGGAATAATTGTCAGCCATTGTTTGACCAAGTGACCTTAAGATATGACCTTAACATCACAACGTAGTATACTTCATTCTTCCTTTGAGCCATCCAAACAAGTTTCCCAAGACTCTATTTTAAAAGCTTGACTACATTCCTCATCAAAGGAATTGTTTTCATCAAACATTGTTCCGAAATACCTCTTTGATTTTGTAATCTTGAAAGAAAACTTGCAGCATAAAATATTTTGATTCTTCTATATAATAGTTCTTTATGATTTTCTTTCTACAACAAATATTAATCTTTCCAAGAACCAAAGTCAAATATACTCCTCTATAATTAACATAAAATATATATTGCTTTTTTCCAATGTTAACATTTTGAATACTTATAATAATATGGACCATACAAAATAATTTAATGAACTAGTAAACATGTATATATCCTTGTTGTGCTCATGTCAAATTACCTGAATTTAAACTACGTAATATTGTTACTGAACAAATACACTTTAAATGATTAATGTAGCAAACTAAATGAGATGAATTGGAAGTCCACAGAAAAGAGTTTGAAAATGATCAAGGCAACCAAGTCTAGAAACTGTCGATAGAAATTTCAGAAGCTATGACTAAGATCTCAAGTAGTGAATCCAAGGTTTGTTATGTTTTGAATGCAAATTAAGGATTTGTGGAGTTTAGTGACTTTGGTATTATATTTCTAATTTTTTGCTCTCATTCATTGTGCATGGTTTTTCTTTAGGCTGCTATTCCATTTTTGCTGCTTTCTTTCTTTGATCCATATTTTCATAGAAAAGTTCATCTCCATTGTTTTTGGAACTTCTTACATGTAGTAAATTCAAGCTTTGAGGTATGGACTTCCTTCTATGAAAATTTCTTGTCACAATTACTACTCATTAATGTTTTCTTGAATTTCCTAAGATCTCATGTGATCACTTCACTACATGATATGGATTCTTGTGTGACATGCTTAATTCATTTTATGAATGGGCCATTTTTTTCTTTCCATGTTGATTCCATATAAATCTAATTGCTCTCTATCTTCTTTAAAAATGATTTAAGATTAGTCACATTTTCGAACAAGGATTGGCAAAGAACAAAAGTTAAGTAGATTGCCTAATATCATTGGACCTTAAATTCATGGATAAAATATACACCAGCCTATGACCAACTCTACCACACTATTCAACCTATCAGTTCAATAGATCAGGCAGTCAAACCATGGAATTGCATCCTCTAAAATAGTCTACTAGTCCAATAGGTTTCTTCCAAGTCTAGATTCTATTTAAACTAAGTAAAGGGCTGTGTTAAATGAGCAAGTGCTACCACATTTTCTTGGACGACTGAACAAAAAAGTCAGTCCAAGACACAAGAACTATTATACGATATCAAAATATATGTACTTTAGTTAGAATGTTGATGGAATTTTTGAATATAATTATTCAATGAAAGACAAATGTTGTGCATTTAAAAAGCTAAATAGATATGACAAATGGTAAAATAATTTAATACTATAGGATTTAAGATTAGACAATTAGGTTAGAAACATGATAGAATTAGAATTGTCATAATTTTGAATAAAAATTTAAAAGGTGTAATAAATGTTATGAGGATTAGTGAAAGGATCATATCTTCAATGATCATTATAACAAAGCAAGCTATATGTTGGCAATGACCACTCCTAAAAAAGGTCTAAATATGTTAAGAAAAAGTTTAGATTGATTTGGAAAAGTTAACACTAAGCATCAATGAAAGCATTTTTAATTTTAATAGACTTAAATAGCGTATAAGTAAAAAGAAAAATAATTTAAACAATATCTTGGTGGTTATTGATTGGGAAAGTTAATAAAGATAATAAAATTATTTTCTAGTCAACTTTAGCATATGATTTTATTATTGCTTGTACTTTTTTAAGAAACGAAAGGAGCTTTATTGCTTGAAAAGAAACATCTCTTAAAACACATTGATTGTTTCTTAAATCGGAAAAACAAACTTCAAGATTGTAAAGGTTTTAAGGTGATACCATGAAATGTTTGGCCATCCAATATCAATTAATGATCTAAGATGTCCACTTCAAAAGGTACAAGAGATAAAACAAATGAATTACTCAAGAATAGAAAATATTAACTTAAAGATAAAAAAGATATTTATTCAAGGATAAAAGTCTTAGATTTATGTTATAGAAGACAAAGCAAAACACAATTATATGCAAGATAACATTGCCAATTATATTTGTTATACAACTAAGTTAGTGCATGGAATATCTAAAAAGTTTGCCCAAAATTAAAAAATCAACTTGTTCGTAGAAACAAGATGTTGAAACTGAGGTTAAAAAAAATTTCTTATAAAACATGACTCAAGTGTATAAGTATGGAGAATTCAAAGAGATATATGCTAGCAAAAAAAACCACAAAGTAATGATAAAAAAGAAACAAACATTAAAAACTTGCATAAGAATTTGAAGATTAAAAACAGAGAAAGGTACATACATTGACCTGCCAAAAAAAATGGAAAACCAATATCTATGTCAACTAAAATGGATCAAAATTGTCTATAAAAAAGTACCAATGGATGATGATGATGATATTAAAATCGACAAGAATAAGTTGAGCTATATACCTACTTCCTATATTGATAACCACAAGTTAATCCTCAAGGACATCCCTTGATAGGTTATCTCTTTAGCACGAGTATCAACAACTTCCCAATAATGATTAGCATTCATAATTGACACCTTCAACTAAAGTATCAATGGCCTCTAACACACCTCGATAACCATCGACAAGCTTAAAAATATCTCATGATCATAGATAAGCTTCATCAATTAAGTTCAACTATCTCTCACAGCAAACTCTACCTTGAGACAACTCATCATGCATTTGCTTCACCCTTTGGCTAATTTTTTAAGATGAATTCATAATTATAAAATATTTGAACTTCAAAAACACAATCCTACCATGTTAACCCTATATACAACCTCAACAATATCAATTATATCATATACATCAATGGCATGCCCGTTTGGCACATTAGACATAAACTGTGGCACTATTACAATAGAAAAAAATTGAAATCAACCAAAACCAATAAGGCTAGACACTACAATTTGCCTCTGCCTTCCAACTAAGACTTCCTTCTTAATCAAGAAGAATTTTGGGGAATAAATCTACACTAATTTGCCATCCATCCAAATACCCACCCTTCTATTGATCATAATTGCCTTCATCTATAACTCTTTGCACTTCCTTTATTTGTTTCATCATTTCATAAAACCATAGCCTCCTCCTTGAAACTATAGAGCTCCATTAGCCACAACCATAAGTGGTCACAATGTTTCCTCATTGCCATTGATTCCACCATAGTCGACTACTATGAGTTCACTTCCTTATCCCTCACCTTGTCATTCTTCCTTTTCTTCTTCACATCATCTTGTGAATCATCTCATATATTATCTTATGGTTTCTAATTTTCCTTTTTTAGTTAATTGATTAATTAATGCAAAACTTTTAGTGAGGAAACAAAATAAATCTATGGTATTATTTTCTGAGTTCTACATTTACAAGAAAAAAAATTTAGAATAATTTGTTAAATTAATTATTTAGACCTAATAATTAATTCAATATTTGGTGAAAAAACAACTAATGATGTTATTCATGTAATTTGAATATGTTGTTAACATGATTGCCATACTTAAGATGCTCAGGTCGAACTTGCAGTAAATAATTTATTTGATTAGAAGATCTTAACTCTAGATTTTGTGCACACCATTAATCACTACTCAAAAACTACTGAGAGGGATGTGCATTATAGATCTATTTAGGAGTTCTCTAGAAAAATGAAGCATCAAGGAATGCACACGTGCCCACTAGTTAGATAACAACTCCAACAAAAAAAAGAATTTTTTCATGCTTAAAGGAATTGATAGAAGGGCACCACTAAGAGTGGGGCCTATAACTTAATTTGACTCAACACAAGAAAGCTTACGACTGTAGACATAGGAAGGATTGATATATTAAGAACTCCTCTATTATATGGGTGTTGATGCATGGTTCTTCTAAGTTGGTTGAGAGATTTCTCTGGTTAATTCCTTTAATGAATGAAACACTAGCTTGCTAACTAGCTATGTTGGTGCAAGCCCTGTGGCCAGTTTCTTAAACTAACTATGGGGGCATACGCCATAGACATTTGAGGCAATAACAAGTGAATGATGCTCTGAGATATTCTTGGCCGCACGTGCACTGTAATGATGTATGTAACGACTCGATTGCATTGGTTGAAAGATCTGGGTAATCTTACGAAACTTTCATTATGATGGGGTTATATCATTGCAATCGTCATTTTTTAAAGAGAAATTCTTAGAAAGTGTAATTCATTAACTCACATTAACTATGTGTCTACCATTTATACACATAACCGATCACTTTGATCAATTAAATGGTCTAGTAAAGTGTTTGAATTGTTATGATGTGGCTTGTTTGTCATATGAACCTTGATGAGAAGTCCATTGAACCTTTTCCATTGGGAAAGAAGAAGTCACAAAAAAGTTCTCATATGTGAACTAACGAAAGGATCATGAATGAGAGCAATGAATGATAAAGTGATATATAAAACGTATAGGGGAGTGAAGGATGTTTGATGTCACATTCTTCTATTGTGTGCATTTTCCCCACCATGTGTAGCTGGCTGCTATGGGGGATTAATGACAATGTATAGGCATGGTCATGCACCAAGGGAGGGCAAATGTCAAGCTAGCAATGAGTTTGTTTTGTGTCACTAGTTTTGTTGGGGTTTTGTAATCAATCATCAAATGAATCTTGATGAAGGATATCTTGTATTTTGCATTGATGAAGAACATAATGAAATGTGATACATGTTGTGAATTATAGAATCCCATGAACCAGACTTTTTTTGAAGTTGTATAGCATAATGTGAAAGGTTGTGGGCACACCATGGAGGCTTGCCTATGTGCAAGGTTGAAATGAAACACATTGATAGTCATTGAAGTTGGACAGCACGATCTGGCATTTAAATCACTTTTTCTTCTTTACAAATTTTCATAGCCCAATAAGATTCATTCCTATGCCATAATAGATTCATTGCAAAAGATTCCTCATAGGTTTCAAAACTTTTGCCCACTTGCTTGCAATCACTATTAAAATGCTACTTATAATGGTTCTATATGTGTAGCAGAAAGTGTCACTTTTTTACCATATTTATTACTTTTGATTTCTTGGGCATGGATGTGGAGTTGAACTATTAGGAATAGTTGCAATATGTGGTTTGGAGGGGCAATATGTAGCTTGCAATGAAGCAAAAATTGGTTGGTGTAATATACTCTTGGGTTTGTGCTATCTTGGCTACACAGTTACCCACATGCAGAAAACTGCACACACTGTAGCACTGTGTGCACATTCGATAGTCATTGTTCATGCTCCTAGTCACATCCTATAAATAGTGTTATAGGGGCTCTCAATGTGTAAATTCTTTCATATTTTAAGCCGTACTAGTTGCTTGTTCTTGGATAAGGTGAAGCCACATAGGGAGGCTTTGCTTCTTTGTTGATAGGGTTATCACAATGTGTAATTTACAACAAGAAAGTTTTGGGATGGTGTGGCCCACAACAACACACATGTTGGATGGAGTTATCTACATTATGGTTTGTGCAGGATTTACTATGGCACTTGCTTCTTGTTCTTGCAGTTGGATGCACAAAAGAGCATTGGGTGCACTATAGCACCAGCTCTGCACTGTTCATACATTTGCTAGCAAATTTACAAGTGTAGTAGCTAGTTTGCATGCTCATTATTACATCCAAAGCACGTGGCTATTAGGTTGGCAAAAGTGAAAATTCTTTTTCAAGTTTTAGTACTTTTGATTATTAGCCCGTGGAAAAGATGATACCTAATTGGGATACATACCATCCTCCTTGATGGAATTATTACTATATGTAATTTGTAAAGAGGATTGTTCTTTATTGTATGGCTAAAGACAAAGTAGAAGTTGGATGGCAAATGTGCTCTTTGGTTTGTTCATGTGGAGCTTCATCTCTAAAAAGTTTAGCTTTTTAGGGGATTTCAGTGTTGTGGGCTTAAGGGACATGGATATGGTGATTCCTTATTGGGATACATGCCTTCCTTATTGGTGAAATTAGGAAAATGTTTAATCCATGAAAGGCATTATGTCATGTGGTGTAACCCACAGTGAAGCAAAAGTAGTATGGAGGAATATAAGCTAGGGTTCATGCATGTTGTGCTTCCTTTCTAGCGACATGTGGTTTTCTACTATTCTCAAGTGTAGATGCCAGTCCATGCATGGTCTATGGCATCTTTTGCATGGTCTATGGGGTTCTATAAAGTAACTTGTTTTGGGATTTTTAGAAATATAGTTTGCTAGTGTATGAATAAGGTGATGCTCTATTTGGAGACATGCATTCTTCCTTTACTGATTGCTCACAATATGTAATCTACAAGGGGCAATGTGCAATGTAATAAGGCCTACAGTGATGAAGAATTTGAAAAAAGCAATATGCACTATGGTTTGTTTATGCTTGGTTGTGGCTCAAGTTATGTTTTGATGCTGTTACATGCTTGGTAGAGCACCAGGCATGTTGCAACACTGTGTTAGTGTACATCATCTAATTCCTACACACCCTTCTACATGCTTTGCGAGTGACTTATTTTGCTTACAAAGGGGAACTTTTTTTTTGGGATTTTTAGTACTATAGGTAGCTGGCACATGGATAAGGAGATTCCCAATTGGGAGACTTTCCTTCCTCCTTGAAACTACCCAAATACTTAATTTTTAATAGGAAATAAGTGACATAATGTGGCTTAAGGCAAAGTGAAAGTTGGAGGGCATAATATACACTAGTGTTTGTACATGCAAGGCTATGCCCTTAGTAATGAACTATAGAGAGCTTTGAGCACTATAGCATAGTTTCTTCTCCTAGTAGAGAGTCTGTGCCAATCTAGTGGCATCATGTCCTTGTGGTTGGTGGGTACTACAAAGTCTAATTTTCTTTTTCTTTGTTTTTTAGCATTACGATTTTCTATTTCTTGGATAATGTAAAGCCCAATTAAAAAATTTGCCTTCTTTATTGACGTAATTGTTACCATATGTAATCTCGAAGGGGTAATGAATAGTGTGGCATCGTTCATGGTGAAGTAGTAGTTTGATTGTGTAGATGCACTAAGGTATTTTCAAGTAGGGTTATCACACAAATTTTGTTTTGCTAGAGTTGCGCATGATATAGTGCAATAGGCATGTTGTAGCACTAGTAATGCACTATTTGCATGAGTGACAGCCAATATGTGCCTTTAATTTTTATTAAATGTGTGAAACTATTGAGGCTCATAAAGTGTTTCTTCTTTTGAGATTCTTAAAGCTTTGGATTACTGGCACAAAAATAAGGTGTTGCCTTATTGAGAGATTTTCCTTCCTCCACCACATTTTTGCAACATGTAATCCACAAAAAGCAACATGCTACATAGTGTAGCCCATGATGAAGAAAAAGTTGGATTGTGAAATATGTGCCACAATTTGCCCATGTTGGGCTTCAAGCCAAGCCATATGCGGCCTACGACATCCTATGAACATTGTTGATGGGGAACACAAATTGTAATTTTGTTTTGGGATTTTTAAAACTTTAAATTGTTGGTGCATGGATAAGGGCATAACCGATTGGGAGACATGCCTTCCTCCTTGATGGAATTGTTGAAATATGCAATCTAAAAATATGTGATCGAATATGGCGAGTGATAAAATTGTATGTTTGATGGTGCAATATGCACTATGTTTGTGTATGATGGGCTTCATCCCTCATCATGTGTGGTAGTCCAAAGTGCTCACCTATGATAGCATGTCCTCACGTGGTTTGTAACATCCTATGTGAGCCTAGTGTGGCCCAAAAAGAGTAAATGTTCTTAGATTTTTAGCAATATGGGCTGTCGACGAATAGATAAGGTGATGTCTTATTGAGAGATTTGCTTTATTAACTGAATTGTTAAAATATGCAATCCAGAATACGCAATTAGTGGTCTAGTGCTACCTAAACAATGTGGGAGTTAGATGGTGCAATAAAAGCTAAGG
The DNA here is from genome assembly GCA_023846275.1 of Vanilla planifolia. Lineage (NCBI taxonomy): Eukaryota > Viridiplantae > Streptophyta > Magnoliopsida > Asparagales > Orchidaceae > Vanilla > Vanilla planifolia. The sequence goes on along the minus strand of JAIUJO010000123.1, from coordinate 964,267 downwards.
TTTGTGCATATTGAGCCATGTCTCTAGCTACATGAAATAGAGAATTATGTGGGCTTCAACATCATGTCTAGCAAAATCTTATTCAAGTCGCTAGTAGGACCCATAAAGTGTAACCTTTTTTTAATTTTTAAAACTATGAGTTGCTATTGCTTGGATAAGATGATGCTCTAGCAGAAGACGTGTCTTCTTCTTTGATAAAATTGTCGTGATATGCAAACCATAAGAGGCAATGTGAGACATAGTGTGGCTTACAACAAAAACACAAATTGGTGATGCAATATGCACTTGGGTTTGTGTAAGTAAGCCTTGTTGTAGCCCTAGCTTCATGCACGACAGAGCACTTGGCAAGTTGCAACACCAGTGGTGCACTGTCACGCATGTGGCTATCGGTGTGCTCTCTTCCTCCTACGTTCAATATGTTTGTCTATATTAGCCCACAAAGAGTACATTCTTTAGGGATTATTTGCATTATTGGTTATTGGTTCTTTGATAAGGTGATGATCTACTTGGAGTCTTAGCATCCTCTTTGACAGAATTTTCATTACAAGTTTCAACATTGGGTCTATGCAGTGTGGTGTGGCCAGCAGACAAGTAGAGGTTGACGATGTGATATGCATAAGGGTTTGGGCATGCTAGGCTTCATCCTTAACCACACATTGTTTTCCATTGTTCGTGCACGAGACAAAAAGTCCATGTGTTGCCTATGACATCTTTTGCATGCTACTGGTAAGGCTAGTATAGTGTAACTATTTTTTGGCATTTTTTCCTTCAGGTTTCTGGCATAATTATAAGGTGATGCCTTCTTAGTAGACTTTCCTTCTTACTTGACAAAATTATCATAAAATGCAGCATGTGTGACACATGGTTAAGTGTAAGTTGGATGGTGAAATATTTGCTAACGTATGTGTGTCATGGGCTTCATCCTTAGCTTTGTGCAACAGTACAAAATGCTTACACATGGCTAAAAATGTTCTGCTTATGACTAGTGTGACCCACAAAGTGTAACTTTTTTAGATTTTTAGTGTTGTGGGTTGTTGGTGGATGTATAAGGTGTTGTGCTATTAAGATATTTTCCTTCTTTCTTGAATTGTTGCGATATGCATTACGCAAAGGGTGAGGTGTAGCACCAAGCATCGTAGGTGAAGTAGAGGTTGGACGGTGCAATATGTACTATGTATTGTGCATGGTAGGTTATCTTCCATGGTTCACAAAGAATAGATGATTTGGATTGTGATAGCTCTATGCTCAATCACTGTAGCAAGAATAGCCATTGCCTTATTTGACCCTTTGTGTGCAGCTTGTTAGGGAGCCAAAGTGTTACTATTTTGTAGATTTTTGCATTGCAGGCTACTGATGCATCGATATTTTAATGCCTTATTAGTAGACTTGCCGTTTTTGTTCATGAAATTCTCGCAATATGCAATTCATAAAGGCAACAGTGTAGTGCAGTGTTGCCTACAATGAAGTGAGAGTTGGATGATACAATATGCATTAAGCTTTGTGCATGTTGGTCTACGACCATAGTTACATGATCCTATAGCTGGGTGCAGTACAACACTTTATGCACACAGTAATGCACTAAGTGGAATTACTGAAGCCAGTTCACTCACAACCCTATGATATATTGTGCTCATGGTGCGTGGAGCTCAAAATGTTTGAAGTTGTTTTATTATGTTTAATGTTGTCGATTGTTGGCTCTTAGATAAGGTGAAGCCCACCACAGCAATTTTCATTTTGCATGTTCAAAGTGCCACTCTTTGCTCTTTGTGTGGGGCATTGTGTTGTGTTGTTTTGCTCGTGTTGTAGTGAAAATTTTGTGGTGCCTCGTTGCCATGAAAACTCTTTCCCTTCATGGAGAAACGAGTGGTTTCTATAGAAAAATAAGATAAATTGCTCAAGAAATTTGCATTCCAAGATGTTAAGGAGATTGAGAGTAATATTCTTCATACTAAATCATGTAAGAATCAAAATAGTATAAAATTTACAATAACAATTGTTTCACCATGAGTGAACCTCATTTGGAATTACTATAAAATACTAAAATAAATAAGCATAAATAATAAAATATTACTATTTTATATTAAGAAAAAAGTTCTTTAAGACAAAATGGGATAAATTGATGCAATGTAACATAACCAACTCAAATGCATGTACAGATTATGTGAAGGAAGCAATATGGTTTAAAATAATAAAATAAAGTTTTAAGGTAAAAATTTGAGGAGTTGAGATAAGTTCAATAAGAAAGTTACATTCCAAGATATAAAAGAGATCAAGTGTAACATTCTCAAGCATCAAATGTGGTAAAACACTGAATGCGACCTAAAATGTACAAGATTACTAGAAAATAAAATATTTTAAAATTTTAAAATAAATATTTAATTAGGTAGTGTTCATCTAGAGAAGTTGAACAAAGTTATATTTGTCTTGATTGAACCACATTTACAATTACTGTGAGTTACCAAATAAAGTAAGTACAAATGATAATAAATTATTATTTTAATTTAAATAAGTATATAGTGGTATTGGAATTAATTAAATAGAAGTAATGTAATTTTACCAAATCAAAGGGATGTTTATGTCACATAGAGAAGAGCATGACTTTCATAGTAATATAACCAAACCAAAGATAAATATTTTAAAAAAATGTTGAACACATAAAAATATTAATTTAATTGTGTAGAGCTTGCAAAACATTTTCTAGGGATATTTGTTTCATCTAAATCGGAATAGTTTTGGTATTTTTGTGAATTATCAATGTAAATAAGCATAAATAAGATTAAATTATTATTTTTTAGAAACAATTAAACATATATTAAAGTTGAAATGAGATAAAGTAGAGAAACTTAATATAGTCCTACAAGAGTGACATAAAGGTCATGTGAGAGATTTAGAGTTACACATTAATACAACCAAATCAAAGCAAAAAACTTTAAAGAAATCTAGTAAATTGTCAGTAAAACTACATTTCGAAATGTTAAGGTAATCAAATGTAATATCCTCGATCATCAAATTATTTGCACTTAAAATGTCTCACAAACTATGCAAAAACCTAAAAAAATAAAGTATTTGAAAAGCATGTGGATCACATTCATGCTTCCTAATATCCCTTTTTTTCTACCTTAAAGGAGAGAAATAACATGTAAATTATAGTAAGATAATGCATACACTTCATTCTCTTTGTCAATCTTAGAGTAATAGCATGTAAGGGTGAAAGGATATTTCATATATCTAATGTTATTATAAATTTGATAGTTACAACATATAATATTAGCATGACATTATTGAAATATAACACTCTTCATCAATCTAAAAGCTACAATGCATTCCTACATGATTACTTGAAGATTCTCTTATGTGATGCTTGTATTAGTCGATCATACTTGTTCAATTATTGTAATTACATCTCCTATTGTTGGAGTTAACTTCCTCTTTCCTTTATAATTGTGTACTACTTTGATTGACAATTATCCTTATATGTGTTGTTGCAGTCATATTTTAAGAAGACAAATTACTATCATACATAGGTGGATTTAATGCTTATTTTAGTATTCTACTAATATGATAACTATGTCAGACATAATATTCTTTCTTAATAGTTCATTCATGCCTACCTCTTTATTGTTGTTTCAAAATGGTACTATACATTTTCCTGATATTGTCATGTTCAATATTCGCAATTGAGCCTTCAACAAAGCTTTTAGCCCTCATTAAAACATAAAATCAACTATTATAAAATTGTATAACATTGACCAAACACGTTTTGCATTGACGCCATATGAACGACATATTAAATTAGGAATCACATACATTGGATAGCAAATTTGATGACAAAAGTTTCTTTATTCAATAATAGAATTTAATCCTTTAATATTTTTAATTTTATTGCATGTTACTTCTCATCTGATTATTCAACTAGAACTATCCAATTTTGTTCCACTTTATGAACAAATGCTTAGCACTTTAGCCACACATTATGAAGTCTAAATTGCTTTGTGCTTGAAGTATATTTTTGTATAAAGTGAATATGCATTTGGGTGTGATTATATCTTGTGTTACATGGTTGGTGCAATATAATTGTGGGAATTAGTTCAATCCAAGCTTAGTTCACCAATATTTTATTTTGTCTATTCCAAAACAACCTATCATTCCTTTCACTAGCCCATGTGAATTAAGGCTATATGAAATGGAATTCCTTTAAACTACACTAATTAATACAATCTATGAGTTTATACATTACTTTTAACTTTGGTAAGGAATGTCTTTTGTATTTATCAGGAGGAGGAATTCCATTAAATCACCTCATACAGTCCATAGCCTATTGGTGCCCTTAACAGTGTTATTCAGATTCTTTCTAATGTCCTTCATTGAGATTGTGGGCGATTAGTGTAAATGAATGTGCAATAAAATGATGTATTCCATCGTGGTTTTTTAATAAGAAAATGAATTAAGTTCTCCTGATTCTCTAAAATTTTGCAATCCAATTCTTTCTTATATTGTAACCAAATCTTGTTGGAGACATTTGGTACATAGTAGTCACAGTGCACCCTCTCTATCAACTAGGACATCTTATTTCAATGTTCTACTAGTTCCAATAGTGAAATCATAACAATTTTTTGTTTTAAAAAAGTGGTTTAGCTTACTAATCAATCTTTTATTTGATGCTCCCATGATATTCAATACGAGAATGTTATTCATTGTAAGTCATTTTTCATCAATTTGAATGCCTTAAGAGTTTTTATGGGATTCTTCATTGCAAATAAGTTTCTCATGTGTTTTTTTCAAATTTCTCTTTAAATATTTACTATGAACTAGGGTAAACTCTTCCTCTTAACATTGGGTTATCCTTAAATTCTTATGTTTATCCTTAATCTCACCACTAAATTCTTTAAGTGAAGAAAGTGTATTCTTACTTATCTTGTTCAATTGAAGCATCCAAATCAGAAAGTGAAGTGAATTGTAAAATTTTCCTTTAAATGTTTTTAAGAATGATGTAATCATCTATTATCTGGTTGAAGACGATAATTGTCTCTGTGCTAAAAGATTTAATAATTCATAGGATATTGAGAATCTCCTTTGCTATTTCCCCACCAAATGAAGCTTTTACTTGTTCTTGACTAGAGTTGAACACTATAGCTGACATTCTATAGCAACTTTTGTACAGTTCCTTTCAATTGTGAGCTTTGTCCAAGTGTTGTGTCATTTTAGTCTATTTTGTTATCATATTCACCAATATTGATTTAATTCAATTCAATTCCCCTAATGTACTTCAATCTTTAGAAAGCTCTATCATAATTTGTTGATTTTAAGGAAATTTAATTTATTTGAATTATTCTATATTGTGGCCAAAATTGCAATAGCCTTTAGTGTGATTTGATAGATTACCATACTTTGTTTAATGTAGTAATCAATCTTCTTTTTTATCATAATTTGACTTGAAAAGTCATTTGCTAAATCCACCTCAAGGCAGTTATCATTTTGGCATTAACTTTTAAGGGTGTTTTAATTATAAAAGAGATTGGGTATAATCATACATTATTTGAAAAAATTTATCAATCGATGTTCAAATAAGATCTAAGCTAGTAATAGAGAAGGTTATGTGTTTAATTGAAAATCTTTGTGCCATATGGAAACCCTCACAAAATAATCTATTGTGTTCCCAGCTCTATGATGCAAACATTACAAGTAATCTTCCACTCTTTTTAATCTTATAAGAATGTCTCAATTGTTAATGCTTCCTACTATGAATGCAATTGAAAGAAAACAAATTTTCCTTAATCTTATGAATGCAATTGAAGCTACACTATTGCTCATGAGAGAAGTTACTTGTCAACAAGTGTTTAAAGGGAGAGTCCTTTTCGCAACTTTCAACTTGTTCAAATATGATGTCCATCTCTTCACTAAAGTATTTCATTTTGAAAACTTTAACTTGTGATGGATCTATAACCTAACCAAACACCTTTGGAAAAAGATTTGTTGTGGCTATTAATACACTTAAGACTCACCATACTTTTTTTTGAAGCCAAGAGGCTTGAGAATATTAAGAGAAAGAAATCGATGGTTTGAAAATCATACTAGTGCTATTGCAAATGGCTATAGTTGTCTTCTTTGTTTTATCTCTGACTAAAAATTCAAAGTTGTCATTTAACCATCTCTGTAGTTCCCAAAATTTCAAATCACCCACTCTTTCAAACTTATATAATGTGTAGCAATACCTTCATAATATTTGATATCATGATTAGAATAATTTCTAAGCTAATCTATATAGATTTGAAATAAAAAATTAACTGAGTTTCAATAAAAACATATAACATTATATTTATAAGTTATTTCTTATAATTCCTTAGATATGTAGAAAAATTGATTCCATTTCAAAAAGTTAAACTCTACTCAAATCAACAAAGCAAATGTTTCACCAAGACAATGTCAATTGAAGAAAAAGATTATTTCGTATGAAAGATTTTTTTGATCTAGCAATGGTTCCTTACTTTTGAAGGATTTTCAAAATCTAATTAGTATAAAGCCTTTTTCTGTTCTTCTTGATGTTACAAGCACATATTGCTAACTATAACATTGGCAAAAATTTTGTTCTATTATCCTCTTACAATTATGCGATGATTTTATCATAAAAAGTCCATATGCGTTTTCTCATTATATATATATATATAGATATATTTATATATTATTTCCAACAAAAAATAATGCAAGTTTCCACCATATCAACAATCTAATATGTTTTGTGACCCATGAGCATTGGTTTGACCATATGCTAGACTAAAAGTAGATCCACTACACAAAGCTTGATCATCAATGGTATTGATTTAATGTAGTTGTGCATGTGTAAGTGTAATATTGTGATCACACTATATTAGGAGGTTGCAGATTTGCCTAATATGTGTAATGTTTACCTTTTGTGGGATGATGAAGTGTAAATCACATCTTTGCTCTAAAAAAAAAAGAAATTATAAATTACAATTAAATAGTTTTAAGGAAAATAGTGTAGAATGCCGTAATTTCTAATTAAATATTGCCTGTGTCATAAGAGACTATGTTGTATTAATCCTTTCACCCTTAAGAGAATCTTAAATATTACTTTGTTTGATGGTTATCACATTTTCAATGTAATGATGAGAATATGTTTGCTCCAAGCCAATGGGACAAGCAAACTAAATTCTTTTTCAAATAAAAAAATGAAATCTTTACTAAAAGACCCTTTGGAAACTAGATATTTATTTGACACAATTCACCTATGTGGTGTATTGGAAAAAGATAAATTGACATAAACCTAATATGAACTTAGGCTTTCATTGATGACATGTTACTACACCATATTCAGACACTCACCTCTTTTCCAAATATGAAACTTATCAATTTCCACAACAATTTTTGTGTTATCACAAGAGTATTTTCTACTTTCAGTACAATGCATTGTTGTCTAAGTATTGTTTATTTGGTCAATTCCCCAGACAAAGATGATGATCATATCACTTCACTATGATGTATTGTTAGAACTATTCAATTTTACACTTCATCATCCCATGAAAAAGTAAACATTACCCATATTAGGCAAATCTGCAAGCTCCAAATATAGTGTTATTACAATATTACACTCACATTGTGCAATGAATCTACTTTTAGTCTAGCATAAGGTGAAACCAATGCTCATGGATCATGATTCATGTTAAATTGTAGATGTGGTGCAAACTTGCACTATAATGAGAAAATGTATATGGATTTTTTATGATAAAATCATCACTTAATTGTAAGAGGATAATAGAAGAAAATTTTTGCCAATGTTATACTTAGCAATATGTGATTGAAACATCAAGAGGAATAGAAAAAGGCTTTTATACCAAATAGATTTCGAAAATCATTCAAAAGTAAGGAACCATTGCTAGATTAAAAAATCTTTCACATTAAACAATCTTTTTCCTTAATTGACGCAGATGTTGTCTTGGTGAAACATTTGCTTTGTTGATTTGAATAGAGTTTAACTTTTTTATTGGAATTAAATTTTCAACATATCTAAGGAATTATAAGAAATAACTTATAAATATAATGTCGTATGGTTTTATTGAAATTCATTTAATTTGTTATTTCCAATCTATATTGATTAGTTTAGAAATTACACTAATAATGATATCAAAGATTATGAAGGTATTGCTACACAATATGTAAGTTTGAAGGAGAGGGTGATTTGAAATTTTGGGAACTACAGTGATGGTTAATTGGCAACTTTGAATTTTTAGTGAAAGATAAAACAAGACATCTATAGACATTTGGAATAGGACTAGTATGATTTTCAAACCATCCATTTCCTTCACTTGTGTTCTCAAGCCTCTTGGCTTGAAAAATAAGTATGGCGAGTCTTAAGTGTAGCACTAGCCACAACAAATTTTTTTCCAAAGGTAATTTGTTCGGTTATGGATCCATCACAAGTTAAAGTTTTGAAAATGAAATACTTTAGAGGAGATGGACATCAATTTTGAACCGTTTGAAATTTGCAAAAAGGACTCACCCTTTAAACACTTATTGACAAGTTACTTCTCTCATAAGCAACATTGTAGTTTCAATTGCATTCATGAGATTAAGGAAAATTTGTTTTCTTTCAATTGCATTCATGGTGGGATGCATTAACAATTGGGACATCCTTGTATGATTAAACAGAGAGGAAGATTACTTGTAATGTTTCCATCATAAAGCTGGGAACACCATAAATTGTTTTGTGAGGGTTTCCATATGGTAGAAAGATTTTCAATTAAACACGTGACCTTCTCTATTACTAGCATAGATCTTATTTGAAGATCGATTGATAAATTTCTTCTATAATGCAAGATTATACCCAATGTCTTTTGCAACTAAAACTCCCTTTAAAGTTAATGCCACAATGATAAATGCCTAGATCTTGATTTGGCAAATGACTTATCAAGTCATATTATGATAAAATAGTAGATGGATTATTGCATTAAACAAAATATGATAATCTATCAAATCACACTAAAGGCTATTGCAATTAAGGCCACAATATACAATAATTCAAATAAATCAAATTTCCCTAAAATCGACAAGCTATGATAGAGCTTTCCAAAGATTTAAGTACATTAGGGGAATTGAATTCAACTAAATCAGTTTTTGTGAATATGATAGCAAAATAGACCAAAATGATACAACACTTGGACAAAGCTTACAATTGAAAGGAATCGTACAAAAGCAGCTATAGAATGTTAGCTATAGTGTTCAACCCTTATCAAGAACAAGTAAAAGCTTCATCTTGTGGGGAAATAGCAAACGAGATTCTTAATATCCTATGAATTATTAGATCTCTTTACATAGAGGCAAATATAATCTTCAACCAGATAATAGATGATTATATCATTCCTAAAAACGTTTAGGGGAAAATTGTATAATTCACCTCACTTGCTAATTTGTATGCTTCATTTGAACAAGATAAGCAAGAATACACTTCTCCTTCACTTAAAGAATTTGGTGATGAGATTAAGGATAAAGATAAGAATTTGAGGATAATCCAATGTTGAGAGGAAGAGTTTACACTAGTTCATAGTAAATATTTAAAGAGAAATTTCAAAAACTAACATGAGAAGCTTTTAAGCAATGAAGAATCTTAAACACTCCTAAGACATTAAAATTGATGAAAAATGATTTACAATGTATAACATTCTCATTTTGAATATCACGGGAGCATTAAATAAAAGATTGATTAGTAAGATAAACCACATTTTTTAAACAAAAAATTATTATGGTTTCACTAATGAAGCAAGTAGAACATTGAAATAAGAAGCCTTAGTTGATAGAGAGGTTGCACTATGACCACTATGTACCAAATGTCTCGAACAAGATTCGGTTACAATATAAGAATGAATTGGATTGCCAAATTTTAGAGAATAAGGAGAACTTAATTCATTTTCTTATAAAAAAAATGATGGAATACACCATTTGATTGCACATTCGTTTACACTAATCGCCCACACTCTTAATGAAGGACATTAGAAAGAATCTGAACAACACTATTAAGGGTACAAATGGCTATGGACCATATGAGGTACTTTATTGGAATTTCTCCTCTTGGTAAACACAAAAGATATTCCTTACCAAAGTTAGAAGTAATGTATAAACTCATATATTGTATTAATTAGTGTAGTTTAAAGGAATTCCATTTCATATAGCCCTAATTCACATGGGCTAGTGAAAGGAATGATAGGTTATTTTGGAGTAGGATAAATAAAATGTTGGTGAATCAAGCATGGTTTGAACTAATTCCCACAATGATATTGCACCAACCTTGTAAAACAAGTTCTAATCACACCAGAATGCATATTCAGTTTATAAAATAATCTACTTCAAGCACAAAGCAATTTAGACTTCAAAATGTGTGGCTAAAGTGCTAAACATTTTTTCATATAGTGGAACGAAATTGGATAGTGCTAGTTGAATAATTTATTATGAAGTCACATGCAATAAAATTAAAAATATTAATGGATTAAATTCTTTAGTTGGATAAAGAAACTTTGGTCATCAAATTTGCTATCCAATTTATGTGATTCCTTATTTAATATGCCATTCATATGATTTCAAAATTTCAATGATAAGGTTAGATTTATACAAAATGTGCCTGATCAAAGTTGTACAGTTTCATATAGTTGATTTTATGCCTTGATTAGGGCTGAAAACTTTGTTGATGGCTCAATTGTGAATATTGAACATGACAATGTCAGGAAAATGTATAGTACCATTTTGAAACAACAATTAAGAGGTAGGTGTGAACGAACTATTAAGAAATAATTTTATGTATGACATAGTTATCATATTAGTAGAATACTAGCATAAGCATTTAATCCAAATATGTATGACAATAATTTGTCTTCATACAATATGAGTGCAATAATACATATAAGGATAATTGTCAATTGAAGCAGTAAACAATTATAAAGGAAAGAGGATGTGTAAGTACATCAATAAGAGATGTAATTACAAGAATTGAACGAGTATGATCAACTAATACAATCGTCACATAAGAGAATCGTCAAGTTATTATGTAGGAATGCACTGTGGCTTTCAAATTGATGAAGCGTGTTATATTTCAATAATGTCATGCTAATATTACATGTTGAAACAATCAAATTTATAATAACATGAGATATATGAAATATCCTTTTACCCGTACATGCTAGTACTCCAAGATTGATAAAGAGAATGAAGTGTATGCATTATCTTACTATAATTTACATGTTGTACCTCTCCTTTAAAGTAGAAAAAATGAGATATTAGGAAGCATCAATTCGATGCCCATGCTTTTCAAATACTTTATTATCTTAGGTTTTTGCATAGTTTGTGAGACCTTCAAATTGCAAATAATTTGTTGATCAAGGATATTACATTTCATTACTTTAGCATTTTGGAATGTAGTTACTACACAATTTACCCAATTTCTTTAAATTTTTTGCTTTGATTTTGTTGCATTAGTATGTAACTCTAAATCTCTCACATCCCCTTTATGTCACATTTGTATGACTATATTATGTTTCTCCATTTTATCTCATTTCAACTTTAATATATGTTTAATTTTTTTAAAAAATAATAATTTAATCTTATTTGTTCTTATTTACATTAATAATTCACAAAAATTGTGAAACTATTCTGATTTAGATGAAACAAATATCCCTAGAAAATGTTTTCGCAAGCTCTACAAATTAAATTAATATTTTTATACGTTCAATATTTTTTTAAAATATTTATCTTTAGTTTGGTTATATTACTATGAAAGTCATGTTGTTCTCTAATGTGATGTAAACATCCCTTTTATTTGGTTACATTATATTACTTCAATTTAATTAATTTCTATATCACGATATACTTATTTAAATTAAAATAATAATTTATTATGATTTGTACTTACTTTATTTGGCAACTCACAGTAATTGTAAATGTGGTTCAATCGAGACAGACATAACTTTGTTCAATTAGTCTAGATGAACACTACCTAATTAAATATTTATTTTATTTTTTTATAATATTTTATTTTCTAATGATTTCGTACATTTTATGTGACATTTAGTGTTGTACCACATTTGATGCATGCAGATGTTACAGTTGATCTCTTTTATATCTTGGAATGTAACTTTCTTATAGAACATATCTCAACTCCTTAAATTTTTATCGTAAATTTTATTTTATTACTTTTAAACCATGATGCTTCCTTTATGTAACCTTTACATGCGTTTGAGTTGGTTATATTACATCACATCAATTGATCCAATTTTTGCTTAAACAACTTCTTTCTTAATATGAAATAATAACTTTTTATTATTTATGCTTATTATTTTTAGTATTTTTTTTAATATTCCATATGAGGTTCACTCATTGTGAAATAGTTGTCATCGTAAATTTTGTACTATTTTGATTCTTACATGATTTAACATCAAGAATATTATACTCTATCTCATTAACATCTTGAAATAAAAATTTCTCTAGCAATTTATCTTATTTTTCTATGGAAACCACTCGTCACTCCATGAAGGGCAAGAGTTTGAATGGCAAAGAGGCACCACAAAATTTTAAATACAACACTAGCAAAACCACACCATGCAATGCCCCACACAAAGAGAAAAGAGTGGCACTTTGAACATGCGAAATGAAAAGTTGTTGTGGTGGGCTTCACCATATACAAGAACCAAAAACCCACAGCATTAAAAATACTAAAACAACCTAAAACATTTTGAGCCCCACCCACCACAAGCACAATGTATCATAGGGTTGTGAGTGAGCTAGCTTCAGCACTTCCACTTAGTCCATTATTGTGTGAATAAAGTGTTTTACTGCACCCAGCTATAGGATCATGTAACTATGGTCGTAGACCAACATGCACAAACCTTAATGCATGTTGTACAATCCAACTCTCACTTCATCGTAAGCAATACTGCGCTGCACTATTTCCTTTATGAATTGCATATTGCAAAAATTTCATGAACAAAAAAAAGCAATTCGACTAATAAGGCATGCATCAGTAGCCTGCAATGCAAAAAATCTACAAAATAGTTACACTCTGGCTCCCTAACAAGCTGCATACAAAGGGTCAAATAAGGAAATGGGTATGTTGCCATGGTGAGTGAGCATAGAGCTATGAAAAACCAAATTATCTATTCTTTGTGCACAATGGGACATAACCAACCATGCACAAAATGTATTACAGATTGCACCATCCAACCTCTACTTCACCTAGTATGCATGGAGCTACATCTCACCCTTTGTGTAATGCATATTGCACCAATTCAAGAAAGAAGGATAGTAATTTAATAGGGCAACACATTATACATCCACCAACAACCCACAACACCAAAAATCTAAAAAAGTTACTTTCTGGGTCCTACCACCCATGCGCACAACATTTTTAGCCATGTGCATGCATTTTGGACTATCACATGTTGCTAAGGATGAAGCCCATGATACACATACCATAGCACATATTTCACCATCCAACTTGCACATCACCATGGGTCACACTGTGCTGCATATTATGATAATTTTGTCAAGTAAGAAGTCATGAATACTAATAAGGTGGCACCTTATAATTATGTCAGTAACCTGAAGGCCAAAATGCCAAAAAATAGTTAAACAATACTAGCCAACTGGTAGCATTCAAAAGATGTCATAGGCAACACAGGACTTTTTGTCTCATGCACGAACAATGGAAAACTATGTGTGGTTAAGGATAAAGCCTAGCATGCACAAACCCTAGCACATATCACACCATCAACGTCTACTTCTCCACTGGCCACACCACACTGCATATACCCCACGTTGATATTTGTAATGAAAATTCTGTCAATGAGGATACTCATACTCCAAGCAGATCATCACCTTATCGAATAACCAATGAACCACAATGCCAATAATCCCTAATGAAGGTACACTTTGTGGGCCAAAATAGACAAACATATTGAACGTTGGAGGAAGAGAGCACACTGATAGCCACATGCGTGAAAGTGCACCACTGGTGTTGCAACTTACCAAGTGCTCTATTGTGCATGAAGCATCAGTAGTGCAAAGGTAAGGCTAAAGCAAGGCTTAGTTACACAAACCCAAGTGCATATTGCATCACAAAACTGCCTTTTTTTGTAGGCCACACTATGTCTCACATTGCCTCTTATGGTTTGCTTATTATGAAAATTTTATCAAAGAAGAAGACACGTCTCCTACTAGAGCATCGCCTTATCCAAGCAATAGCAACTCATAGTGTTAAAAATTAAAAAAAAAGGTTACCAATTCTTGAAGCTAGAGACATAGCCCAATTTGCGCAAACCTTAACTTTTATTGCTCCATCCAACTTCCACTTTGTCATAGGTTGCCCCAGACCACTAATTGCCCATTTTGGATTGCATATTTTAACAATTTAGTTAAGGAAGAAAGCAAATCTCTCAATAAGAAATCACCTTATCTATGCGTTAACAGCCAATAGTGCTAAAAATCTAAGAACATTTACACTTTTTGGGCCACACTAGCCTCACGTAGGATGTTGCAGACCACATGAGGACTGGCTGCCATAGGTGAGCACTTTGGACTACCACTTGTGATGAGGGATGAAGCCCACCATACACAAACCCAGTGCATATTGCACCATCAAACTTACAATTTTATCACTGGCCACATTCCGTCACACATTTTTGGATTGCATATTTCAACAATTCCATCAAGGAGGAAGGCATGTCTCTCAATAGGTCATCACCTTATTTATGCACCAACTATTTATACTTTTAAAAATCCCAAAAAAGGTTACAATTTATGTGCCCCATCAACAATGAGCATAGGATGTTGTAGACTGCATATGGCTTGGCTACGAAGCCCAACATGGACAAACCATGCCACATATTGCACCATCCATCTTTTTCTTCATCATGGGCTACACTATGTAGCATGTTGCTTTTTGTGGATTACATGTTGCAAAAATGTTGTTGAGGAGGAAGGAAAATCTCTCAATAAGGTAACACCTTATTTTGGTGTCAGTAATCCAAAGCTTTAAAAATCTCAAAGGAAGAAACACTTTGTGGGCCTCAATAGTTTCACACATTTAATAAAAATTGAAGGAACATACTGGCTGTCACTCATGCAAACAGTGCATTACTAGTCTACAACATGCCCAGTGCTCTATATCATGTGCAACTATAGCAAAACAAAGTTTGTGCAGTAACCCTACTTGGAAATACCTTAGTGCATACTACACAATCCAACTACTACTTCACCATGGACCACACCACACCATTCACTAACCCTCCTATGTAACATATGGTAACAATTACGGCGAAGAAGAAGGCAAATTTTTTAGTTGGGCATTACATCATCCAAGAAATAGAAAATAGCAATGCTAAAAAAGTAAGAAAAAGAAAATTACACTTAGTAGTACCCACCAACCACAAGGAAATGATGCCACTAGATGTGCACAGACTCTCTACTAGGTACACAAACTATGTTATAGTGCCCAAAGTTCTCTATAGTGCATTACTAAGGGCTATAGAAACACTATGTATATTATGTCATCCAACTTTCACTTTGTCATAAGCCACATTGTGTCACTTATTTCCTATTACAAATGAACTATTTTGGTAGTTTCATGGAGGAAAGGAAATCTCCTAAATGTAAATCACCTTATCCATGTGCCAGCTACCTGTAGTACTAAAAATTCCAAAAAAAGTTCCCCTTTGTAAGCCAAATGAGTCACTCACAAACCATGTAGAAGGGTGTGCATGAATTAAGATGATGTACACTAACACAGTGTTGCAACATGCCTGGTACTCTACCAAGCTTGTAGCTATATAAAACATAACTTTGGCCACAGCCAAGAATAAACAAACCCTAGTACATATTCTTCATTCAAATTCTTTATTATTGTTGGCCATATTATACTACACATTGCCCCATGTAGATTACATTTTGTGAGCAATTAGTAAAGGAAGAATGCATGTCTCTAAATAGAGCATCACCTTATTCGTATGCTAGCAAACCATACTACTAAAAATCCCAAAACAAGTTACTCTATAGAACCCCATAGGCCATGTAGAAGATGTCATAAACCATGCACGGGCTGGCATTAACACTTGGGAACAGTAGAAAACCACATGTCGCTAGAGAAGAAGCACAACATGCATGAACCCTGGCTTATATTGCTCCATACAACTTTTTCTTTGCTATGGGTTGCACCACAGGACATAATGCCTTATGTGGATTAAAAATTTTGATAATTTCACCAATAAGGAAGGCATTTATCCTAATAAGGAATCACCATATCCATGTCTCTTAAGCCCACAACACTAAAATCCTCTTAAAAGTAAAACTTTTTTGGATGCACTATTCATAAGCGCAGGATGCTATCAATCGGGTGTGTGACTGCCTACTACAAGTACAAACATTATATTATTGTGCAAAGATAGGGATGAAGCCCAACATGAACAAACCAAAGAGCACATTTGCCATCACACATCTACTTTGTCTTGGGCCATACAATAAAGAACAATCCTCATTATAGATTACATATAGTAGTAATTCCGTCAAGGAGGATGGCAGGTATCGAATAAGGTATCATCTTTTCCATCTGCCAATAACCCAAAGTACTAAAAATCCTAAAAGAATTTACACTTTGTCAACTTAATAGCCACGTGCATTGGTTGCAATAATGAGCTTGCAACTAGCTACCACACATGTAAATTTTCCAGCAAATGTGTGAATAGTGTAGAGTTTGTGATGTAATGCACCCAATGCCTTCTGTGCATGCAACTGCAACAGCAAGAAGCCAATCCCATGGTAAATCTTGCACAAACGTTAATGTAGATTGCTCCTTCCAATAGATGAGTTGTTGTGAGCCACACCATGCCAAAAATTTCTTGTAAACTACATATTATCATAATTCTATCAACATTGAAGCAAAGCATCCTTATGTGGCTTCACCTTATCCTAGCATGGGCAACAAGTATGTCTCAAAATATGAAAGAAGTTACACATTGCAAGCCCCTGCAGCACTATGCATTGGATGTCACTAGAAGCATGAACAATGGCTATCGAATGTATACACAACACTATAGTGTATGCTATTTTCTGCATGTGGGTAAGTGTGTAGCCAAGAAAGCACAAACCCCAGAGTATATTACACCATCAAATTTTGGCTTCATCGCAAGCTACATATTGCCCGTCCAAACCTCATATTGCAACTATTCCATGAATGATGAAGGTAAGTATCCTAATAGTTCAACTCCACATCCATGCCCAAGAAAACAAAAGAAATTAATATGGTAAATAGTTGACACTTTTCCTACCATTATAAGTAGCATTTTAATAATGATTGCAAGCAAGTGGGAAAAAGTTTTGAAACCTTTGAGGAATCTTTTGGGATGAATCTATTGTGGCATAGGATTGAGTCTTATTGGGCTGTGAAAATTTGTAAACAGGAAAAGGTGCTATAAATGCCAAATTGCACTATCAAACTTCAACTACTAACAATGTAAGGCATTTCAACCTTTCATATTGGCAAGCCTCCAAGGTGTGCCCACAAGCTCAGTGCTCTTCTACAAGGAGTGACAAGTAGCATTATACCTATGTAGGCATGCCATTGGCTTAAATCTTTGGCCACAATTTTCTTTCAAAAAATGTCTGGTTCATAGGAATCTATAATTCACAACATGTCTCATGTTTCATTATGTTCTTCATCAATGAAAAATACATGATATCGTTCATCAAGGATCATTTATGTCTGATTACAAAACCCTAATAGACATGGTGACACAAGAAAAACTTATTGCTAGCTTAACTTTTGCTCTCCCTTAGTGCATGACCATGCCCATAGGTTGTCATTAATCTCTCGTAGCTTCCAGCTATACATGGTGGGGAATATGCACATGATAGAAGAGTGAGACATCAAACATCCTTCACTCCCCCATACATTGAATATATCACATTATCATTCATTGCTCTCATTCATGATCCTTTCGCAAGTTTACATATGAGAACTTTGTAATGACTTCTTCTTTCTCAAAGGAAAAGGTTCAATAGACTTCTCATCGAGTTACTTGTGACAAGCCAGCCACATCATAGCTGTTCAAACACTTCACTAGACCATTTAATTGATCGAAGTGATCGATTATGTGTATAAAAGGTAGGCACATTGTCAATGTGAGTTGATGAATGACACTTTTAAGGAATTCCTCTTTAAGGGCTGATGATTGCAGTGATATATCCCCATCATAGTGAAAGTTTCATAAGATTACCCAAATCTTTTAACCAATGCAATCGAGTCGTTAAATACCTCAGTATAGTGCACGTGCGGCCACGAATATCTAAGCGCTTCATTCACTTGTTATTGCCTCAAACGTATGGCATACGTGGCCATAGTTAGTTTAAAAAATTGGCCACAGTGCTTGCACCAACATAGCTAGTTAGTAAGCTAATTTTTTGTTCATTAATGGAATTAACCAGACAAATCACTCAACCAACTAAGACTAACCATGTATCACCTCACATATAGTCGAAAAGGTGATCTTAATCTATAAGTCCCTCTTATGTCTACATTGGTAAGCTTTCTTGTGTTGAATCAAATTAAGCTATAGGCACCACTCCTGGTGGTGCTCTTCTATGAATTCCTTTAAGCATGAAAAAATTCTTTCTTTGGTTGGAGTTGTCATCTCACTAGTGGGCATGTGTGCCTGCCTTGATGCTTCATTATTTCTAGAGAAATCCTAAATAGATCTTAAATCCACATCCCTCTCAATACTTTTTGAGGGGTAGTGATCAATGGTGGGCACAAAATCTCAAAAGACTGAAAACAATAAGGGTATCTCCAAGCAACAATCCTAAACAAGGATGGCCAATGAAGATGTGTAGAACCAATTCAATAATAATGTTATGATAATTCAAGATTCTTTGATTTTTCATGTTGTCCAAGCTCTATCAAACAGTCATGTAGCTTTGGGAAGTGCAAGGAATATTGTTGTGAAACAAATAGAAGCATCGTTGTTAGATGATGCCTGTTGTGATGATAATTTTTTTAGGATGATGAGGATGAACTTTAGGGATGAAGGTAGCATTAACTAAGAAATTGGGAAAGGTAAAAATGTATTGGGAAGGATGTGAAAGAAACAAACTAATAGATGGTAAATAGAAGTTTAATGGCTTTATGAAATTATCACTACCTCAAAGAATAATTTGCACGTCTTAATGGAACTGAATTAACAAATTTATGCAGGTGCATGCAAAGTGTTTATGAGAATATCAAAATGACAATGAAGGAGAATTCTTTGAATGCAAATCATAATAGCAAATAGCCAATTATGGTGACCTTGAAGGAGGCTGTTTTAAGAGGGAGAATGAATAATGCAATAACATTTCCATAGAAGGTCTGTTTGATAATTACTAAAATAGACTAGTAAATTTAGATGTGGAGATGCTAGCACTGGGAGATAGCTCTTTGATAATTAATGATCAAATATATGGCTTTATTTTGAGCCAACTATGGATAGAGATTCTATGTTGTTTGAAGGACCTTCACAGGTTGTAGGCTTTGGTGTCTCTTCATACATTATGTTGCAAATTTTAAAAAAGTTGATAAAAATCTCTTGTAATCTTAGTCCATCCACTATAGTTGCAATCCTGGAGCTTTGGCAATGGAGAATGAATATAGGGACGATTACGAAAATAGAAACAAATAATCAGAGGGGATTCTCTTGAGCAACTTTCAAAATAAGAAAAAACATAATGGTTGTATTCTAGAATAATAAATTGATAGAGTATGGAGAGTGTCTTATTATACCCTAGAATTTTTTAAGAAATTTAGATGGCTATGTTGTTACTGGGCTCACTTGAAAATTATTTTTTATTATTTTTTCATTGCTTTACCTTGTCATGAATTCAGGGTATCTTGACTGGGGTTGATAAGGGCAGAGAAGGTATTTATATTGCTGTAAAGCTGTTGATCACGTGAACTTTGCTTGGTATAGAATCTAGTGGTATTCAGCTACCTATATGGTGTTGATCTTAATGGATAAGGTTTAAGCCTGGCTTGAGCATGCCTACATCTTTGAGGTGGGGAGAAGTAACATTCATTTTTATTTTGATATGGCGATTGACAAGTATGTAAATCTCTATAGTGTTTATAGTAGAGAATGGATTGAAAATGGAAATAGAGAGGATGTACAATTCTTGTAGATGTATTCTATGCAAGATCCATAGAGATACTAGAAGTAGAGAAGGATTTAAAGCTATGTGTTCATTAGATTTACTAAAGACTGATCGACTACCTTATTTGAATGCTTTTATGCAAAATGATGCATTCAATTCAGGTATGTCAATAGCTTTATCACACCTAGGGAGCTATAAAGAATTTGCCATTAGGAGATTTATAATGCATCTATGGAGCTTGTGTATATTGTTTGACTACTTCATGGGCTAAATGGGAGAATTGGTGTGCTAGTTTTTAGGAACCCCTTTATTTGATGGATGTGGATGAATTCTGTTAGAATACTTATAAGGGTAAAATCCTCTTCATTAGCATAGAAGTGTTTTCAAATAGTCGGTAAGAGATACCTATTTCTTTCCTGGCTACAATTTTGACTAGGTAGGAGATATATGGACAATTAACTTTGGAGGCTTAGGTTGGCAAAGCAGGCAATTTCAAATAATGCAACGAATGACATAAAGTGTTTTAGTCCCTTGTGTTGTTATGGTTGTGTGGTGCTCCTAAAATGCATATTTCCCATGGTAAGGAGTATTGTAGTGGTATGTGGTTCACCTAGGTCCAAGTTTTTCCTCTAAAATGTGGTTGTAATAGTAGTGTAGAATATTCAAAGAATTAGAGTTAGAATCTCCCATAGCTACTTTCAACATTTGATAAGGGAAAATAAGGCCTTCGTAGTTGCTTTGTTGGAAACTTAGGTGGAGAACTTCAATAAGTGTGAGGCAGATAGGATTTTGGGTAGGAATTAGAACCACCCCTTCCAAACTTTAATAGAGTTATCAGGCAGTAAAGGAACACTCATTATTTTTAGAAATCAACTACTTCTATGTACATAAGCATATATATTTATATATATATGTATGAATGTATGTATGTATGTCTGTCATCTTCAAAATGATAGTAGAGAAGTCGTAGCTTTCTCAATATAGATTAAAGGCATTATCATGTTGTTCTATAGTAATAAGTACTGTAGCTTTGGGCTAAGAAGACCCTCCCGCACCTTTCTAGCCTTTGTGAACTATCAATAGTGAGAGAGTGGTAGTTCTTATAGCTCAAATCAATTTTAATGAGATAGAAAATGCTATAATATTTATCAAAAGAAATAAAGCCCCTTGTCTGGTTGGCATCTATGCTTACTTTGTGCTTGGTTATTTGAACATTACGTTGGTTGATGTGATCGTAGCAATCTAAAAATTCATTCTTATCTCTGAGGTTTAAAGTTTTTCTGAACTTAAGCAATTATGACCCACTAATCTTTCTAATGTGATCTACAAAGTTGTGACCAAATTTTTAGTGACTAAACTGAAGATAGTGCTTCTTAATAGTATAGATAGGGAAAAAGTATCTTTTGTACTTAGTTGTGCTATATCAGATAATATATTTTTTTGCATAGGAAATGGCTTCCAACATGAACTTATCTTCTACCAAAGAAGGTTTTGTCGCATTATAGACATGGACAAGTCTTATGATAACATCAACTAGAAATTTGGCTGGGATATGCTTAAGGATTTATGGTTCTTGAATCTTTGGTGTAATTAGATTCAGGTCGACACTAAGATTTAGGATTATATTTAATTGTCCACCATTAGTGCATCGAAGCTTCTTGGGGTCTTAGATAGCGTTGTCCACTTTTGTTAAATCTTTTTACCCTTATATATGATGTGTCACTTTGCTTATTCAAAACAAAGTGAAGAAAGGAGCCCCAATTGGGATTAAGATTAACTATTCCTCCTCAATGATTACATATATTCTATATGGTTATGACATGCATGTGTGCACCAACAACTTTTGTTATAATGAGGACTATTCAGGACATTATTAAGTAGTATAAGAAACAGTCTTATTATGTGGTAAATCATAAGAAATCTAAAGTATTATTTATGAAAGGGATGGAATGAAAGTGAAGGAAGATGATAGTAGGAAGCTTGCATATGAGTTAAGCTATTTAATTGAAATTTCTAAGGATACCTATTATAACAACAAAATCTTCAGGAAAAAACTCCAAATTGATTATTAATTGAGTCGAAAAGTTTGTGACATGGAAGATTATCATGTCATAATAAATGTTAGGGCTTATTCTCGTGATCAACTTAGTGTTAGCTACAATTAATACATTTTACTTATCCGACTACTTAATTATAAGAAACACTATTGCTAAGTCAGAGAAATTGATGTGTTGATATTTGTGAAGCAATTCAAATGTTAACAACACACTACATTTTGTGTACTAGGAATTGATATCTCTTCCTAGTGAATGTGATTATTTGGAGTCTATAGTTTGCCAACATGACAGGTAGTATTGATAGTAATGCATTGTAAGCAGGTTATGGTTTAGGAAGATGGCTTATGTTTTCATGCATTACATTTTATCAGATTACTAGCTTGGCATCCTTCCTATTGCTTTGTATCCTGCCTATATCAACATGGAAGTGGATCGTCTAGCACATGTTGTAAAGTTAGTGAAGGAACACAATGGGTGAGACCATGATAAGATACAAAACTTGTTCTTTCCTTCTTTGGTACTTTAGATTATGCATTCCCTTTGGGCCATACCAAACGAAAGAGATGTGTTGTACTTCAAACAAAGTGAGGTCAATGTGTTGGAATCAAAATTCATTTATAGTAGCAAGTATATAAGCCAAAATGTAATAAGAGAGGAGGCTATGTGGGTTCAAAAATGATAGTTACAACCTCTGGATAGTGTCTTCATAAGGAGATTTGTCTTCAATATGCTTCCCACTCACTCTTGGTAATGTGAAAGATGGATTGACATGTTGTTGCTCTATCCATGAGGCTATAATGTGATAGAATATGTGCAACATATCTTGTTGCAATACCATACAATGAAGGAATTTTCATTAAATAACTACACAAACGATAATCCCATGCTCGGTAGAGTAAACAATAAGGATTTTAAATCTTTAAATAAGCCTCTTAACTTGATCTTAGTGAATATATCAGACACAACTACATCTTCAAGAATTACATTTGCTACTTTAGCATTATATCGCCTTTGTATTAATAGAACTGTGTAACTACACAGAGACAAGGTGGCCAACTTGGCTGCACTCTAACGAATTATTCAATTTGCTAGTACAATTTATTCCATTTCTCGAATCTTGTGTTGTGAGAGTTCGGTGGACTTTTGGGGCTATTTTTTTACCTCTTATTAGACTGCTCCAATGGGTTGCATTAAGGTCAATTGTGACATAGTGGTGTAAGATAATTTAAATGTTTGAACTGGTTTTGTTATTTAGAATGACGTGGGTAAGCCATTATTACAGGCAGAACTTGGATTTTAGGTTAAAGTTTTTCCATGGAGACTACTACTATTATTGAAGCAATGAAGCTCCTTGGAATTTACTATTTAATATCTACATAGTGGAGGTAAAATCAGACTTTATAATAGCTATTGTTGAAGTGAACTGGTTGCTTATTTACAACACTTAGAAGTACCCATCATAATGCTGTTACATATGTGTAAAGTATACAATCCTTCACACTATCCCACTTAAAGCGTTACTACAACTATGTAGCTAATTGGGTGGTGCATCATGCTTTTTCATATGATTTTATTTGGGATTAGGGAATTCCCCTTCTCTTACTAGTTTGTATTTTTAGTAATTTTATGTATTAGACTCTTTGAGGAGTGTATGGTGTAGGATTCAACCATTTCGTTATCAAGAACCCAAAGATTTCTTCTGAAAGAGTTGTATAGATGTGATAGACGGAGTTATATGAATGTGACAAACATGTGTAATAGACAGAGTTGTACTTATAGAATGTGACATATGATGGGTTTATTAATGGCATTAGTGAGTC
Source organism: Vanilla planifolia (assembly GCA_023846275.1). NCBI lineage: Eukaryota > Viridiplantae > Streptophyta > Magnoliopsida > Asparagales > Orchidaceae > Vanilla > Vanilla planifolia. The sequence continues at coordinate 940,221 of JAIUJO010000123.1, read as the reverse complement.
AAAGCTAAAGAGGCAATAGCAAACAGTGTTTGGACATGCCCTGCAATGTTAGTATGCTCAGGGCCTATGTTTGGTAACCATTCATTGGATTTCTTCCATCAACATCATCAATGAAATTGGAATTACTGAACATCTAAACATGCATTGAGTTGTGATGAACCTATTGAGAGCTAAATATAAAAGTTAGTCAAGCAAAAAAAAATAATTTGTTGTAAGTGTCGCCATAACGAGAAAAAAATTTTGATGGTCCACATTTAACTAGAGAAAACTTAAAGCTAAATAGTCGTAGTACGATCTTCCTAGATTCTAAAATTGCCCTCACAATCAGAGTCTGTTGATAAAATGTGAACTTTAGCATTGTATAGGAAACATGCTAGTTCATTCTAGGGAATTGTCGCAATTAGATGGTCATGGTGGGAATGCTTTAGAAAAGGATGAAGTGGCAACATTGCACATAATATTTTAAGAAAAAGAAAAACTAAATCCACCTGGTAGTGAAAGGGATTTGGTTGTGGTTACTAAAAATTGTATTGCTTCACAATCATAGACTCCAAATCCAAATAGTGTAATTGGGAGTCTTTCTATGTCTAAACACATGGTGTTTGTGTAAATGTTGTAGTGACAACGTAAGATAATTATTAAAATGATAAACATGAGCTATATCACCCTGTTCAGGTCACCCTCAACAAGGTGCTTATTGATGGAAGGAAAGGTAGCGGTAATCTGTTGCTAATGAGAGGTCCCCTTGTTAACTTCTTTGGAAGAACAATTAATTTTGATATTAAGATACTGGCACCTTAAGACACTTTTTTGTTATGCTGCATTGGTGTTGGCCATAGTATGTCTATAGTTCATAGAATTTTGCTACATTTAATAACATTCTTGGGACTTATTTTACAAGTTGTTGATCCAGTGAGGCTCAAGTATGGCTATAACTATGATGAGGTGTGCTACATGATTGTTTGCATATTGGTTATGGTTAAAATTAGCTTTGCAAATTTCTACATAGTTATTAGTAGGGGCTCAATTCTGATTAGCATGACGAAGAAAGTGCAATTTTTGAGGCTGCATTTTTCTGAGGTCAGGTAAGAAATTTTATGTTGGACTTTATGAAAAATCTCTAACATGACCAAGGAGTCTTACATTACTAGTTCCTGAGGACAAGATTAATCATGAAAGGAGGTTATATGTATTAATCAATTAAAACTAGAGCAAATTGGAAACAATAATCTACACTCTTGGAGAAGAAGCTTCATATGCAAGCCAATATGAATTTTTCCAAATTGATATAAAGGGTATTGATGAAGATTTGTGGTTGGGATACTAGTTAGAGAATGATGAAGTTGCTACTGAGAAGATGTCGCTTTATGAGTGTATTTGCTACAAGGTGCACAAATAAAGTTACTTTTGCTTCTATTTTATCAACTTTTACTGTTGGGGGCTTCAATTTAGTTTTCTATTCATCAATGGCTTAGGACTACAACTTTGGAGGCTAGAGATTAATCTTCACATAGGTGTCTGTCATAGCATGCAAAGTTGCATTAAGAACTAGGGGAGAGATTAGCACAACTTATTTTCTATATGTAGAAAAGGTTTTCAAAGGGTAACTTAGTGGCTATATATCTAGACAACTATTTACATTTGGACTCATTACTATGCAATGTGGGAAGAAAAGTTTTCTTTTAGTTACTACAAAATGGTGGGTCAATGGAATTCAACTTATGTTTCTAGGTTGGCTTTTGAATTCTTGGTAATAAGATACAAGAATTAAGCCAGCTAGGATATATAAGAATTATGGTTGCACATAACCAATTCAAAAGCTATGGTTTCATTAAAGATAAAGGGAAGATTGGTCACTCCAGCATGCTTTGTAGAGACTAATTAAATGTAAAGTAGGTCTGGGAGTGGTGTTTTGGGCTATGGCTATGGATGGTTACTACAACAAATGGGTTTTCTTGCACTAATTAAACATTGTACTTGCAGGATAGGATATAGGCTATTCTTGTTTTACATAAGTGCACATCTTCAATTTTGTTTGTGTTTTAGTGAATGCAAACTTTTAGAATATTGTTTGGGAAGGCAAGTTGTTTTTGAATAGCATGAGTAATTTCATTAAATAGTTGAGTTGTTGTACTTATAAAAATGCAAATTTGGCATGGATAAGATGTGCAGGAAAGGATACATTATGCTTGGAGCAATGTATTTTTGTTAATAAATCTTGGGATCTTTTGTGGAATAGAACAAAAGAGACATTAAAGCAATAAAATACCATGAGTACTTGCAATGTTTAGTGAGGGAGAAAAAACTATTTATAGTTGCTTTTTTAAGAACTCATGTAGAAACCTTTAATCGATGTCAGGTTGATTAGGTTCTGGGCACAAACTAGAAATACTTTGTTCAATGTTTGACTAGGTTATCTAAGGAATTGTAATATTATGATGGGATTGGGTTATGCTTGACATTATGGATTACTATTAACAAGTAGTTGCTATTAAGGCTGAGATGAGATAGTAATGAGATTTGGTGATGTTGTGCAGTGCATGCATAAAAGAATATATTATATGAAAAGCATCCTAGGACAAAATGAGAGATTTTGCCAGGCTTCTTGGATTGTTACTTGTTCTGTTGGAAATCAATGCCTTGCATAGCAAGAGTAAAAATGTGGAAAAAACATAACAATGCGAAATCTCAGTATGAGTTCTCATATCTAATTCATGAATTAGATTAGAATTACTTTGATTTGTTAATATTTGCTTACTTGGTGTAACAATAAGAAGGGGAATGCTCGTGCATATGAAAGATTGGTTAGACCTTTAAAGAATATTGATGGTTTGTCAGCCTTCCTAAGTATTATTGTCACTCATCTTTCTCACATTGGCTTAGTCCACTATCCATTGCTTACAAAGTTTAGGAAATGTCCATTAGATAATACAAATAAAGAACACAATTTGAATAATTCTAGTTAACATTTACAAAATTAACTAATAGTGTATATGTAGCTTAGAAAACATTGGCTAGAGGAAATTCTACAGAAAAGCTATCCACTTATTTTAGTAGTGCATTGTCAACTTCAAAACAAGGAGTGTGGCTAAACTTGGTAATGTCCTCAGTAAGCATTATCAATTAGAATAAGATATCTCAAACCTTAAACTCAAGGAATCTACAATGTCTTAAATGAGCTAAAGAATGAGCTTTTAGCATTATGTATTATTTCCTAGAATAAAGTGGTGGCCTTAAATAAAGCTTGGTGGTGATAGTGTGCTAATTTTAAATGGGCCACCCTTACGGACTAGAGCATGGGTGTTTTTTTGGCAATGACTACTACATTTAGAAGCAATTATGTCCACTAACTTAAATAAGAAAGGAACTAGTGACCTCCCTAATTGAGACTAATGACATACTCATATAGTTTTTTAATATAAACTACCATAGATAAGGGCAATATGAGCATCCTCTATCTTTTTGGTCTTTGATAATTATGAATAAAGATCACCAAGTAGCCACATTTGTGGCTAAAATTATTGATATAGAGATTACAAATGTGGTGATCTTCATAAAAGGAAATAAATCACTTTGTCTACATGGCATCTCAGCTGAGTTTGTCCATGGTTATTAAAATGTTGCATTGGTGGATATTATCACATATGTGAAGAATTCTTTAAGGATAGATTCTTTCCTTAATAATGACAAGACATATTGATCATTCTCATTCCTAAAGCTTATGGTGTTTTTAATCCCAAACATTTTATGTCCATCGGCATATGTAATGTGATTTATAACGTAGTGACAAACATTTTAATGGCTAGATTGAAGATCATGTTTTCTAATATAATTACAGGGGAATAACCTGCTTTTGTACTAGGTTATGCAATATTTTACAATATGTGCTTGGCATAGAAAATAGCTACCTATATATACTTATCTACTTCCAAAGATAGTTTGATGGTGCTAAAGTGAAATATAGACTAGGCTTATGATAAGGGTAACGAGAATTTCATGTTGGACATGCTAAAGCATTTGTAATTCCTTAGTGCTTGGTCTGATTTAATCTAGGCTTGCATCACTACACTAAGACTTGAGATTATGCTTAATCGATGTCTTGCACTAGGAAGGAAGGGCACTATAGAGGAACAATCATGGTTAAATGGGAAGTAAATTACTTTCTGAGATGTTATTACATAGCTGAGGTATAGAATTCAAGTTTTATTCTAGTTAAGGATTTTGGATCACTATGTAATTTGATTCTTGGATGGGTGTAGAAAATTAAAGTACATGTGGTTGGAAATAATTTCATAAGTTAAAGTTACATTCCTAAGGATGAGAAAATTGGGCACTCTAGCATACCTTTTTGGTGCAATCTTGTTGTACAATTATTCTGTATGTAGTGTTATTGCAATGCGGCTATGGTTGGCTATGATTTTCAATGCACTACATGGTTACCATTATAGTGAGGAAGGTCATATGTTGTTTTTTTGTTTGACAAAGAGGGTACAACTACTATGTTGTGTTATTGTTTTATTAATATTCAATTTTAAGAATGCTTGCTTTATCCAAATTGTGTAATTAATTTCATGAATTGTCATTATGCTACTTGCTACTTTGTGTTCTTGTTCTTCTAAAATGTATATTTTCCATGAATAGAGTGTGAATCAAAGAAAATTTTTATGCCTGATTGCGATGTTATTTTTGTTAATAAATTATGACCATATTTTGTACTATGGAATATCTGGAGGATTAAAGTAACTAAATCATGTGGCTACTTACCGCATTTGGTAAGGGAGAATAGGGGCTTCATAGTTGAACTTTTGGCAGCTTCTCTAGAGACCTTTAATTTGTTTTAGTTGGACCATCTTTTTGGTTGAAAATGTAATTAGTTCCTTCAACCTTTGACCAACTGATCTGGGGCATTGTAGTGTTCTGAGAGAATTGGGTCAAGCTTGAGATTGTCAATCACTCTTTACTAATAGTTAATATCCAAGTGACATCTGGTGATAATGATGTTTAGCAATATTACGTTGTGTACAAATCTAAAGACCATATAAACCATTAGTCAGCTTGTGACCAAATTGGTGATACAACTATGTTTGGTGTGTTATTACTTGTTGTAGGAGAATTAAATACCTTACTTGCATATAAAGAGAAAAAATATGAAAACTATTGACTCATAGCTAAGCTCAGTAATAATTCTCTAATTTTATTCATGATTTGGATCAAACACACTTAGGCTTTATTAGAAATTAGTTCAATTGATGTAATAATAAAGAGGTGAATGCTTATATCTATGAAATATTGGAGAGGGATTTTGTGAATGTTAACTATATGCAAGCCTTCCCAAGCATCACTATTATGCACCTTCCTTTCTTCTACTTGGACCATTACTCAGTACTCTTGCAATTTAGACAATTATAATTGGGCAAATTGAAAGAAGAACCTAATTTGAAAACATCTGGTTATCCTTTCTACAATCAATTAAAATAATGAATGTAGCTTGAAAAAAGATTATTAAAGGAAACACAATGGAAAGTTTGTCTACAAAATTTAATATTGCCATATGAATATTAAAAAAGGGAGTGCAACAAAACTTCGTAACATCCTTAAAAGCACCTCTAGTAAGAATTAAAAATCCAGGGTTTTCAAGTTAACTAATTTATGAGTGGTTTTGACTACCACAGAACATGATCTTTCGATACTACTTACTTTATCCTTTCATGCTATCTTGGCTTTAAAAGAACCATGGTGGTCACAGCCTGTTGAGCTTAACTAGACTACCCTTGGGGACTGGGACATGTGTTTCTTTTGGATTGTGAGTACCTGTGCTTCTAGGACAAACTACATCCACCAACTTAAAAATAGTTTTAGGGAACTGATGTCCTCCCCCATTGAGATTAAAGACATTTGCATGTATTTTTGCAAGCAGTGATGTAGCTATGTGTAGTATTGGTCTCCACTACCCTTTAGCCTTTGAGAATTATCAATAATGTTCAAGCGACTGCACTTGTAGCTCCAATCAATCACGATGAGATCAAATATATTGTATTGTCCATGAAAAGAAATAAATTCCTTTGTATGAACAACATTTGAACTGAATTAGTTTTGTTCAAGTTCAAGCAAGTGAACTTTGTTATAGTAGTGTAACAATTCTTTAAAGATATCTTTTTGTCAATGTGATGGAAAGAGAAAGTATTATGCTCATCCTCAAAGTTTAAGAAGCATCTAAAGCCATGCAATGAAGGCTGATTAGCCTCTATAATATTATTTACATAGATTGACAAACATTTTGGTAAATAAACTAGAAGTGGTGCTTCCTGAGATCATTGCTAGGTAGCAAGTTACTTTTAGACTAGGCTGTGTTATATCTGATAATATTTTTTTGACATAAAAATGCCTACTCATTTGTACTTATGATATTTCAAAGAAAGATTGATGGTGCTAAAATTAGATATAGACAATTCTTATGACTAGGTAAGCTACAAATTTGTGATGGATATACTGAAGCATTTGTGATTCCTTACTCTTTGTGTGAATGAATTGAGGCCTATATCACAACGCTAAAATTAAGGATTTCTTCTCTCACCATATCACTTTATTATTGTGTTTGACCATCTCATATTTCTTATGTAATAGTAGCTTGGTCATGTTACCATAATTAAGTTAAAGGTTGGCCTTTCTTACACTACGATTAATTACCTCCTATATGTCATTGGTGTCATAAGTTATGCACTTATAACTTATACTATAGTGAAACACATTCGAGATGATATGGAGCAATTCGACATCAATTAGGCCAAGCGTTGAATCTAAACAAATCTAGAGTGTTTTTTAGCAAGGGGAACACGATTATAAGAAGGTAATTGCATTAAAACTAATATGGGTGAGGCCTCTTAATTAAAATATCAAGGCATACAAATTATAGTAACAAAGTTTTAGAAAGAAGGCTTAGATACTATTAGTAATCATGTTAAAAAATGCATCAAGTTGGATGATCAAGTTACATTCAATTGTGGGTAATATTGTCAAGTTTAACACAATGTTATTTGCTTTTTCTACATATAACCTAGCCCATACATTAATTCTGAGCCACACAATTTTGTTGTTGGACAAATAATTGTGTCATTAGTCATGGTGTATGTCAAATGATAGTAGCATAATACATTATGATTGCTAGAAAATGGTAACTCTATCTAAGGACTATGGGGCCTCAAAGTTCACAACTTGATAACCTAGCAGTCAATGTTGACTACAAAACACCATAGGCATGTTATTGCTTAGGAAGACTGTTTAGTAGATTGTTGTAGTCCTTTTCCTTTTTGTTGGATAATTTTCTTGGTATCCTTCCTATTGCTACTCGGCCAACCTATCTTAACGTGGAAGTGGAGAATCCAAAATTTATAGCGAAGTTGGTTAAGGAGCATGGGGTATAGGATCACTAAATTTAGTAGTTATTTGTGCTTGATTTGATATTTTGGATTTTGCATCCTATTCGCCCCTACCTTCATACAAGAGGGATTGAAGCATCTAAACTTTGTTCTTGGGGTTATACTACCAATGAAGATGTGCAAAATTTTTTCTAGGTATGCCATAACACAAAAAAACTCTTTTCTAATAGTTTTGTAAATGATTTCTTCATAGTTAGTGGGATTAACTACAGGGTCACCACTTTCATTTTTTAACTCCTTAATTTGATGTGTATGAATGTGTGGGTGGCTACTATTTTGTAAGCAACCAAGCATGCTACTTTTTGTTTGTTCATCCTTTGGCATAATGGGAATTTGCAAGTACTTATAAAAAAGCTATTCAATTTATATACACTTCAAAGTAACATTCACATTGTGGCTACTACTTCCTACAATGCTCCAATCAGGTGTAGTTGGAACTATGGTGGCCTTGATGGGCTATTTGTTTCCTCTTATTGGGCTCCTCTTCTAAGGAATGGATTAACTTCAACAATGACACAATTTTGTATGATGTCGTGAATGTTGAAGTTGGTATTGTTGCATAGGATGACTTGGGTAGATCTAGTACTATTGTTGAACAAACTTTGATTTCATGTTCAGCTTCTACAATGGAGGTTATTACTATATTTGAAGTAATGGGACTTCTAAGAATACCACTTTCTAATGTTGAGGTAGTAACAATTGAATCATATACAACTATACTCATTACTATAGTTAACTAATTACTTCTGTCAAGTAAAACATAGTTTTTACCACAGTGACATTGCATATGTTTGAGGAATGAAGTCCTCTAAACTATTGCATATAAAACACCAAGGCAACAGTGTCGCAGACTAATTTTGTCATAACACTCCTTTGTATTATTTTCTTGGGGACTAAGGAATGCCTTTTTCTAAACCGCTTCAACTTTCCCTTTTTAATGCTTTTATTTATGAACCTCCATCAAAAGAGTATAATGTTGTCTTTGATCATTACTTTTTCATGGAACTCAAACATTATGGTTTCTTATAAAGTATTGTTAGAGTCCAAAAAGAAACATCCACTAATCTCTTATCAACATCATTTTTTTTTTAGACTAGGATAGTATGTGATCATCTTTGAGCCCCAAAACTCCATGCTTGATTAATGATAGCATCATTGGAAAATGCTTTCATAATAGTTCATCTTTCAAAAATCTAAGAATTTCATCTCTAACTATGAAAAGCAAATGCATATGGCTATGCCTCTTAATTATTGCTCTGATCTTAAAGCCAATCTAAAGGATCAAAATCTTACGATGTTATTCAATGTTAATGTATCGAAAACTTGAATTTTCTCTGAGCTCTCTAATTTAATTAAGTAATAATGTTGATGGCATGACTCGACCAGCTAAGCTGAGACTGCATTGTTAACAAAACAAATAGGATACATGATGCACATCAGAAGCAGGACCAACAATCCAAAGGAAGGTCCAACTATGAGAATTTTAATTGCAACAACTTAAATATATGTTATTGGAGTTGGAATTGCAATCATTGATGGTATTAAACATACTCTTTAATGGATCCTCGTTAAGGGATTTAGATGTACTAATTCCAATTACCAGACACATGGTGCTTTACATTGTTATTTATTGTCACTACCTCTCCAAGTTAGGATTTGATAATTTGTGCACCTGTTGCCTTCCTTGGCTGTTGTAGCTATCTCTAGGGATCCTTTCTCAGAATCGAACCACAATCTTCTGTTACTTAGCACCACCATGGTGGGCTTTTGATCCTACCATTGAACATTTGTGGTGTTGAATTACAAATGATGCATAACCAACATAAAGGGCATGCCCTAACAACTTGTTATGAATCCTTAAGGAGTTGGAAACAACCTATATTAACCTTTTCCTTTTTAAATGCATCACTTCAAAAAGCCATTGTTTTGTGCATGTATTAGCTCAAGAATTACTATGGTAATTCGTGTTGTATGTATCATCAAGAAAACTATAACTAATCTACTAAGTCATTCATAGTTTCATTGTTTAAAATTATTCATACTTATGCATGTATGACTTAATAATTTAAACAAACATATGACTACAAGTAGGATTTACCCTAGAGAAATATGTAGATAAAGCATCAACAAGCACCTCATGTCATATTTGACATGCTCTTCATCTGTAGTGATACTCTACAATGGAAGAGAAAATGCTCCTAAGTTAGGATACCATCCATAAAGTTCTAAAACATTACCTTTGAGTAATAGCAATCTTTGATGACAACCCTCTCTAGTTGGGAATGATGATTGAAATGAGTGATTTTTAAGACCATGACAACATATGGTAGGGATAATTCACATTTTTAATAGCATTGTGGATGCCAATTGTTCCAACATAAAAGTGTGGCATCAATGAAATAAATCAATGGAACATACCTATTCAATAGAAAAGAAGGCAACATATGAACTTCCTCTTTATTAAGGTTTGATTACATGAAAAAGCACTACACATAATGGCTGCAACACATTGAGGTATCAATGTCATAAGATGTAATACCACAAAAACAAACCCTTATGCAAAAGCGATCTTAAGCAAATCCAACTTGAGTGATCCAAAGATCTCAAAAAATATATAAAAAATGCATGATGAAGACCTTTGTTAGCACCTAAATTGTACAGCAATTAGAAAGCCCTAAAAAAGGGCAAAGCTATACAAATGATCCATAAAGGCTTGCATTAATTAAATTGTAAATAAAACAATCAAAAATTAATGCACCTTCAAAATCAAAGATGTCGAGCACAACTTATGTACTTAAAAATGTTTTGTCCAAGATTCACAATAAGACAAAAAGAAAACTATGTGCTCAAAACATGGCCAGCCACCAGGAAACACCATGTTTATCATGTATAGAAGATACAATACAATAATTAATAAGTAACATAGGAAGACTCATCACAACTGTGAGACTTGACACCATGCATTGCACTCTAAAGAGGCAATAAAATTCAAAACCAACACCTGGCCAAGTGTAATTTGTTCCACTGAAGTTTCATTATGATATAGGAAATCACTGCACCAAACAGAGCCCAAAATTACAAGCAAGGTGCAACAATTCCATAATGCACTAATTCAAGTGCCCGTTAGAGTGGCACCTTATTCCTATAGTTGTAGTCTTGAGAGATGGAATTGGTTGAAAAGAGTGACACTTTTTTGGAACAAATTGTTGTGCAGGATGAAAGCCACCACATAGGCAAAGGGGATGCCACCATGTGTCACACCATGAACAGCAAGAGCACAGATGATAAGGACATTATTGAGCTCACTCAATATCACCAAACTTCCACTATAACATGAGCAAAAATATTACATATTGGGCAATGTGTGGCATTTCAAACTTACATAATGAAAAGTCTCCCAATAAGATAACAACTTATCTAAGATCCAACGACTCAATATGCTAAAAATACCAAAACATTTCACTGTGTTTGCCTCATCCATTGTGTAAATAGAATGACATAAGACATGAGCAAACTACCTTTCACATGTGGCACAATGCACTACCATGTGCATAACTATAGCAACATGCAACTAGGGTCATAGCCCAGCATGCTGAAACCCTAGTGTATATTCCAACATCCAATTCCCACTTAACTATGGGGTGCACCACACAATACATTGCCCCCGTACGGATTGCATATTATGGTAATTCTAATAGGAAGAAGGCAAGTCTCTCATTGGTGCTTCACCCTATCCTTGTCATAGTAGCCCACAATGCTAAAAATCTCAAAAAACATTACACTTCATAGGACCAAACAAGCCATGCACAAAGGATGTAGCAAGGCACAAGTGGAGAGCCTATCACATGCTATCATAGTGCTACAACATGATTCACATGCATAGCTATTATAGTGCATTGTTTGGGTTGCAAGCAAGCATGCACAAACCCTATTACTTATTATTCCATCCATCTTCTACTTTATCATGAAGCACACCATGTCACACACTACCCATTATGGATTTCATAATTCAATCAAAGAACAAGGCAAGTCTCCTAATAAGGCAACACCTTATCCAAGCATTACCAACTACTATGTTAAAACCCTATAATATGTTACACTTTGTGGGGCCCATAAGCTACACATAAGATGCCATAAGGCATTTGCAGACTACCTTATATTACATTGCTCATTTATCATATTTTAATTTCAATCTATATTTACAAAATATTGACATAATAATTCTTTACTATTTATGTTTTGTTACTTTATTAATTTGTAGTAACTACAAATGTGGTTTGATAATAACTCAAACATTTTAATGAAGTCATGTCAATGAACTCTATCAAATTAAATATTCATTTCTAATTTTTTTAATATTTTTTCCTTTTTCTGGCACACATTTTGAGAAATTTCTATTCATATCTTATTTCAAGCTCAATGATGTTACACTCAAACTCCTAAGTATCTTGGTGGACAAATGATCAATTTATCTCATTTGCTAAAATGTTTCACTTTGATTAGGTTATTTTGTTATGTAACTCTAGTTCTTCATTTGCTAGTATTTAAACCAATCTCCTAAGTATCTTGGAGAGCAACTTTACCATACAATTTATCTCATTTTTTAAAACTTTAATTCATACCTAGTTTAATGTTTGAGTTATTACACTTGACATCTTTAGTATCTTGAAATGTAGCTTTAATAATCAATTTATTTCATTTCTTCAAATTTCTGATTTAATTAAGTTAAATTATAAAGAAACTCCAATACTACTCTTATTTAAAATTTTAAAAGCTTTTATTTTGATTACATTACTTCAATTTTTATTATTTTAACTTTATTAATTATCATATTATTATTATTATTATTATTGTTATTATTATTATTATTATTGTTATTATTGTGGTAATTCAAAGTATTTCAAAATGATGTCAGACTAAGTAAAAACAAATGTAGTTGGATTGACCTTAATGAGCTCTATTGAATAAAACCTTTACTTTTATAATTTTGATTATTTTTTTGTGATTTTTGCATAGTCAACGAGATATCTTTTATTTTTGTTGAATTTCATGATTAAGAATGTAGCACATGATCTTTGTAATATCGCATATGATTTGATGCTTGAAGATGTTACATTTTGCATCATTGACATCTTGGAATTCAACTTTCTGATTGAACTTATTTCGTTTATTCAAAATTTTTGCAATAATTTACTAGTATTACTACGAAATTTTAGTTCTAGCTCACCGTAGGAGATATTTCAATTTGTACCATATTTGATGATAAAGGATGCAACATTCAATCTCCAAATTATATTGGAATTCAACTTCCCACAAAAATTTATCGTATCTCTTAAATTATTTTCTTCGATTTGCTTGTATTACTATGTAACTCTAAATCTCTTATTGTGTGATCTTTATAACTCTTTGATTTAATTATAATATATTGTTTTAATTTATCTTAAATATGTTATAGTATTTTTTACATAATATTAAAATATTTTTTTGGACTAAGTTACTTTCTTAATTCATAATATTTCCAAACGAGGTTTGATAGAGATGAAACAAATGTTGTTTGATTGTTATTAATGAGCTCCTTTAAATTAAGTTTATTTTATTATATTTTCAAATATTTTATTTCTAAGGTTTTAAAATTTTTTTTAGCCTTCTTTTTGTTCATAATTTGACAATTAAGGATCTTACACTTGATCTCAAAAGTACATTGGAGTGCAAGTTTTATGTATAATGTATCTCACCTTTTTAAATATTTTCCTTTGAATTGGATTTATTATTATATCCATAGTTCTCCTCTCATGTGACCCTTACATCATCTAGGTTTTTTTGCATTACATTATTTTCATTTATATAATTTCAACTCTAATATATGTTTACTTGATATGAAAAAATTATTATTTATTATATTCATTTATGTTAGTAAATTGTAGTAATTCCTAAGGAGGTTTGATCATGAAAAAACAAACATAGTTGGATGCATATCAATGAGCTTTATAAAGAAAAATATTCATTTTCAATATTTCTAAATTTTTATTCTTCACAGTATTAGCACATTTTATGAAATATTTCAATTCATTAATTTGATGATTAAGAATTTTACGTTCGATTTTCTTAATATCGTAGAATATACTTTTAATGTACAATTTATCTAATTACCTCAAATTATTTCACTTTGATTTGGTTGTCAATATGAAACTCAAATTCTCCTCCTGTGTGACCTTTATAAAGATTTATTTTTGTTGTTTTATATAAATTTAATTTATCTAATTTCAGTCTTAACATATATTAACTTAAAATAGAAATAATAATTTGTCATTATTTATGTTATTTACTTTCGTAATTCGTTTGTAATTCTGAATAACGTTTAATTATGTTGACATAAATGTCATTACATTTGTCTCAAAGAGTTCCGTCAATATTAATTTTTCATTAAATTTAATTTTTTTATTTTTTGCAACTTTAGCATGCATTATTAGATATTTTAATTCTTACCTAATTTGGTAATTGATGATACTACAGTGTATCCTTTCGGTGTCTTTGAATGTAGCTTTCTTGTATAAGCTTTCTCATTTTCATCAAGTTTTTCATCTTAATTTGGTCATATTACTATGCAAGTTTGTTTATCAACTTGTGTGACCTTTAAAAAGCTTTGATTTTGTGATGTTACATTTCTTCAATTTAGCTCATTTTATCTTCATCATATACTTAATAAATATTAAAATAATAATTTATAATTAGTTTTTTTGATATTTTGTAGTAATTCTAAATGTAGCAATATCAAGATGAAACAAACATTAATAAATACTTCTTAACAAGTTAAATCTAATTAAATATATATATTTTTAAATATATTATAGCATTATATTTGTTTATGTTATATCAGAAATTTTTTGTACACTCCTGACATTGTGATATAGAATTTTGCACATAATCATATGAGTTTCTTCAAATTTAACTCTCATAAATGTTTTTGCATTTTTTACGCATTTTGCTTTGATTTTGTTATATTACATTGTATAAAAGAACAACTAATCAAGACACACGAAACATCATTATATTCGTCTCGACGACCTCTATCAGATTAAGTAGACATTTTTATGTTTTTAAAAATTTATTTTCTGGGGTTCTCACTTGCTTTTTGATTAATTTCAATTTTTTCGTAATTTGATGGATATGAATATTAGACTCAATCTCTTTAACATCTTTGAATGCAACAATCTCGAACAATTTATATCATTCAATGACGTTTTGGTTTCATTTGGTTATAGTACTATGTAACTCTTAATCTCCTCACATATGACTATTACATTAGATTGATTTGGTAGTATTACATTGGTTCAATTTGTATCATTTTTATAATAATTGATGTTTATTTATTAAAAAAATAATTTATCATTTTTTATACTTCTTGTTTATCAATTTGTATCATTTTTATAATAATTGATGTATCATTTTAGGTATTCCTATAAACTCCAAATTAGGTCTAATTGACAACAAGGAAATGTCATTGGACTTATCTTGATTAGCTCTATCTAATTAAATATTCTATTTATTTTTTTAAAATATTTTATTTTTTAGGGGCCTTATAGATTTTATAGAACATTTTGATTCTTACCTAATTTAATGATTGAAAATGTTACACTTGATATTATTAGTATCTCAGAATATAGCTTTTTCTAATAATTTATATTCTTTTTTTAATGTTTCTCTTTAATTTAGTTATATAATAATGAAACTTTAAATCTCTTTTATATTAGTTTGATTTAGTTATATTACATTACTTGAATTTATATTATTTCAACTTTAATTACGTTATACATAATATTAAATAATAACTTATTATTGTTTATTTTAAAATTTTTTATTCATAGTTATTAAAAACAATGTTTGATTGAGATTAAACAAATATTATCAGACTCGACTGAGTGAGTTTCATTAAATTAATTATACATTTAACATTTCAAGATTTTTACTTTTTATTATTTTTGAATGTTTTATGAGCTATTTCATTTTGCTTCCTATTTTAATGATCAATAATATTTTACTCAATCTCTTTAATATTTGGGAATACAATTTTAATATATAATTTTTCTTATTTCTTCAAATTATTTGCTTTTATTTGGTTATGCTATAATGTTGCTCTAAATCTGACATTGTGTGACCATAACATGATATTAATTTCGTTAATTATGTTATTTCAATTTATTCCATTTCGTCAAATAAATATATTTTAATATTAAAATAATAATTTATTTATTTTTATTTTATTTACTTCGATATCTCCATCATTCAAAATGAGATTCAACTAAGATAAAAAATGTCATTGGATTCATCTCGATGATATATATATAATTAAATATTTTTTAATATTTTTTAATATTTAATATTTTAAGATTTCTAAAATCAAAGCTTATAATGGTTACATAAGCGAAAAATTAAAATTTCTACGTGACATTATCAAAACTAAGCAAGAAAATTGACAAGATGCAATAAATGGTATATCAAAATATTTTTTAGTGTGACATCCATGAATGTTAGACCATGTAAGAATCAAAATATCTCTTAAAGAGTCTAGTCTTCATTCTCAATTCTATTGTTTATTAAAATTTGTCACACTACATATTTATTTTTCAAAATCACAAAGGCAACAAACTCAAATTCATAATGGAAAATGGTTACATTATATTTATTGAAATTATTGCATTTTAATTTGAATTGATATTTACTTAATATAAAAAAATAATTTAATATTATTTATTTTATTTTCTATGTTAATTCACAGTAATTCCAAACAAGGTGTGATAAAGACTAAATGAACGTCAATGGACTCATTTTAATGAACTCTCTCTAATTAAATATTTATTTTTATACTTTTAAATATTTTTTCTATTATTTTTATAAGTTTTATATGATATTTTTATTTTTACTAAATTTAATGATTGAGAATTTTACAAACATGCTCCAAGAATTTTTGAATGAATGTTTTTTTGTATAATTTTTGATATTTTGAAAATTTTATATTTTTATTTTTTTTATTACTATGAAAATCTATGTCCTCACACAAGTGTGCTTCACATCACTTTGAATTGGTATTATTATATTAATTGAATTTATTTTATTTGATATATATATATATGAGTATAGTAAATATTATAATAATAAATTATTACTAATAATACCAATTTGATTTGGTATGTCACAGTACTTCCAAACGAGATCGATTCAAGGTGAAATAAAGATTATTCTACTAAACGTGTGAGCTGTATCCAACCTAATATTCATTTCGCTATTTTAATTGTTTTTATTTTTTATTATTTTTGCTTGTTTCATTAGATATTTTACTCATACTATATTTGACAATTGAGGATATTATAGTTAATCAGTATTATATCTTGGAATGGAATTTCCCATGTAATTTATCTTACTTTTCAAAGTTTTTATTTTGAATTGGTTATATTAGTTTGTAATCTTAAATCTCCTCTCATGTGACCTTTATATTTCTTAGATTTTGTTATAATACATTGCTTTAATTCATCTTATTTTACCTTCAATATATATATTTTTATATTAAAATAATAATTTTTTAAATTATTTTAGATTATTTATTTTTGTAAATTGCAATAATTCAAAAAAAAGGATTGATCAAGGTAAAAAAGCATCATTGGACTCATCTTAACTATTCTTTCAAAAAAATATTTATTTTAAATATTTTTAGATATTTAATTTTGAAAGATTTTATCATGCTTTATTAGATATTTTGATTCATACTTAATTTGATGATCTAGTATATTACACTTAATCTCTTTAATATCTTATAATGTAACTTTCCCATATAATTAATCTACTTTATTCAAATATTTCCAAATGTAATTTCGTCAAGATGAAAAAACATCATTGGAAAGGTTTTGATGAACTCTTTCAAATTAAATAATCATGTTTTATTTTTTAATACATTATTTTCTAAAGTTTTTTCATTGCTTTTGAGACCTTTTTATTCATAGCTTATTTTATTATTGACGATGTTACACTTCATTTTTGCAGTGTCTCCTTTGTAACATTCACAAGCAAGTTATCTTTTTCCTTAATGCTTCGACTTGATTTTTGTTATATAACTTATTTGCTATAATTCTTCTCACATATAAGTTTTACATCATTTTCATTTTATTATATTACATTTCTTCAATTTATATCCTTTTACATTTATTATATATTTATTAAATATTTAAGTATTAACTTGTTATATTTATGCATTTTCAATTGGGTAACTCATAGTAATTAAAATTAAGGTCAAATAGAGATGAAATAAATATCATTGTACTCATCTTAATGAACTATATCAAATTAAATATTATATTTTATATTTCTAGATATTTTACTTTATTGTGTTTTGACATGATTTAGTAAACTTTTTGATTTGTGACTAATATGATGATCGAGTACATTACAATTGTCCTCCTTATTATTTTGTAATACCACTTTTTCTTATAATTTATCTAATTTATTTAAGTATTTTTTCTTTAATATAACTATATGAAGCTCTAAGTCTCCTTTACTATGAATTTACATCACTTTGATTTAATTATGTTAAATTTCTTAAATTAATCTCATTCCAACTTTAATATATATATTTTTGAAATAATAAAATAATATGTTTTATTATTTATCTATACTTATTATTATAATTCATAGAAATTAGAAAATAAGTCATAGTAAAACAAAATAAAAATTTTTGGACTCGTTTCGAAAAATTCTATCAATTATATATTCATTTTATATTTTTAAATATTTTATTTTTTATAAGTTTAATGTTGTTTTATAGATATTTTGACACATAACTTATTTGATTATTTTTAGTGTTATACTCAATTAATTTAGTTTCTTCGAATGCAACTTTCTCAAAAACTTTACCTCAATTCTTCACATTTTTTGTTGATTTAGCTATATTGCTATTAAACTCTAAATGAATTTTAGTGTGATCATTAAATTGCCTCATTTCGGCAATATTATATTTCTCCAGTTTATCTCTTTTGAGATTTAAGTTTTATTTACTTAATTTTAAATTAATAATTTACTGTTATTTCTTCTTTTTATTTTTGTATTCATAGAAATTCAAAGCGAGCTGTGATCAAGACCAAAGAAATGTCACTTGACATTTTCCAATGTTTTTACAAGTTTTACAAGGCAATTTTATTCATACCTAATGTGATGTTTGAGGATGTTATACTTAGTCTTGTTATTATCTTTGAATGCAATTTTCTCATATAGTTTATCTTACTTTTTCAAATTTTTATTTTTATTTTGTTGTAATATTATGTTAGTCTAAACTTATTATCTTTTGATCTTTATATCACATTGACTAACTTATAATATATTGGTTAGATTTATTTCATTTTACCAATTATATATATATATATATATATATATATATATATATAATATTGAACTAATATTTTTTTGCTATTTATCATTATTTACATTAGTAATTCCTAGTTATTGTAAACAAAGTTTGATTGAAAAATATAATGTTAAAGTTACTTTGATGTGCTATATTAGTTTAAATATGGCTTTATTTATTTAAATATTTTAATTTTATGATTTTTCATGATTTATGAGTCATTTTTTTTTGTACATGATATGATGATAAATATTATTAAACTAAATCTCTTTAGTAATTTTGAATTTAACTTTCCTATATAATTTAACTTATTTCTTTAAAGTTCTTGTTTTGATTTAGTTATATTTTTATGAAACTCTTATTTTTCTATAATGTGACCTTTAAATAAATTTCATTTAGTTATAACACATTCATTAAATTTACCTTATTTCTTTTATAATATATCTTTACCTAAAATAATAAATTTTCTATTTATTTTTAATTAATTATATAATTAGAAAAAAAATAAAATAAGGCCTGATGAAGATGAAACAAATGCCATTAGACTAAACAAGAAAACATCTATCCAATCAAATATTCATTTTCATATTTTTAAAAAGTTTACTTTCTAAGATATCCTCTTACTTCATCAGACATTTTTTTGTACCTTATTTGATAATCGAGGATGTTACACTTGTTCTTACAACATTCCAATACAATTTGTCTAATTTCTTTGATTTTTTGCTTCTATTAGTATTAAACTTTAATTCTCCTCTCATGTGAACTTTATATTGCTATTTTTTGTTATATTAAATTATATCAATTTATCTCATTTTGACTTTAAGTTTATATAAGTTGTCAATTAAAAAGAAATTCTAAGCAATGTCTTGTCAAGAAGAAACCAAGTTTTTTTACTAGTCTTCAGAACCTTTATCTAAACTAATTTTCATTTATTTATATTTTTGATTATTTGTTTTCTTTTTATTTGAATCATTTGAAACGAAATATTGATTTGTATGTAATTTGATAAACAAATATGATAGACTGGATCTCCATAATATGTTTGAATGCAACTTTTCTTTATATTGCTTTTTTTGTTATATTAAATTATATCAATTTAACTCATTTCAACTTTAAGTTTATTTAAGTTGTTTCTTAAAAAAAATTCTAAGCAAGGTCTCATTAAGATGAAACTAAGTTTTTTTGACTTGCCCTGAGAAGCTTTATCTAAATAATTTTCATTTATTTATATTTATGATTATTTTTTTTCCTTTTATTTCAATCATTTCAAACAAAATATTGATTTGCATGTAATTTGATAAACGAGTATGATAGATTGGATCTCCATAATATTTTAAATGCAACTTTCTTTAATAATTCATCTAATTTATCTAAATGTTTCTCCTTGATTTGTTTATAGTAATGTGAAATAAAAATTCTCCTATCGTGTGACATTTACATCATTTTGATTGGGCTATAAGAAATTAGTTAAATTTTTCTAAATTCAACATTATTTTATATTTATTTAATATTAAAAAATAATCTATTTGTTTTTATAGTTATTGGAGTTGGTTATTTGTAGTAATTGTAAATGAGGTTAGATTGAGACAAACAAATATCATTAGACTCATATCGATAGGCTATATCCAATATAAATTATTTTTTTATATTTTTTAAAATATTTTAATGCCTAAGATTTTATATGCTTTACAAGATATTTTTGAATCCCACCTCATTTGTTGATAGATGATATAACACTTAATCAACTTAGCATCTTAGAATGTGACTTTCACAAATAATGTGTCTTACATCTTCGATCTTTTCTCTTTGATTTGTTTATGTTACTATGTAACTCTAACACTCCCTTATTGTCACCTTAGTAATACTTTAATTTGGATATATTACTTTCCTTAAATTTATGTCATTTTAACTTTAATAAATATTTTGCATATAACAAATCTATAATTAATTTTTTATTTATTCTTATTTACTATATTAATTTGTAGTTATTTAAAATAAGGTCTCATTTGTATCAAACAAATATCATTGGACTCATTTCAATAATCTCTATGAAATTAAATATTCATTTTTCCTTTCAAAAGGTATTTTTTTCATGTTTATATCATGCTTTGCAAGAAGATTTTATTTGTACTTAATTTGATAATCAAAGATTTCACACTCAACCTTAAAATATTAGAATGCCACTTTCAAGAGCATTTATCATATTTTTTCAACTTTTTTATGCTCATTCTGCATGCCTAATGAAACCTTTTGATTTGTACATTATTTGATCGTCGATAGTGTTATACTCGATCTCCTTTATATACATTTAATTAGTATTAAAATAACATGTAATTATTATTTAAGTTTATTAACTTTTGTAATTTATAGTGACACCAAGTGAGGTAAATTGACAAGAAAAAACATTTTTATATTTTTTTCTTTTTTAATTTTCTAAAGTTTTGGAACACTTCACATGTAATTTCAATTCATTCTTGATTTAATGGTTGATGTTGTTACATATGATTTCCTTAGCATCTTGCAAATCAATTTTCTCATATAATCTTGCTCATTTCTTCAAATTTTTTAATTTTATTTAGTTATATTATTATTGAACTCTTATTATCCTAACCAGTGGTCTTTGCATCACCTTTATTTTGTTATATTACATAGCTCATTTCAAGTCTAACATCTTTGATCATCAAGAAAAGTTAAAATAAAAATACCTTATAAAACATGGAGAATTAAGAAAAAAATATTTTGAGAAACAAAATCGAACATATAACTTGATGAATCTCATCAAAATGAGACCAATGCCATTTGTTTTATTTTGTTTAGACTTCATTTGTTTTTTAAAGTATAGTTTGATTTTATTATATTACTAATAATTCTATTTCACATATCTTATGTTATTATCTTACTTCAAAATTAGTTATGTTATTTAGCATTAGTTTAACTTATTTAACCTTTATTATAACTTTTCTTGAAATTAAAATGATAAATTATTTTTATTTATGCTTTTTTATAATGGTAATTGCAAGGATTTCCAATCGAGGTGAGATAACAAAGACACAAACATCTTTGGGCTAGATTTGGATAGTTTTATCAATTTAAATTTTTAATTTTATTTTTTTAAATTTTTTTGATGATGGGTCATTTCTTTAAATATTTTTTTTGCTTTTGGTAATATTTCTTTAAAATTCGAATTCTTCTCTTGTGAGCCTTTAACATTGTTTTGATTTGGTTGCTTTACATTTCTTGAAATTATCTTTGTTTACCTTTAACACACACACACATATATATACTTTACTTTAAAATAATAATTATTATTATATATAATTATTTATTAATGTAATTCATAGTAGCTCAAAATAAGATCTGGTTAAGATAAAACAAAAGTCGTTAGACATGTGTTGACGCCATTTTTAAACTGGTTAAGATAAAACAAAAGTCATTATAGACTCCTGTTGTCGACATTTTTAAAAGTTTTACTTTTTGGGATATTGTCATTCTTTCCAAGACTTTTTAGTTCATACCTTATTTAATGATAGAGGTTATTACACCGTATCTCTTTAAAAACTTGGAATAAGACTTCTTATTACAAATCTCTTATTTCTTCAACATTTGCACTCAGATATGATTTTATATCATATTAATTTACATCTTTCTAGTATTAATATTTACTTACTTCATACTAAAATAAAATTAATTATTATTTGTACTTATTTACCTTTAAAATTCCAAATAATTGTAAACTAAGTCTGATTGAGATAAAACAAGCAATATTTGACTCATCTTGACAACTTCTAGCCAATTAAATATAATTATTATAACCATATTTTTTTTTCATTTTTTAAACATGCTTTATGAGAAATTTTTATTTGCACCAAATTTCATCTTAGAATATACGTTACACTCAATTTTATTACAACTTAGTAATGTAAATTTCCTATATAAATTATCTCATTTTCTCAAATATTTTGAATTGATTTGGTTTATTAAGTTGTAAATCCAAATCTCCAATCATGTGGCCTTCACAATACTTTTATTGGTTTGTATTGCAATGCTTCAATATATGTCATTTAGGCATTAATATATATTTACCTCTTATTAAAATAATATATAAATATTATTTTTCAATTTAAGTTTGGTAATCCTTCATGATGCTAAATGCAATCTCATAGAGAAGAAACAAATGTCATTAAGCTAATCTTAATATGTTTTGTCAAACAAAATTTCCATTTTATATATTATAAATATTATATATTTGATAGTTTTGGCACGTTTTATAAAGTATTTCGATAAGTATCTAAATTACTTTTTGAGGATTTTATACAAGGGTTCCTTAATATGTTGCAATAAACTTTCTTATATAAAGTATCCCATTCATTAAAATTATTTTTTTGAAATAGTTATATTACTAAATAACTATAAATCTTCTCTTGTGTGATGTTTATACTGGCTTCGATGGGTTAGATTATATTATTTCAATTTATCTCATATCTTCTATAAAATTTATTTACTTAATACAAAAAATTATTTATTATTATTTAAGGTTTTTAATTTTATATTTTTTTGTAATTCCAAACTAGGTGAAATATAGAAGGAACAAATGTCTTTGGACTCAACTTATTGAGATCTATCCATTTAACTATTTATTTTTCTTGCACTTTTAAGTATTTTATTTTTTAAGGGTTTGTCAGGCTTAATAAGATTTATTGATTTATAACTATTTTGTTTTTTGAGTATGTTGCACTCGAACTTCGTAGTATCTTGGAAAGCATGTTTCCCACACATTGTATCTGATTTATTAAAATGTTTCATTTTGATTTAGTTTTATTACAATAAAACTCGAATTATCCTCAATTTTTCCATTTATATTACTTTGTTTTGTTTACAAAACATTACTTTAATTTAACTAATTTATACTTTAATATATAGTAACTTAACACTAAAATAATAATTTATTATTATTTATGCTTAATTACTTTAACAAATTATAGTAATTTCAAACGATGTCTACAAGAGACCAAATAAATGTCATTGGACAAATCTCAACTTGCTTTATCCAATTAATTATTCACACTTATAAGTTTAAAATATTTTATTTTTTATAAGTTTGGTAGGCTTTATGATACATTTTGATTCATACCTAATTTGAAGATAGAGAACATTACATCTTAGTATCCTAAATGCAACTTTCTCATACCTTTAAATGAACTAATTTTTCTCCTAAATTATACCTTAATTTACCTCATTTTTGCTTTCATATATAATAATAAAATAGTAATTTTTTATTATTTATGTTTATATACTTGGACATTTAATATTTATTCTATCTAAAGTTTTATTAAAGATGAAACAAATGTGATAGTACTCCCCTCGATTTGTTATACCAAATTTAATATTTATTTTCACATTTCTAAATTATTTATTTTGTATGTTTTTTGTAAGTTTTGCACGACATTTCAATTCTTACCTAAATTGATGATGAAGGAAGCATTCAATCTAAATACTATTTTAGAATCCAAGTTTCTCATTTAATTAATCTCATTTCTTAAAATGTGTTGTTTTGATTTGGTTATATTCCCTACTTTGAATCTCAATTAGTGTGACCTTTGCAGCTTTCTTATTTTACTATATTTATTTACATTAATAACTCTAATTTAAAATTTCTATATATTTATATAATATTAATATAATAATCAATTATTTTTTATGTTTAATTACTTTAATAAGTTCCCATAATTTTAAAACTAAACTAATAAAAAAATTAAAAATCATTTGACTTGTCTTAAAGCGAGCTACCTAATTAATTTTTTTTGTTTTATTTTACTTTTTAAAGTTTTGGGATACTTTGTAAGTCATTTTGATGTAAACATTATTTGATAATGGAGGATCTTTGTCTCGGTCATCTTTGGATCATGGAATGTAATTTTCATTTACTCATTTCTATAAATATTTTGTTTGATTTTGTTACATTATTATGTAACTCTAAATCTTATCTCACGTGACTTTTATTTTACTTTGATTTGATTATATTACAGTACTTCAATATATCTTATTATAGTTAAATATATAATTATTCAATCTAAAAATAATAATTTATTATTCCTTATGCTTATTTTTTTGAGAATTTGCAATAATTTCAAATTATGTTGGATTGATCAAAATGAATGTCCTTAAACGTTTCATGAAGAGCTCTGACAAATTAAATATTAATTTTTTATTTCTTAAAATACATTATAGGGCTTTATCATGGATAATGAGACATTTTGATTCACACTTTATTTAACTATCAAAAATGTTACACTCGATCTCCATAGTATCTCAGAATATAATGTTTTCTTACAATTTACCTAGTTCTTTAAATTCTTTACTTCAATTTTAGTACATTTTTGCGGAACACTTATTCTCCTCTTATGTGGCCTTTGGAATGATTTTATTTGGTAACATTACATTACTTGAAGTTATCACATTTCTTTTTAAATAAATGTTAACTTAATAATAAAATAATATATTTTTTATTTAAGCTCATTTAATTTGATAATTAATAGTAATTATGAAAAAAGTGTGATCATGATGCAATGAATGTCGTTGGACTCATCTCGAGAAACTCTATCCACTTAAATATTAATTTTTATATTTCAATTTTTTTTATTTTCTTTGATTTTTGCTTGTTTCATGTGATATTTTAACATGTACCTAATTTGATGATTGAGTATGTTTCACTACATTTATTTAGATTGTTGGAATGCATCCCTATTATATAATTTATCTTATTTCTTGAAATGTTTTTCTTTAATTTTGTTATTTTACTATGTCACTTTAAATCTTCTCTTGTGTGACTCTTATATTGCTTTGATTTAGTCATATTATATTGGAACTGTTTATTTCATTTCAACTATAATATGTGTTTACATCATATTTCTTTAAAATATATATTTATCATTAAAATAGCAATTTATTATTATTATTTATTTATTTTAATTATTTTGGTAATTCATAAAATTCTGAATGAGGTCCATTTGATAGAGGGCATTGGACTAATCCTAACTAATTGTATCTAATTAAATGTTCATAAGCTCAAAATATTTTATTTTTTTATGGTTTTGGCTTGTTTTATGAGAAATTTTGTATCATACCTAATTTAATTATTGTGGTTGTCACATTTAATCTCCCTAGTATATTTGGAATGTAACTTGTTTGTGTAAGTAAGCTAATTTTTTCAAAGCTTTTTCTTTTATTTGGATAAATTATCATATAACTCTAAATCTCCTATCATGTGACTTTCATATCACTTTAATTTGATTATATTACATTACTGAAACTTTTCTAATTTAAGCTTTAAATCACCTCCCTTGTTTCCTTCACATCACTCTAAATTGTTTATATTACATTGCTTAAATTTATGTAATTTAAGTTGTAATGTAAATTTACATATCATTATGAATGTTTAATTGATTTAATAATTCACATTAACTCTTTATAAATCCAAATGCGGCTGATCGAAAAAAAAAATAAATGTCATTATATTTTTCTAAGACAACCATATCCAATTAAATATTTCTTTTTATGTTTTTAAATATCTTATTTTATAAAGTTTAAAACGTCTTATAAGTTATTTTTACTGAACCTAATTTGAAGATAAAGGATGATACACTTGTTGTTCTTAGATTTTGGAACATGACTTTCTTATATAATTTATCTTATTTCTTTAAATTATTTGTTTGATTTATTTATATTAATATGCAACTCTAATTCTTGTCTTATGTGACCATCACATCACTTTGATATGTTTAAATTACATTGCTTAAATTTTTCTCATAATAGCCTAAATATATATTTGCTTAATATTAAAGTAATTATTTTTAAATTTTCATGTTTAGTTATATTATTAATTTAATATATTCCCAGTTGAAGTTCGATAGAGGTGAAATAAACATCACTAGTCTCGTCTCGATGAGCTCTATCATGTTTAATATTCATTTTCTATTTCTAGGTATCTTATTTATTAGAGTTTTTTTAATTTTTTGAGAAATGTTTCAATTTTAACCTACTTAACAATTAAGGACGTTTCACTTGATGTTTGTGATCTCTTGGAATGCAATTTTTCTGTACAATTTATCTCATTTGTTAAAAATTTTCTCTTTAATTTAGTTATATTACTTTGAAACATTTGTTCTCCATGGTAACTCATTTGTTTACATTGATTTGTTTATATTACCTATCATTAATTTCTTTTATTTTATCTTTAATATATATTTACTAAAATTAGCATATAAATTTATTGTTATTTATGTTTATATAATTGTGCAATTTATTGTTATTCTAAATGAGGTTCACTGCAAATGAAACAAGTCACTAGTCTCATCTTGACTTGCTGTATTGAATTAAATACTCATTTTTATGTCTTTAAACTTTTTATCTTTTAAGGTTTTGGCAAGTTTCATGAGGTATTTTTATTTATATCTAAGTTGGTGATCAAAGAAGTTGCATTCAATCTTTATAGTATCTTGGGATTAAGTTTCTTTCAATTTTTCTCATTTCTTAAAATCGTTTTTTTTAATTTTGTCATATTATTATGTAGATTTTAATCTCAACTCTTTTAACCTATTAATTGCCATTATTTTTCTATATTTTATTACTTCAATTAATCTTATTTCAACTTTATATGGATTGACATAATATTAAAATAATAATTTATCATTATTTATGTTTAATTATCTTAGTAATTTATCATAAGTAAGAAGAAGGAAAATTGGAAATGAAACAAGTTTCACTTGGCTTATCTCAAAGCATGCTACCTAACTAAATATTCATTTTTAGGTTTTGATAATCGATTTCTTTTCAGAGTTTTTACATGCTTTACAAGTCATTTTAAAGCAAACTATATTTGACAATCGAGTATATTACTCTAGATCGTCTTAGTGTCATAGAATGCAACCATTTTGTATAATTTATCTTATTTCTTCAAATGTTTTACTTTTATTTGGTTATTATGGAACTCTAAATATCCTATTATGTTGCTTTTACACAGGTTTGGCAATATTATGATACATTTCTTCAATATATGTCATTTTATGTTTAATACATTTTTATCTAGTATTAAAATAATAATATATTATTATTATTGTTATTAATTTGGGAATTTATAGTAATTTCAAATGATATCTATTTGAGACCAAATTAATGTCTTTAAACATTTTTAGAAGAGCTATACCCAACTAAATATTAATTTTATATTTTTTTTCCAAAAATAATTATAAGGTTTTTGCATAATTTAGGAGATAGTTGGCTTCATACTTAAATTCATATCTGAAAAATATTACATTTGATCTTCTTAGTAACCTGAAATAAAATGTTTTTATACAATTTATCTAATTTCTTTAAATTTTTCATTTTTATTTTGTAACATTATTGTAGAACACTTATTCTCCTCTCTTGTGGCCTTTAGAATAATTTGATTTGGTAACATTGTATTGCTTAAATCTATCTCATTTCTTTTTAATCATATGTTAAATTAATATTTCAAACATTATTATGATTTAAAAT
This sequence comes from Vanilla planifolia, assembly GCA_023846275.1. Taxonomy (NCBI): domain Eukaryota; kingdom Viridiplantae; phylum Streptophyta; class Magnoliopsida; order Asparagales; family Orchidaceae; genus Vanilla; species Vanilla planifolia. The sequence goes on along the minus strand of JAIUJO010000123.1, from coordinate 911,862 downwards.
TATTTAATTTGATATCTAATAATAAATATGAAAAAGGTTTGGTCATGATGAAATGAATGTCATTGGACAAGTCTCTTCTTCTTTTTCTTCTTCTCCTTCATCTTCTTGTTCTTCCCTTTCTTCTTCATGAAGATCTTCAACATTTTCATCTTCTTCTTCTGCTTCCTCCTCCTTATCATCATCGTCATTTTCTTCTTTTTTTTCATTCTTTTCTACTTCTTCTACTACTTTTTCTTCTTCTTCTTCTTCTTTTCATATTAATCTCTTATTTATCATTTATTCCGATTCATTTCCTATTCTTCTTAATCACAATATCTAATTTAACAAAACAGTAAACAAATTATCTAAATTTTAATTATTATTATTATTAAATATTTTTTTTATGATGTTGATATATTTTAAAAGATATTTTTATTTGTACCTAACTTGATGATCAACTATGTTATATGATCTCTTTGGATTTGTTAAATGAATCCTTTTCATGCAATTTATCTCATTTTTGTAATTGTTGGCTTTGGTTTGGTTATATTCATATTGCTTTGATTTAGTTATATTATATTAATAAAATTTCTTTCATTTAACTTTAACATTTGTTTACATCATTTTAAAATAATAATTTGCTATTATTTATGCTTACTTGTTTTAGTATTTCATAGTAATTCCCAAGTATGCTCAAAGGAGACTAGAAAAGATTTGATGAACTTGTTTTGAAAAGCTCTACCTAAATAAATATTAATTATTATATTTTAAAAAATTATGTTTCAAGGTTTGGCAAGGTTAATAAAACATTTTCATTTGCACTTAATATGATGATTGGAGATGCCACACATTATCTCCATATATCTTTGAATGAAACCTTGTTATACAATTTAATTAATTTAATCAATTTTTTTTTTACTTTCATTTAGAAATATTAAAATGAAACTCAAATTCTTCTCTGTTGTGACCTTTGCATCCACTTAGTTTTTGTAACGATACATCGATTTAATTTATCTAATTTTTAACTTTATTAAATTTTTACTTAATTAAGAATTAATAATGTTCTATTATTTAGATCTATTTAATTTTTTAATTTGCATTACTTTCTAAGAAGGTACGATTGAGATGAAACAAACTTCGTTTGGCTCATATCGGTGAGATCTGTCTAATTAAATATTCAATTTAATAATCCTATTTATTTTGTTACTTAAAGCTTTTCCACACTTTAAGAGGCCTTCAATTTGTGCATAATTTAATGATAAAAATGCTACAATTGATCATTTAGTGTCTTGGAATGCAAATTTTCTAAAACGTCATCTCATTTCTAAAAAATTTAACACTTGATCTCTTTACTATGTAACTATAAATATCATTTTTTCTAACATTCACATTACATTGATTTTGATACATTAAATTACTTTAATTTTTCTCATTTCAATTTTAATATAGCTTTTCTTAATAATAAAACAATAGTTTATTATTTTATATCATTATTTATTTTGGTTATTCGAAGATTTCATATAGATCTATCAAAATTAAATATTCATTTTTATATTTAAGACAGTTTAATTTTCTAAGATTTTGATACCCATTACGTAACATTTCGATTTGTACCAGTTTTGCTAATCGTGGACATTATGATCACTATAAAATATCTTGGAATTTAGTTCTCTCATATAATTTATCTCATTTTTTCAATTGTTTATCTTTTGTTTTGTTTTTATTGTAATACTCTAATTGTCTTCTCTAATGACCTTTACATTTTTAACTTTTGTAGTATTTTTTTTTATTTTTCTCATTTTAATTATAATATATATTTATATTATTAAAAAAAGATGTTCATTTTCAATTTAACCTAATTAATTTTGTAATTCATTGAAATTCTAAACAAAGTTTGATTGAAAAGAAAGGAACAATTTTTTATTATTCATGTTTTTTTACATTGGTAAATCACAATATTCCAAATAATGTCTAATGATGGCCAAATAAAAGTCTTTAGACTCATGTCCACAAGTTGTATCAAATGAAATATTTATTTTAGAAATTTTTTAAATATTTTATTTTCAAAAGTTTTTGCATTCTTTACGAGGTATTTACATTCATGCTTAGTATTATAATAAATTTGTTATACTTATCTTTCTTGGTATCTTGGAATGTAACTTTCCCATTCAATTAATCTACTTCATTCATAGTTTTTTGTTTGATTTGATTAAATTACTATTTAATTATAAATCATCTTCAATGTTACCTTTACATCACTTTATTTTTGTTATATAATATTATTTCAATTTATCATATTTTAGATTTAATATATATTTACATAATATTGAAAAAATAAATTTTTATTCATTTTAGTAATTTACATTAGTAATTCATGATAACTCTAAACAAGATTTAGTTGGGATGAAATAAACATGTTTAGAATTATCTCGAGAGCTCTATCCATTAGAACATTAATTTAAATATTACCAAAAACTCAATTTTTATATCTTTTCCATGCTTTATATGATACTTTGAAAACTTAATTAGGAATTCAACTTTTCCTTATAGTTTATCTCATTTCTCCAAATTCTTTGCTTTGATTTAACTATAATACTTTGCAACACTAAGCCTTTTCTTATGTGACCTTTACATCACTTTAATTTGGTTTTATTATATCAATTCACGTTATCTCATTTTTCAATTTATAATATATTTACATAATATTAAAATAATAATAATTAATATCTATGTGTGTTTAGTTTGGTAATAGGTTTTAATTCTAAATAGGATTTGATTGAGATAAAAGAAACATAATTCGACATATCTTAATGATTTATGTCAAATTAAATATTGGTATTTGTTTTCACAAAATTTTTATTTCCTAATTGTTTTTGCACCTTTTGAGAAATTTTATTCATTGCTGATTTTATGATGAAGGTGTTACACTTCAGCTTCTTAATTTCTTGGATGCACCATTCCCACTAAAATTATCTTTTATTCAAATATTTTAATTTGATTTCATTATATTACTTTTAAAATATAATTCTTCTATTATTTGACATTACATTTCTTGAATTTATATTATCAAAAATTTAATATATATTTATTGAATATTAAATTATTAATGTGTTAATATTTCTGAATACTTATTTAGTTAATTTATAGTAATTCAGAACGAACTAAAATAGGGTTGAAACAAACTTTGTTGGACTTATCTCGATGAATTATGTTAGACTTAATATTAAATTTTATATTTCAAAATATTTTATTTCATTGGTTTTTGGCATGATTTATCAAACTTTTTGATTAATGCCTAACTTTATGATTTAACGATGTAATTTATCATATAATTTATCTCATTTATTTAAATATTTTATTTTGATTTTTTTATATTACTATGAAGCTCTAAATCCCTTCTATTATGAACATTACATCACTTCATTTTAGCTGTATTATATTACTTAAATTTATCTTATTTCAACTTTAATATATATTTATTATCATAACTTGTAGTAATTGAAAAATAGGTCATATAGAGTGAAACATAATTTTTTGGACTCTTCCCCACTAATGCTATCCAATCTATATTTACTTGGAAATTTTTAAATATTTTATTTTCATGGGTTTACACATTCTTTATTAATATTTTTATTCATAACTAATTTCATGATCAATGATGTTATGCTTGACATTTTTAGGGTCTTAGAATACAACTTTCTCAAAAACTTTGACTTATTTCTTCTAAAGTTTTGCATTAGTTTAGTTATATTACTACGTAATTCTCGAAAAATTTTACTATAACCTTTAAATTACTTTATTTTGATTATATTATATTCCTATAGTTTATCTAATTTGAGCCTTAAGATTTATTTATTTAATTTAAAAATATTAATTTAATATTATTTCTTCCTTTCGTTTTGGTAATTTGTAGTAATTCTAAGCAAGTTCTAATCAAGACCAAAGAAATGTCATTACATTTCACTTGATAATCTCTATCTAATTATATATCTATATCTATATCTTTAGATATTTTATTTTCTATTGCTTTGATATGTTTTATAAGGCAATTAGATTCATACCTTATTTGATGGTGGAGGATGTTACACTCAAACGCCATAGTATCTTAAAATGCTACCTTCCTATAAAACTTATATCATTTTCTCAAATTATTTATTTTGTATTGGTTGCATTACTATGTAATTCAAAGTATTATCTCTTGTGACTTTTCATTTCATTGATTTGGTTGTATTATATTTCTTCAATTTTTTTATTTCAACTTTAATATCTATAGACTTAAAATTAAAATAATAATTTATTTTTAGTTACCATCACTTAAAATTATAATTCATACTAATAAAAACTTGAATCAATCATGACAAAAATAAATGTTACTAGATTCATGTTGAGAACCTTTATCTAATTAAAAATTAATTTACTAATTTTTATTATATTATTAATTACAAATTTTGCATGTTTTACAAGTAATTTTGATACATAAATTAACCTATGACTTAGGATATTCCACTTGATTTTTTTAGTATCTAGGAATATAGTAGTTTTGTACAATTTATTTCATTTCTTCAAAGTTTTTGTTTAGATTTGGTTATATTATTTTGAAATACTAATTCTTCTATCATGCGACCTTTATGTTACTTCAATTTTATTATTTTACTTTGTTTCAATTTATCTCATTTTATATTTTATATACTTTAATTTTTATCCGATGCCGTTAATTCTGTATTGCTGGCGAGGGTGGTCAACGACGTGGGGGTCAACGAAGGCAGCTGTGAATTCATCCGGCAATTTATGGGGTTCGTTGGTTCGCCGGCGGCTAGGTACGGGAGCGGCGCTGAGCATGCTGCTTTTTTGGCGACGTCGTTATACTACATATGGGGGAGGAGGAACGCGAAGAAACATAATGCCCCACTTGATAACATTGCGATGCTATTACGCAATGTGAAGTTGGAGATCATTGCTGCAGCTGAACAATGCAACCTACATTCATTCAAGTCCTGTGGGAACCCATACAGTTCACCTGAACTGCCTGTAACCCATAGATGGGTTCCCCCTCCCACTGGGTGGATTAAAGTGAACTGTGACGCTGCTTGTGGCCTGGATTCTGCAGGTATTGGTGTGGTAGTGAGAGACCATATGGGGAGGCCGATCCTGGTGATGGGGAAGAAGTTTGTTTCTCAGGCAAGTGAGGCGATGGAGATCCAGGCAGTATTTGAGGCCTTCCAGCTAGTGCGGAAGTCCCTGTCGCAGTTTCGTGCTATTGAGATGCAGACGGATTCCATGACGGCGGTACTGACGATCCGAAAGCTTATAGCCAACGCACCTGTGGATGGTCCTATTGCTGAGATTATTCGTTGTGCTAATGGAATGGACGCACTTACTATAACACATGTATACAGGGAAGGTAATCAGCCGGCTGACTGGGTGGCTCGTGCTGCTTGCCGAGAAGACTTTATTTGGAATAGTGAGATCGCATATCCTAAGCCACTCGCCAAGTTGTTGCTACTAGATTATTTGTTTGATCCTCCGTGAGGATAGCACCTACTATTGTAATTTTTCTGGGCTTGTGCCCCTTTTGAACATCAAAAAAAAAAATTCATAGTAGTTCTAGAGAAGGTGTGGTTGACACATGGTAGACATCATTTAACATGTCTCAAAAAGCTTTATCAAATTAAATATTATTTTCTCTTTTACTAAATATTTTATTTTTATGGTTCTGGTGAGCTTTATGAGATAATTTTTTGTATCATAATTGATGATAAAAGATGCTACAATTGAACTCTATAATATCCAAAATTGCAACATTTCCTTTTAATTTTCCTAATATCTTCAAGTTCTCAATTTTGATTTAATTGTATTACTAGGTAACTATAATTCTCTCCTTAAGCATCCTTTAAATTGCTTTGGTTTATTCTTATATTCTTAAAATTTATCTCATTTTAGCAATAATTTATTTTTTAAAATAAAATAATAATTTATTTTTAAAAATAAAATAATAATTTATTTTATTTTTTATTATTTAATTTTGTAATTAATAATAATTCCAAATAGGCCTACTCGAGTCAAAATAATTTTCATTAGACTCCTCTCAACAAGAAATATTTAATTTATTATTCATTTATAAGTTTTGAAATATTTATTTTTTATTATTTTTTCATGCATTATGATAAATGTTTATTGCACCTTATTTGATAAACTTGGATGTCACACATGGCTGCAATAGTTTCTTGGAATGACACTTTCCATTATAATTTATCTCATTTCTTCACATTTTGGCTTTAATTATCTTATAATATTATCTTGCTCTAAACATATTATGTTTTGACCTTTGCATTGCATTGACTTGGTTATAGTATTTGGCCAAATTCATTTAATTTTAGTTATTATATATATTCTTTTCTTAAGTTTATAGTAATCCTAAAATAGGTTTAACTAAAATAAAATAAATAGTGTTTTCTTCACGAGCTCTATCCATTTAAATATTATTTTATATATCTAAATATTTAAATATCTATAATTAGATTTATGAGCCATTTTGAATTATACTTCATTTAATGATCAAGATTGATATACTAAAACTCTATATTATCTTGGAATACAATTTTCTCACATAATTTATCTTTTTTCTTTAAATAGTTTTATTTAATTTGTTCATATTATTATGAAACTGTTATTGTCTTCTAATGTGACTTTTACAATTATTTGGTCAAATTTACCTTATTTATTTTTTAGTATATCATCACTTAATATTAAATACTAATTTATTATTAGTTTTTAATTAAAAAGATAAATTAATGTGAATTGGAAATGAGTTTCAATGAGGATTAAACAAATGCCGTTAGACTCAACTAGATAAGCTCTATTTAATTTAATACTTATTTTCATATTTTCCTAATATTTATTGTTTATTATTTTGTCATACTTCATTAGAAATTTTGGTTCATACCAATTTTATAATCAAGGATGCTACATTTAATCTTCTTTGTAACATTTAATGCAGCATTATCATATAATTTATCTGATTTCTTCAAACTTTCTGCTTTTTTTTCTTCTATTTCTAATAAACTTTAATTCTCTTCTGATGTGACCTTTACTTTTTTTTCTTTTATTATATTACATTGTACCAATTTCTATCATTTTAGTTTTAATATATAATCTCTTAATATTAAAATAATAGCTTATTATTATTTAAATTTATTTGTAATATTAATTAAATAGAAATTCTAAGCAAGATTGGATCTTGATGAAATTACCATTATTTTACATTTCTTGGTGAGATTTATCCCTTTACATGTTTATTTTTATATTTTTTTTAAATTTTATTTCATGTTTATTTAAATGTTTTCAAAAGAAATATTAGTTCTCATCTAATTTGGCGATCGAGTAGGTTAGACTCAATGTCCTCGACTATTTGAATGCAATTTTCTCACACAATTCATTTAATTTTTTAAAATGTTTCTCTTTGATTTATTTATTTTAATATGCAAACACTAATTATCCTCCTTATAACCTTTACATCACTTTGATTAGGCAATAAAAAATTGTTTAAATGTATTCAATATTGTTAAATGTTTATTCAATATTGTTAAATATTTATTAAATATTAATATAATAATCTATTAATGTTTATGGTCATGTAATATGGTAATTCATAGTTGTTACAAAAGATGTCAAATAAGGACAAACAAATGCTTTTATATGAATATTGACGAGTTATATCCAATTAAATATTTAATTTTAAGATTTTACATGCTTTGTGACATATGTCAATTTGCATTATGTTTGATGATAGAGAACATAACACTCAATCTTCATAGTATCTTGGGCATAACTTTCTTGGACTATTTGTCTCACATCTTACATTTTTCTCTTTTATTTGGTTATACTATTATGTAACTAAATCTCATATCATATGACCTTACCAATGCTATGAATTTGATATATTACTTTGCTTCAATATTTCTCATTTAAACTTTAATAAATATTTACTAAGTAGTAAAATACTAAATAATTACTACTCTGCTTATTTAATTGATTAATTCATAGTAATTTTAAATAAATTCTAATTCATGCTAAACAATGTTGTTGCACTTATCTCAATGATCTTTATCTAAACAAATATACCTTTTTACTTTAAAGTATATTGTTTCCATGGTTTTAGCATGTTTTATAAAATAAGTTAATTTGAAATACATCAACTAATCAAATATTTTACAACATCTTTTTAGCACATTTGAATGCTACTTTGAAGAACAACTTATCTCAAGTTTCAACCTTTTTGTTTTCATTTTGTTATATTACAATGTAACTCCAAATCTCTTCTCGTGTGACCATTACATTACTTTGATTTAGTTATATTATAGTAGTTCAATATAACTCTTTTAAGTATTAATATTTATTTATTAATAATAAAGTAATTTTTTATTTTATTTATGTTTTTTTCATTGACATTTTTTAAGAATTCCAAATAAGATTTAATCGAGATGAAATAAACATTATTGAACTCATGTAGTCATGCTCTATCCAATTAATTATTCATTATTAAAATATTTAATATTTTATTTTTAAAGGTTTTGGAAAAATTTATTTAACATTTTTATTGATGTCTAATTTGAACATTAAGGATGTTTATCTCCATCTCCTTTGTATCTTGCATTGAAATTTTCGCGTACAATTTGCCTCATTTTATTCAAATTTTTTTCTTTAATTTCGTTATAGAATTATGAAACTCTGAATCACGTCTCCTATGATGTTTACTTCTCTTTTTTTAGTTTTATCATATTATATAATTTATATCATTCTTTATTTGAGTTTTTTAATAAATATTTAAACACTATTTGGTTAAATTTATAAATTTTTATTAAAGTAATTTGTAATAATTTTAAATGATGTCTAATCCAGATGAAGAAAATATAGTTAGACTCATCTTTCAGTAAATTATTAGTTACATGTTAATTTTTATGTCATTAAATGTTTATTTTCTAGGCTCTTAGAGTGCTTAATGAATCCTTTCAATATGTACCCAATTTGATAAAAAAATAATGTTACTCTGCATCTCAACATTCTCACTTACCATTTGACTCTTTTCTCGAAAATTGTTAATTTTTATTTTGTTATATCACTGTAAAACACAAATTCTACTCTCATGTGATACACACATCACTTTGATTTTGTTATATTGTTTCAATTTATCTCACTTTCGATTTATTATACATTTACTTAATATTAAAATAATTATTTTATTTTTTGTGATTTGATTTGTAACTTTTAGTAATTTTGAACAAGGTCCTATTAAAACAAAATAAACATCGTAGCACTAATCTCGACAAGCTCCATCCAATTAAATATTAATTTATATATTTTTAATATTTAATTTTCTAAAGAACTGGAAAGCTTTATGAGATATTTCATTTTGCACTTGATTTCATATTCTAAAATGTTACATAGGATTTTCTCATGAACTTGGAATGCAATTTTTTTTTGTATAATTTATCTCATTTTCTCAACATCTTCACATTGATTTTTTGATATTTATTGGAAACTAGAATTCTTCCCTCTTATTATAATTGCATGCCATTGATTTACTTACATTACATTATTTTTTATTGACATAATTATAGATTTAATACATTTTTACTTAATACTAAAAAAAAATTTTGTGTTTACTTAAATTATTAATTCAGAATAATTCCAAATGAGCTCTTAATGTGATGAAACAAACAATGTTGACTTGTCTTGATGAGTTTTATCCAAGTAAATATTAATTTTAGATTTTACAATATTTTAATTTCTTGGGGATTAGCAACTTTTATGAGGTTCTATTATTTGTACCTCACTTTTTGGTAAGGTTGTTACACTCAATCTCTTTTGTATTTTGGAATGTAACTTTACCATAAATTTTATGTCATTTTTTAAGATTATTTTTTATTTGGCTATATTACTATTAAACTCTAATTTAGCTCTCCTATGGTTTTATGTCACCTTAAATTTTTTATTATATTATTACAATTCACCTTATTTAAGTATTAAAATATATTTACTTGTTAATTAAATAATAATTTATTAATATTTATTAGTAATTAATTTTGTAATTCATTGTAATTCTAGAAGTGGTCTGATTGAGACTAACAAACATCATTCATCTCACCTTGACAAGCTCTATCGAATTTACTATTCATTTCTATATTTTTTTTAAAATTTTTTATTCTCTATTGTTTTGGCATTCATTAGTATATAAAATTTTATAATAGTAGATGTAGAACTTGATCTTCTTTGTATCTTGTTTTCCTTTAAATTTTATCTCGTTTTTTTAATTTTTTTTATATTTGGTTGTATAGTTATGAAAATCTTATTGTCTTATAGTGTCACCTTTAAAACACTTTGATTTGTTATAATACTTTGCTTCAATTTATCTATTTTTAACATAAATATATACTTAATTAACATTAAAAAATAATTTATCAATATTTATATTTAATTATATTTTTAATTCATTATAATTTCAAATAAGCTCCATTCAAGATGAAAAAATGTCATCGGACTCATCTCAACGAGCTCTTCTTAATTACTTATTTATTTTTATATTTTTAAGTGTTCAATTTTCTAAAGATTTGGAATGAATTTTTGATATTTTAATTTGTATAATTTGATGATAAAGGATGTCATACTCAATCACCATTTATATTGTAGTACAATATTTTTCTATAATTTGTCACATTTCATCAAATTTTTGCCTTGTTAGTTTATATTAATTTGTAATTCTAAATCTACTATCAGGTGAGCTCAAATTAATTCTAAATCTACTATCAGGTGAGCTTTACATCACTTCAATTTGGTATATCACTTATCATAATTCATCTTTAATATATTTTTTTGTTAATATTAAAGCAATATTTATTATTAATATTTAATTATTTTAATAAATTTTGTAATTCAAAATGAGGACAAATTAATGAGAAATAAATATTATTAGACTCATTTTGAAGATCTCTATCTAATTAAAGATTTTTTTAATGTTTTCAAATGTGAAATTTTCTTTAGTTTTGGGATACCTTATAAGAGAATTTGATTCGTACAATATTTGATTATCAAGGTTGTTAATCTCTATCTCTTTAGTATCTTGAAAAGTAACTTTCCTATAAAACTTATTATATTTTTTCAAAGTTTTTTCACTTGACTTGGTCATATTATTATGTAACTCTAAATTTTCTCTTGTGTGACCTTTACATCACTTTTATTTTGTTATATTTGATGGCTTTAGCCTGCATCATTTATGTTTTAACATATATTTACCTAATATAAAAATAAATACTTATAATTATTTAGGCATATTACTTTAGCAATTCGTAATAACTCCAAACATAGTCTAACTGAGTTAAAAAACATCATTTGAACTGTCACAAAGGTTTTAACTAATTTAATTTCAATTTTATATTTTTTGAATTTTTTGCTGGGCTTTAGCGCACTTTATTGGGCATTTTTACTCATACCTAATTTTACTATCAAGGATCTTACATTCAATCTCCTTAATACATTGGAATACAATTTTTTATAAAATTTATGAAATGTTTTGGTGTATTTTGTGTTTATTTGATTATACTACTATTAAACACTTATTCTCTTATCATGTGATCATTATATGTACTTTATTTGGTAACACCATAGTACTTGAATTTAACATGTTTCTATTTTAATATATCTTATTTCAATACAAAAAACATTGATTCATTATTATTTCAACTTAATTAATTTTTTAATTCATAATAATTCTAAGCAAAGGCAAATTCTGATGAAATGAACTTTCTGGACTCATCTTGATGAATTTTATCAAATTAAATATTTATTTTCATTTTTAAAATATTATGTATATTTGGATTTTGAAATGTTTTACCAAGTAATCTAATTTGTACCTAATTAGATGATAAAATTTTTTGCACTTGATTTCTTCAGAATATTGAGATGCAACATTTCCATAAAAATATTTCTCATTTTACAAATTTTTTTCTTTGATTTATTTATATTACAATGTAACTTTTAATCTCCTCTCATGTGACCTTCATATTGCTTTGATTAGTTTATATTGCATTGCTACAATTTATATCATTTCAACTTTAATATTTACATAAGTCATATTAAAATATTTTTTCCTCATTTATTATGGTAATTTGTAGTAAGGAAAAATGAGGTCCAACTGAGAGAAAACAAACATTGATAATCTCATCCTCATGAACTCCATATATTTAATTTATATTTTTAAATAGTTTTATTTTAATGGGATTGGCATGCTCAACGAATCTTCTTGATTTGTACTTGGTGTAATGATAGAGTTTGGTACACTCAATGTCCTTGGTATCATGGAATATAACTTTCATTTTAAAATAATCTCATTTCTTTAAATATTAATTTTAATTTGGTTATATTACTATTAAACACTTATTCTCCAGTAAGGAGACATTTAAATTACATTGATTTTGTTAAAATACATCAATTATATTTACGTTTTATAGCTTTTTATTATATATTAACTTAATATTACATTAATAATTATTTATTATTTAAGTTCATTTACTTTAGTGATTTGTGATAATTCTAAGTGAGCTTTGATTGAGAAAATAAATGTTTTTAAATTGTTTATTTTTTTATTTTCTAAAGTTTTTCCACACTTTATAAGTAATTTTAATTCATTCTTAATATAATGGTCAATGATGTTACATTCAATCTACTTAGTAACTTGGAACTCAACTTTCTCATATTATTTTGCTAAATTTTCAAACTTTTCAAATTTATTTAGTTATGTTATTACGAATATATTATTACTCTCACTACTGCCCTTTTTCTCACTTTAATTTGTTATATTTTATTGCTTGAACATATCTAATTTTGGTATTAATAAATATTTACCTATGTGCGATTCAGATGAAATGAATGTTATTAGACTCAGCTCGACAAGCACTATTTTATTAAATATTCATCTTTATGATTTTATATGTTTTAGTTTTAGTAGTTTTCATACACTTTAAGATATATTTTATTCATACATGATATTTTGATTAAGGATGTTGCATTCGATCTCTTTAGCATCTTCGAATGCAACTTTCTTGTGTAGTGTATCTCATTTCTAGAAATGTTTGGTTTTGATTTTCTTTTACTATGATGAAACTACAATTGTCCTCAAAATCCATTGTTATACTACTTTTATTTGTTTATATTATTTTTTTTTAATTTTTTTCTTTCAACTTTAACAAATATATAGTTTATATTAAAATAATAATTTATTTTACTATTTAACTCTAAATCTTCTATCTTACGAATATTTCATTTAATTTTATGATATTACATTACTTCAATTTACATCATCTGTTCTTTAATATATGTTCACTTAACAATAAAATAATATTTTTTATTAATGATTATTTATTTTGTTAAATCATACAATTTTAAATGTGGTCAAATTGAAAAAAGGCATTGGTCTCATCTCAACAAGCTTCATCAAATTAAATTTTCATTTTTATATTTTTAAAATTCTTTTTTCAATGATTCTTTACATTTTACAAAGAGTTTTTGATTTGTACCAATTTTGGAGATCAACGATGTGACACTCAATGTCCTTGGTACCTTGGAACATAGTTTTTTAAAACTTTTATTACATTTCTTAGCACTTTTTGGCTTGATTTGGTTATATTACTATGGATCCTATTTCTCATATCTTGTGAGATTTAGATGCTTTAAATTGGTTGTATTGTTTTCCTTCAGTTTATCTCATTGTGTGCTATTATATTTTTATTTAAAATTAGAATAATAATTTATTTTTATTTAACAATTTTTATATTCATAATTTCCTAATAATTTCAATCAAGGAGCTATTTAGAGGAAACAAATGTCTTTAGGCTCAATGTGCTTAATCATATACAATTAAATTATTTTATAATATCAATATTATTTTATGATTGATCATTTTAAGAGAAATTTTGATTCATACTTAATTTGACATTAGAGATGTTACACTTCATCTAAATTTATCTCAATTCTTGAAATGTTTTTCTTAACATTTTGATTGTTCTATATTATATTACTTCTAATTATCTTATTTCAATATTAATATTTATATATATATATATATATAAAATAATAATTTTTCATTATTAATAGTTATTTACCAATGTAATTTGTAATAGTTCAAATAAAGATCGAATCAAGATGAAAAAATGATAGTAGATTCATGTTGATGATATTTTTAGAACTTTTATTTTTTAGGATTTTTCGTTCTTTATAAGATTTTTTTAGTCATACTTTATTTTATGATAGAGAACTTACTCTTGATCCCATTACCATAATGGAATGTTGTTTTTTTTCAATTTACCTTATCTTTTCAATAGTTCCACTTATTTTGTTGATATTACTATGCAACACTAAATCTCCTTTTCTATGACTTTAACATTACTATGATTTGGTTATATTATATTGCTTCAATTTACATCTTTCAAGCATTAATATTTATTTTCTTAATATTATGATATAATTAGTTATTATATTTGTTAATCTATTTTTGCAATTCCTAGTAGTTGAAAATGAGGTATGATCTAGATGAAACAAATGATGCTAGACTTGTCTTGACTTGTTTTATGAGAAATCTTTATTTGAACATAATTTTATGGCTAGGATTTTTAAACTCAATCTCACTAATGTCTAATAAAGTAAATTTCTCACATCGATTATCTCATTTTTATCAAGTATTTTGCATTGATTTGATTTTAAAGCTATGTAATTCCAAATCTACTGTCATGTGACATTCATAAAGATTTTATTTCTTCATATTATGCTGCTTCAATTTACATCATTTTTAGCATTAATATGAATCTACATCATGTTAAATTAATAAATTATTATTATTTCTTATTTTGTTTGGTAATTCTTAGTGATTCAAAATACAAAATGATTGAGATGAAATAGATGTCTTTGGGTTCATCTCAACGAGCCTTATCAAACTAAATGTCTATTTTTATATATTTAAAAATTTAATATTTCAAAGTTTTGACATGTTTTATCAAACATTTTAAGTACCTAAATTGACTATTGATTATATTATCTCAAGCACCTTAATATGTTGAAATGCAACTTTCTTATATTATTTATATCATTTATTCAAATTATTTTCTGGGATATAATTGTATTACTATATACCTATAAATCTTCTCTCCTGTGACCTTTATATCACTTTGAAATGGTTATATTATATTATTTTAATTTATCTTATTTCCACTTCAATATATATTACTTGATACAAAAAATTAATTTATTATTGTTTAAGCTTCTTTAATTTGATAATTTATTGTACTTATAAACTTAGTCCAATCAAGATCGAATAAATGTCATTGGACTTTACTTAATGAGCTCTATCTAAATATTCATTCATTTTCTATACTTTTAAGTATTTTATTTTTTAAGTTTTTTTCGTGCTTGATAAGAACATTTTATTTGTAACTATTTTAACAATTGTGTTTACTACACTTGATCTACCCAGAATTCTAGCAATGTAACTTTGTCATATAATTTATCTTGCTCATTCAATTTTGTTTTGCTTTGATTTAATTTTATAATAATGAAACTATAATTATTTTATAACTTTCTATTTATATTGCTTTGATTTTTTTATAATATAATAATTTTATTTAACTAATCACTACTTTAACATATAATTACTTAACATTAAAAAAAAATTTAGCATTATTTATCTTTAATTAATTTTGTAATTTGTACAAATTCTAAACGAGGCATATTAGAGTCAAATTGAAAGTTGTTCCACTGATCCAAACAAGCTCTATCCAATTAAATTTTCATTCTTATAAGTTTAAATTTTTTTTATTTTTTTAGCATTTTGGCATGCTTTATGAGAAATTTTGATTAGTACCTAATTTGATCATTAAATGTGTTGCATCAATCTCCTTAATAAATTAGAATGTAATATTCAAGTGTAATTAATCTAATTTCTTAAAATGTCTTTCTTTAATTTGGATATATTGCAATGTAATTCTAAATCTCTTTTTGTGTGACCGTTATATCACTTTAATTTTGTTGAATTTATCTTATTTCAACTTTAATATATATTTATTTAATATTAAAATAATAGCATTTTTTCTTACTTTGTTAGCAAGTCAGAGTAATCCTCTGTAATTCCAAATGAGGACAAATAAGGACGAAAAAATGGTCATTGTACTTGTCTCAAAAAGCTCTACTCAATTAAATATTGATTTTTTTTATATTTTTTAAATGTTTTATTTTCCATAATTTTGGAATTTTTGAAAAGATATTTTGATTGAACTTTATTTGATGATGAAGGATTTTATAATCTATCTCCTTAGATTTTAGAATCAATTTTTTTTGTTTAATTTTTATTATTTTTTCAAATTTTTTTCTTTCATTTGCCTATATTATTATTATGTCACTAAAATTTTCCTCTTGTGTGACAATTGCATCACTTTGGCTTTGTTAGTTTACATTACTTCAATTTCTTTCACTTTAGTTTTAATAAATATTTCCTTAATATTAAATGAATTATTTATTATTTTTTGGATTTTGTTATTTTGTTAATTTTTGGTATGCAAAAATTATTTCTCATTAAGACAAAAAAAACATCATTGGTTTAGTCTCCATGAGCTATATCAAATTAAATATTTATTTTTTATTTTTAAATATTTTATTTTTAAAGGTTTTTAATATATTAAGAAATATCGAAATTTGAACTTATTTAATGATAAAAGAAGCTACACTAAATCTCTTTGATGTCTTAAAATATAGCTTCCTTGTATTCTCAAATGTTTAAATTTTTTTCTTTGATTTAGTTATACTGTTATGAAATATTAATTCTATTCTAGTCTAGCCCATTATTTTGAATTAATTTGTTTATATTATGTTGGTTCAATTTCTCGTATTTTTACTTTAATACATCTTTATTTAATATTAAAATAATATTTTATTATTAAATATTTTTATATACTTAGATAATTCATAGTTATTCTAAATGAAGTTTGTTAAATGTCACTCGAATCCTCTTGATTTGCTATATCAAATTTAATATTCAATTTTATATTTTTAAATTTTTTATTTTTTATGGTTTTGATAAGTTTTATGAGTAATTTTTATTTACATCTAATTCGATGCTAAAGAAAGCATTGAATCTCCATAACATTCTAGAATACAAGTTTACTATTCATTTAATCTCATTTTTTAAAAATATTTTTCTTCTATTTTGTTATATAACTAGCAAAAGTTTTAAAGATAATAGAAAGTGCATTGAAGTTGAAGGAGACTATAGAATTATTTACTGTATCATAAGAACATGATATAAATCCAAATAGTAATGAGTTAGTCATTTTGAAAGAATGCACTTCTAGTGCTTGTGTAATTACAAGAGGTGGAGAAAAAAAATTCTTTGGATAATGATCAACAAATATGCAACCAAAATAGAATTAACTTCAAAGAAGTGCTGACGAGAAGAAATGCAAGAAATGTGAAGTACTTTACTAGCGATGATCCATTGCAGAGAGTGACCATTATGGAATTCAAGGTATGCATACCAAAAGATAATTCATTTATTATGACAAATTATGTATCACCAATTTGAGCTTCTTGGTAAGATGTATGGAAGTTTATTACCATTTTAGTTAATTGATAGAGTACTACATCATAAATGGGGGCACCTTAGTAGTTTTTGGGTCTTACATTTATCTTGTTATTTCCATCTACATTTTGAGTCTATAACAAATAGAGACTTAGTGTTGTTTGGCGGGCCTTAGCAAGTAGGGGGAATAGTAGTAGGATTGAAGTTGTGGACACTATGTTTTAGTCCGAGCTCTATGGAAATTAGGTGTGTGCCCATGTGAGTCAATTTTCCAACACTATTTTATTGGGACATAGAGAACATTTTTGACATTGTAAAGGCTATTAATGATCCTATTGAAATGGATGATTTGATAATGAACTGGTAGAGGACATTGTTTATTAGTGTGTGTATTACAATTGACCTCTCTAAGCCTCTTAGAGTAGATATGTAGTTAAATGTTCTACTAAGTAGGACCTTTTAGAACTTTGAATATGAGGGTATTTCTAATTGTTGCTTTACCTATGGTGGAGTAAGGCATGACTCAATATTGTGTTTACACTGTAAGTTGATATAGAATAATAATGCTAATGATAGTTCTTGCTCTATGGAGGTTGACCTTGATCATGATAAAAATAAGAATTCAATTAAGAAGTAGTAGTGGGTTATGAAAGAGCTTGGCGATAAATGACATGGCTTGGGACCACGGATGGAGGTGTGAATTAGAAATAGAGGATTGACTACAATGATATAGTCAAGAGAAATGTTAATAGAAAACATGGAATCAAGGAAGGAGCATGCAAGTACTTTTACCCAAAAATTGGGCAAGCAAGGAATAGGAGCAAATCAAGGTCCAAGGTTCATGTGCATAATGAGGTATATATAAAGTTGAGTGTGAACCCCCAAAAAAATGCTGAGGAAACAAGGAATTAATATAAATGAGGTGGTTGAAGACCTTGATGACATTTCACATACCATAGAGTAGGTTGTGGAGAAACAGACTAATGTTGTAGATAGTCCAATAGATCAAAAAGTGTGGCACCACTAGAGGTAGGGAAAAGGGTAAATGCCCAATGAAGTAAATTAGCAATGATAAGAAACTCAACAAGAAATAAAGGGAGAGGTTTCTCTTATGTGTGCTATAAATTTAAAAAAAGAAACAAAGAAGGTGTTGTAGAAGAATGAAGGAGATTGAAGACAAAATAATTTCCTGCTTCTTTGAAAATGTGTGGATCTCTGGATAGCTATGTTACCATTGGAAATACTTGGGAATATTATGGGATGTTATTCAAAGGCTTATTTTTGGAATTATAGATGTCATCTTGGTTGTAGTGAATAACGGAGTAGGAAGGCATAATATTGCTTTCATTTTTATATGGCCATGGATTATGAGAAGTTTAATTTGCATGGCAATAAGTGGATTATGACAACATACATGATGATGAATTTGTTGGAAGTTGATCTTGTTGGGTGCCTGTTGAGATCGTAATATTTGTGTGGTTACACTATTGTTAAATGGCATTCTATGATTTATAAAAAAGAAATTTTGACAAGTATTCCTAATAGAGGAAGGACTCTTGTTACCAATAATGAAGGGATACAAATTTTGAAAAGAATCACTATGTGCAACGTCTTAGGGATTATGTTGCCTAAAATTGTCTATTTATTTTTGTGATAAAGTTAGTTGTCTTCGAGTGAATCAAGTTTAGGGGATACTTGATTATTTAACTAATAGTAAACTATAGTCTGGGGTCTTTGGTTCCTTAACTCATACATTATTATAGGGTGTTATTATGATATTATGACATTGTTGTCATGAATGGTACCTGGCCTAAATTACTAAAGGGCTATAGATACATATTTGGGGAAGTTCCTTTTGCTGATGATTTTAATATAGGTTCTTTTTTTACTAACATGTGGTTTGACAAGAATGCTTTAGCTTGAAATTATTACGGAAATTGAAATCTACATAACAAAAAAGTGGATGTAATACTCGTGGGGATTTTTGATTCATCGATTTCTTCAAATTTTTTAAACTAGAGTAAGACATAGGCTTGTGGATTTGTGTACTTATGTTCTAAATCAAATGAGGACAAATTATAATAGCTTACTAAAAAAGATTGGAAGTAGAGGTGGGCTGTTTACTCATAATAGTTTTCAAATGTGGTTTAGGGAATGTAGTGTTAGTAAACATAATGAGTAAAGTGCTACTTCATATTTTCATCTATTTTTGGAGAGTAGGATGGCTATAGGAAGTGCAAATCATATAGGACACGCAATTTAGGACTATAGAGGTCAAAATCATTGGAATTTGCATAATGTCAAAGTGGATGTACTATCTAGGATTAATTTTGAGGAGTAGATTTCTTCAAATTATTTTAAGAAGAGGAATGTGAAAAAATTTCTAGTTTATGGAGATTATGGATTAGGGATTGTTATATGAAATGGAAATCATATGGGGGCTAGAATTCAAATCTACAGAGGTCAAAAACATTGGAATTTACATAACAACAAAGTTGATGTACTAGTAAAAGTGAACCTTGAGGAGTAGAGCTTTCCAAATTCCTTTTAAGTAGGGGAAGGTGCGAAAATTAAAAGGTTGTGGAATTGTGCTCCACATCAATATGACCAAATTATAACTTGTTTTTAAGTTGTTTAGACGTAATAGTCTTTAAACATGACTTAGGGAATGTAGAATCAGAAAATATGTAGAATAGGGCTTTACTCTATATTTCTAGTTATGTTTTAGGGAGAGAAGGAAGGCTGTAAGAATTGAAAATCCTATGGGTGCTAATATTATTGCCTAAAAAGTTGGAAATCTTTGGAATCTTCATAACAACAATGTTGATGTACTACTTTGGGTGAATTTTTAGGAGCAAATTCTTTCATGTAACAAAGGAACATGTAGTTTTTTAAGTTTGTTGACATATGCTATACATCAATGTGACAAAATTATAATAGTTTATTAAACAAGATTGATAGCAAAATTAGTTTGCTAGACATAATTTTTTTTAACATGGCTTAGGGAATGTTGAATTAGAAAAAATACATAGCTCAACATTACTTCATAATTTTGCATATGTTTTAGGGTGACTAGTAAGGCTATTAGAAGTGGAAATCATATAGGAGCTAGAATTCTGGTATAGATTGCAAAAGTAGTGAGTGATGCTATCATATAAGTGTGGTACATTTTGTTACACAAGTGACATTTGGTATGTGTTATTGAGGTTTAGTTGACCCATAAGCAAGCTTCTATCCTTTTCCTTAAGTAGATATGGTTGCATTAGGACATTAGAATATTCATGGAGTTAGAGAGACAAAGTCTCATTACTTTTTGCAATGCATTGTAAAAGAATATGATGTAAGTAATACTAAATTGTTTGAAACAAGGGTGAAAATTTGACCAGATTTATTTATGTGTGATCCGTATTTCAATAGACATACATTTTCACAAAGAAATTGTCCAAGGTTAATTGTTGTCCATTCCTCTTTACAACAATCGTGATGGAGAAAACACCAATACAAATGGAATGAATTCCAAATGATGTTACTACATGGAATGTTGATAAGTGGGAGGTACACACACTATTTGGAAGAAATTATAGATTTCTCACTCTTTCTTCATCAACAATATCATGGGCCATTATAGTTCTATCTTGACTAAACAACATATACTCCAAGTAATCACCTAATATCTTAGCCCCTTCCAAAGATTGTTTTAACAACTAGTTGTTGCCTCATAAACTATTAGCACATCATAGCTCCCAAGATGTTTCTTTCTACATATGTTGTCATACTTTTTCTTCCATGGTTTCATGATGAATTGCACTTTATTCTTTAGATGATAACATTAAGGTTTCATTATACCTTACAATTAAAATAATTTATCATCCACTGTATTGCCATTTTTATTACTACCACTTTTTGATACATTTCATAATTTAATAGATCTATTTACGTGGTTAGCCATATAAGTTTGCTCAATTTCCCTCACAGTTGGTTAAACATTTCAAATTTGATAACTGTAGAGCAAGTATTAGTATCATTTTTCATATATACTTTATTAAATACACTTCTACTTACTCCTCCACCATAATAAGCAAAGTCACTTGGTTCCTCTTATAAATACAATCTTTAGAAACATATTGTTCTACCCCATAATTCATATAATATATACTTTTAGTACGCTCATAACTACAGAAAATTTACGTAGCAAAGCTCCAAAAATATTCAAACTTATGTGCTTTGAAATGCCTAAGAAACATAGATGCATGGCTTATCTCCCAACTCCTTTGCATGGAATTGCTACAATTTGAACTTTTGTTAAGCCCCTCATACATAAAATTTTCTTAGCAAAGCTCCTATATTTTTGGTGTCTATGTAAGTTGAGTTGCTTGTGCAACAAAGATTATTAATAATCTATCGATTCATTCCGAGATTTTTCCACTACGTGTAAGTAGTTCATTTCATCCATATCCATCCAAATAGTGTTTGCCTCAGTTAATAGCATTAAACATTTGCTCTAGTTGACACCCCAACCCTCCCTTAAATTTGACTTCTAAGAATATAACTCTAGGTGCCCTTAATTACATTACATCTCCACTATAGTACTACACTTCTTCCATTCAAATCCTACTAAATAATACACATAAGTTCAATATTCAATGAATCCATCTCATGTTGTCTCCCACAATTCTAAAAAATAAAGCCTTTCATAACATTCTTCAATGACACCTGCACAAAGTATCCCCAGGTTTATGGCACATATCAATTCAAAGGCTTCAACTCCTTGTAGTTATCGATCTTGTTTATTCCCATTTTGACAAGCTTACTGCTATTTTCAAAGCTATTTTGAAGTTCTTGTAACATGCTCCTCCTTAAAAATTTATCCAAATTGTTCCATTTTCTCCTAATATGTTTGAAATATGCAACCTCAATGTGACAGTAAGTAGTGAAGTATCGATATACAACCCATCTCAATTACTTTCTATAGTGGTGACACTACAGCAATTTTCCTACAACAACTAAAATTACAACGAAATTCAATCACACCATAACATCATCAAGATTAAGGAAGTAGCAAACATTACTAAAGCTAGTTCTCCCAATACATTCTTTATTATTTGGAAATTAAATTTCCTAACAACTTGTGTGTAACATCTCCTTTTAATCCATATCATGTGCATTTATAACTACATGTTCCAAGGGGTGTTTACCAACATCCCGAGATATGGGCGGTTCCTTCATGGTGAATTAGCTAGCATTCTCCTCATCTTGAACCTACCGACTTGAGGAATACTCCATGCTTAATTAACATTGTACCTAGTCCTCTCTTACACTTTTATGCCCATTAAGCTCTTGATCTTCTTCTATGTTTGAGCTTGCAATGTTTTCTTCCTCTCCCAAGGTCTTTGTTTTAGGAACCCAATAAAGCATAGATGTATCCTTTTTTGTCCCATCAACTTTGGACCTTGACCTCCTTATATATCATTGTTGTATATTTCTTTCCAAGTTTCTCTTCTCAATATTCTTCTGTTTTCTTTTAAAGTTGACATTTTTAGTCCTCCTTAATTATGCCTTTTGAAATAATCATTACTTTTCTAGACTATACTACTATCCACGCCCTTAAACCATGACACCTACCTTCCCCATCACTTTCCTCACACTCACTAGCACTTTCTTCCTCTTTCTTTACTTGCTTAGGAGTTTCATTTATAAGTCTTATTTTTTGGCATATGAAATAATAGGAGAATTTTGCATTGACATATAAGATGGAGACATGTTAGATGCACCTCCAACCTCCTCAAAAGTAAAGAAAATTAATGGAAACCCCTCATACTAAAATCTTTTAAATGACTTACCCAAAAGTCTATTAAGCCACATGTCTACTTTTAAGTGGTTTTGATAAGTCAAATATTGCACAAGCTCTAGTAAAGGATGACCTCTACATATCGATCGTCTATTCATCTATTAGTATTATCTTCTTAAATGCCTCAGCTTTTTGAGGAATATTCAACATATGGGTTTCATGGGAGACATGGTCACAAGGTTCAAACTGAAATAAGTTGATGAATGGGCAACAGAAGAGTAGAGCCTATGCCTTAATTTAACTCAACAAAAAAGCTTATTAGTTCTAGGCATAGCAAGAATTGATAGTTTGAGAGCTTCTTTTTGATTCCATAATTGGAAATGCATGGCCATTCTTTATTGGCAGTGAGATATTTCTATTTAATTTAGTTAACAAGTAAGACCTCAACTTGCTAAAGTTTATGTTAACCACATGCCACCTTTGTGTTCTGAGGGAGCATGATTAACTAAAACTTAGATAAATTGACGAAGGGAAACTGCTAGGAGTATAGCAGTTGAGCATGTAACTTAATTTAGCCCAACACATGCAAACTTACCAGGTCCAGACATAGCAAGGATTGATAGATTAAGAGCCCCTTGTTGATTTTACTAGTGAGGGTGCATTGCCATTCTCCATTGATAGAGCAATTTTTTTGTTAATTTTGTTAATAAATAGGACCTCAACTAGCTAAAAAGCTATGTGGGGTTTAAGCCCTATGACCAAATTTTTCAATGAACTAAGGTTGGTCAAGGCATAAAGGTTTGAGGTAATAATAGGTCTATGATGCTCTTATATATTTTTGGTTGTACTTACAATACATTAATGTATTAAATAAGTACATTACCTTGGCTAAAAGGTTTAGATATTCTATAAAAATTTGACTGTGATGGGGATAGATCAATGTAATTGTTAGTCTTAAATGAGAAATTCCTAGTAAGTGTTAATCTTTACTCATATTGAGTACATACTTGCCCTTTGAAAACACTACTTGTTGCCCTTAGCAATTGAATGGTCCAGTGAAGTGTTCAAATTAATGTAATGTGGGTCATCACTTAGGACTACTAATGTAGGAATGAGGTGTCACTTTAATAAATACTTGACTTGGTGCAATGTGGAAGTATCACATCTTGTTTGTATCTCTAGGCTTTGTTTTGTGCCCTTTTGCCCGAGTCATAGTGAAGCTTCAATGGTGCAAAATGTGCTTAGCCATGTGTTATTTGAACATGTCGTTTCCATTAAATGATGTAGCACATTGTGTCAAACCATGCCCCCACGTTATCTTTTTGTGCATGCAGCATGGCTGGCACAACAAGTAAGACATGTTTCTTGTGGAATTGCAAAAGTTTTTAGTGATTAACGTAGCTTTTCTTTGTGGTTCGCCAAGTTTTGAGCTTTCAATTTGCTTGCATTATTGACATTGATCTTGGACAAAAATGTTTGTAATTACATGAGTGTGCTCAATTAGTTCCACTACTTCTAGAGTAGCAATAATCTTCATGCCTAAAGCTACATCAGAAACAAATTTCTTTTTAGCAATAGTAATAAGCTTACACATGTCATCACAAACAATAATGCAATTTCTAGCAATGGGATCAAACTACAGAACTACACCACAATTCATTTTAACCAAATCCAATGGAGGAGGTGTCCAATAGGTGGTAAAACTAGCTCATCAAAGCTACAAGTGGTCCTATTGGAAAATGTTGGATAGTTGAAACAAGTAGTAGTAGTAATAGCAATTTGAGTATCTTTTGGGGTATAGTTGAAATAAGAATCTTATCCACTTGTTCTTCCATTTTCTTATAAAGCCAAGGGTGAATAATGCCAAAGCAATGAACTTAATTGCATGATAAGAAATAATCACCTGCACACTTAAAGACATTTAGTTATGAGGCTAAATTAATGAAGTAACATCCTTGTCATTTACCTTATCGAGTGTGAAACTGTCATTTACAATGTTGTTGGACCGTAATTCAGTTGTATTATGGCACCACCACAAGCAATGATGCAAATCACAATTCACATTCATTGACAAAATCTTTGACATCTCAATCCATTATGAATGAAGTTAGTTGCGAATAAGAAGTAGATTTAACATTAATCTCCATACGAAGATGCAAACCGAAGGCTACACATAAACTTTTCAAAGCCACATGATCCACGTTAAGGTTTGTTGGACACAATGAAATAGGAAGGATGCCAAGCCGATTAGCTAACAAGAATGAAATTGAATTTAAGAGGGATGCCAAGCCAAATGCCCAAATAGAATGAAAGTAAATTACAAAGAACAGTCCTACAAATAATATTTCTTATTATCCATGTGCTTGTAATATTGACTAACACATATGAGTGCATCACATGGAATATAAAAAGTATTGCTAGTCATGAAGTACTTGGATTTGATGGACTAAATCCATAAACAATCTTCTCAAGCCAAAACAAGCCCATGTTTTGTAATAAATGCTAACTACCAGGTTAAGAAACTCTAGATTTTGAGTCCTTTATATCACTCTAAATAAATGAGTGAGCTAAATAATTCATAAGAATAGTAGCTAACACCATGTTGATCATGAAAATGTAACCAGCCATCCATAGTGACCTGATAATCCATCTTGGCACACAATGTTAACATAATTAACAATGAAATTGAAGTCTTTTTTTTATAGTTTAGTTGCTATAATTAGTATGCCAAGATATTTTAATTAAGTAGCTTAGAATGTAAGTAATTTTTTTATATCATCTTCTTCACTTACATTATATTCCCATGTTAAAAAATACTCTAGATTTGTTAAGATTGGCCAACTAGCTGGAGTGATGCCAATACTGCTCTATAATATATCAAATAGTCCTCACTGTGACGTAAGTGGTAGGTGTAAAATCATGATATCATTACCATATAGGAGGTGTGTTATCATAAGCGATGATATTCCAATCCTGACCCAATCAAAGCAATGTCCTCATGCTTGTATTGAGTAAGTCATAAGAAGTACTTAGAGATAACAATAAAAAGGTATGATAAGAGAAGACATCCCTACCTCAGACCTTTTGTTGCTTCAATCCATTATAGATTATTACCATTAAACATAATTCCAAATCTCAATACAGTGATACAATCCTTAATCCAATCACACCAAAGAGTTGGGCACTATAAATTCTTTAGCATATCCAATGCAAATTTCAAGTTATTCTTATTATAAGACTAGTCATATTTAACTTTAGTACCATCAAACCTTCTTTAGAAATCCAAAGTGTATTCATATAGTCATTTCTTGTGTCAAGAATATATTATCTAATACAAAATAGCCTAACACCAAACCTCGTTGTTCACAGACAGTAATATTAAGAAGCACCATCTATAGTCTTGCAACAAAAAGTTTGGTCACAATTTTGTGAATCACACTATAGAGGTTAATGGGATTGAAATGGTTGAGTTTAGATGCATCATGAACTTTATGAATAAGAATGACGAGAATGGCTTTGAAATGTTTGGGCATAAAGCTTTCTTTAACAAACTATTTCACATCTTTGATAATATCTATTTGTGTGATGTTTTAATAACCATTCACAAACTTACTAGAGATGTCATCCACACTAGAGGATTTATTTCATTTGATTGATAATATTGTACTTCTAATTTCATCATCATCTTTTGAATTCATAGGTGTGGCCAAGTTTTCATTACTTATAGTTCTCAGTGTCCAAAAGGCTAAGGGAGGCACATATTGCCAATTGTTGCACCACTTCTTGCAAAATGACTATATATGAAAGTCTTTGATCTCAATTGGTGGTGTCACTAATTCCCCACTCCTATTTTTACATTGGTGGATATTGCTTCTCTTGGATGTAGGGTTCTCTTCAAAAAATGCATGTTCTGGTCTCCAAAGGTGGACTAATGAAGCTCAACACACTGTCACTATAATGCTTCTTCTAAAACCATGACTTTATAATTGGAAACTATGCATCATGCCATAAGATTGTGTTTCAGCTTAGTTAAGTTGTTTATAGATTTGTTAAGTTAAAGATCTTGGATTTTCTATCTTAATTGGAGTAGCTTACAAAGGATATCACCAAGTTAGCTTCACACCATTTATTAAATGTAGACAAAGCTTTCCTAAATTTAGGGGACAAAATGTCCGTGGTGTTACCTCTAATAGTCATTCTCCATGCAATATACATGTCACTTGTGCAATGTTGAAAGGATAACTAGATGCTTTCAAAATGGTTTCTTCTATCAATTTTACCACTAAAAGTTGTCTAAACATTAGAAGTAATAGGTAGTGGTTCAAGCTAATGTGGAAGTTGTGTCACAGTAGTGCTTCGAAAGGTTTGCATACAATCAGTAATCATGGAAGTTCTGTCTAATCCTTAATAGATATTGATACTCCCCTCCTTATTATCACACCAAGTAAATTGATTCCCAACAAAACGCAACTCAGTTAGATGTTGATCATGAATGATGTTAGTGAACTCATATTGAGCCTATCCACCACTAAATTTCTTTCCTCTTTTTTTTCACTTATTATGCAACACAATGCAACCCCCTACAATTATCAATGTTCCTCCAAGATTTTTTAATATTTCTAATTTGGTCCCAAGCTGATCAAATATTAACATAATCTTTTGATGCATGTGAAGCACAATATTGCCAAATCACATTACTGTCCAATCTTATTGGAACAATAACCATCTATTAAAAGTAATCCATAATCTCAAGCTTGAACGAATTTTTGCAAAATACTATAATGCCCCTAGATAGCCCTGATGAGCATTGCACTTAGTTCTCGTTCATTTGAAAAGACCAATCCACCTTATGTTAATTAAACGTCTCCATATGAGTCCAAACAAGGCAACTACAAAGGACATATTCTCCCTTACTATGTATTACAACTATCCATGAGATTTTGCTGCTTTAATCACCTTGGAATACTAAAAAGGACATCATAATTGATTGGAATAAATACATTGCCTGTAGGCATGAGAAATACCTTTGCCACACTTCCTATCCAAATTCATGAAATTGCTCACAAAATTTTGAAAAAATAAGCCTTCATAGAGAATGTTTTAGAAGTTTGTAGTCAATAAAATACTAACCCAATTGAAAATGTGCCTTCGTTACGTCAAACAAAAATAACATATAGCCCATCCCAGAAACACAGTTGTTAAGTAATGCATTGAAACCCATTCGATCTAGCAGCCACCCACAACCAAAGTCCTATACTGCTGCTTTTAGACCTATTTTACATTTGGATCAAACTTACAAGGTGTATTTGAGAGTTCAAAATCATCCGTTTTTACTTTTGAATGAACCAATAGCTTTGGAACTAATTATGTGTAGCCTCAATTCTATATATTCAAAGCTACACTCAATCTTGAATCTTATTACGAAGCACTCCATATTCAAATCTAAACTAGAAGTTAAATTCTAGTGCCAAACCATGTTATGGCATTTTAAAAAAAATTACTTCGCACCATGCACATCGTTTAGTACAAATGAAATGATTGAGATTTTTCAACATAGCAACAATCATGACACATCCAATAATATATCCTAATCTTTGTACATACAGAAAATAAATGATGCTCACCTCAGATGTAGTTCTAATTACTGCTTGATTTGTTGCCCTTCACACCTTTGACAAATTATTTGTATACTGCCGATAGAAAAGTTTAGCATCATTGATCCACACATTCCTAAATAAATGGTCAAAATTGCTAAAGTTGAGTGAGCAAAGACACAAATGATATGAACTGTTCACCCTAAACAAACACATGCAAAACCAACATCTTTGTAATAGAAAATTTTGTAGTCTTTGACAAGCTGCCTCCACCATTCTCCATCCAAACCCTATGGTTTTATTCATAGCAGAGAAGATTACTAAATGCTATTTCATTTAGATGCTAATTTTTTGAGACAAAGCTAAGACTCTAAACCCTAAAGTTGTTGTTCTTCTTATCAAAATACTTTTTGGCCTCAACTAGATAGCCATGAGGCTAGTTTGATAGAGGATATCTCACCCTTACAAACATTTTGGTAGTGTTCATATAGGTCCACCAAATGGGGCTCTTTTGCAAAGCTAGCAAATCATAATTTCCAATTTGTTTTAGTTGTAGTTGGTTAATAGAGATGAACTCCTTTCTTACATAACAATTCTTCCAATAACTAGCCAAGGCCAAGGCATGTCAGAATGTTTTCTTAAAATCTGTAGTGACATAGTTTATTAATCATTCCTACATAGAGTACTATCTCAAGTATTGTACTCCTTATTTCCTATCTAAAATGAGCCTCTTTTATTGATGAAGAAGAAACTTCCAAAGCTATTGATAATGGTAGCTATTCTACAAACAATCAAGCTTTCCCCCTCCTAATGGCTCTAGCCAAGCTTAAGCTTCGCCCTATTGGACAGGTGAGGCCACTACTCAATGCTTTGGCTGATCCTTTGTTCAGCTATCTTGTCTACCTTTTTACTTTTAAAATTTAAAAATTACCTAGGAGTTCTCCATCCTTATATTCATTTTTCTTTTCATAAACTTAATTAACATCAATCCACAATGCCGCAATGACCTTTTCCCTTTTTCTGAGCTCCTAGTCTGACCATAGCATTGCATGAATTTGAATTACGTCAGAGTTCTACTTGTTGCTCCAAATTCTTCTAATATGTGTACATTCAATATTGCCCTCCATAACATTATTATAATTGATGGACGTGGCTTTTTAATTGTAAAAGGATGGCCTATTCCTTAATGTTTTTGCTTTGATACCCATTCAACCATTAGTTTACCCCATTATGCCCCTCTTGCTTGGTGTGAGCCGTTCCCCTTTCCATTTCTTCTATCATATTCTCATATTTGTATTACTTTCTTGCTCTTACCTTCCTATATCTTTACTTACTATGGCCCTCTACTATTATGATGCTGTGATTAGCCATCTTTTTCTTGGTTTGAGTACCATCAATGCTCCTAGTCCTTATCTTTTCACATCATGCTTCTTTATAATCATTTGCATCAAAACAACTTCCCTATTTTTATCATGATTATATCTACATTCAAAGGACATGATTCTTTAATTGCCATGATATTATGTATAGATTCACTTAGTATCCATAATTCAAAAACATGCCCCACCTTACCACACTTGCAACAAATAATAAGTAATCCTTTAGGCACAAACTACTAATAAGATTGTCCTTTGAGTCTATTGAACCACATTCCTTCTCTAAGCTTTTTGAAAGGTTCATTGTAACACACTCTATGACAAAGGATGATCTCTACATATCTATCATCGAGTCATCGATATGAATAAGATCCCATACAACTTTGGCATTGTGTAAAATATTCTGTCCTAATACATAAGAGGGAGCTCTAGAAAATTAATCTACATCAAACAACACATCATCTCTAAAGTATTGAGTTTTAATTGAGGGGTCCACATGTCTAACCCAATTGGAAGGCCAACAATCTACCATGGTCCACCCAACTAAACATGATATTTATTTGTAATTAAATCAATGTGCAAATCAAAACATCTAGTGGACAAGTCTAGAACCCAAAGTTCTCTTAAATGGCCACATCTATGTTGTACTATTCTTGTTATCCATTGAATGGAAAAATAGTCATCATATGCTCTAAATTGGTTAATATGAATTCATTGTTCACATGCCTCATTTGATAGATATATTTCATTACTTATCAAGAAGAACATATTCTTTGGTACTAATAGCATATATTTATGTACTATTTAAAAATCTCATAGTTTGGCCTTTCTTTAGGTTGGTCAACCCACCTTTTGATGCGCATTACCCACCTCAATCTTTTTTTGGCACTATGGTTTAGCCTTAGCTGACCTGGTTATCCCCTAACCATTGTTACTATGAGAAAATTAGAGTGTTCAAAGTAAACCCGTGCTCTACATACATTACCATGCGATAACATCACATGATTTTGATCCTATTATGTCAGCCCTCCAAATTAGAATCATGGGCATTCGGATTCCATAGTAAAAGGTGAAATTCTTGATTAATTAAAGATAAACCACTATAAAAGGATTTTTCAAAGATTTTTATTAATAAAGAATGAAAGTTGTGGGGCTCAAAGTAACTTAGATATCGTCCTACTCCTAACCATAAGCAATGCTATCTATGGATTGGTTGATGTTGCTCTTCCGACTCAATGAATAGCTTATGAGAAATCAAAGTCTTTGAGTTCATTCATAAGGTAATCGTTGTTCCCTACATCATACTCACCGAAAGGAGGTTCTTACATGAAATCATTAAAAGTGCAAAGTTGAAGTAGTTTTGGAATGAGCAATTTTTAGTCTCAAAAAATAATCACACAAAAGTGTGTCATGAGCAACCTAAATTATAGCTCTATTACCTTGATGCTTTATGTGGGATTGTTTGAAGGACTTTATTCCTAAGACACATCCAATGAGACTATGGAAAGATCTATTATTTGTTGTTGACAAAAGTAACTGGTTAACTATAGCAATGGATATAGATGAATCTAATTCAATCAATGCTACCTCAACATTTGGAAGTAGAGTTCTTAGAAGTTTCATTATTTTGAGAATAATAATAATAGCCATGGATGAAGATAAACTTGGAACCAGGGTTTCTCCTAAAATAGTAATTGTTCTACCCATGTCATCCTATACAACAATATGAATTCCTACATTAATGTCATCTTGCATATTTATGTTCCTAATGAACTTAATCCAACCCATTGGAGAAGTCTAATAAGGGGTAATAAATAGCCTGTTAAGGCTATACAAGCTTTATTGTATGTTATCGAAGAGTTATAGTAAGCTACAACTACAATGTGAATGTTCCTTTCATAGACATTGAATTAAGGAGCTCAAAAATAGAAGTGATGTCCCTATGATTAATCTCACTTATGGTGAAGAAATCAATAATAAAGCTACTTGACTAGAGTTCTTTCATAATGAGGCACTCATATAAAATATATGGCATGTCTATATTGGTAGTACATCCCCAAAGAAAAAGGTTTAAATCCCTCAATACCTTTAAAACAAAGCAAAGTCCAAGTAGGAAAAAGATTTATTTTTGGGTACACATGCACTTTACAAATCCATATGACCTCCTTCCTTGATGGATTATGGCTATGTACATGCTATTGTATATACGCATTGAGTACAGCACAATATCCTCACTCAATTTGAAGCACAGCAGATCCATTTCATTCAATTTAGAACAAGAACAATGCAAAATAAAAAATAGTAAATCAAGCTCAAATAACTTTAAAATCTTTTTGTGATCCCACACCCTGTGCTCCCTAACCAGCTTGAAATGTTAGATGTTTCACATTCATGTTCAAATAGCTGGCTAGATAGCTATTGGAGGGATGCAAAGAAAATTATCCAAAAAAAGGAAAAAAAATTCTCTTAGCCAAACAGTATTGTTTGTGTTCTAGTAAGCATTATATTGAGTCACTTATGCATATAATATTTAACTTGAGGAATGTGAAAAGTATTATTTCTTAGAAAGAATTTGAACTTGAAGGTCTAAACTCATAAATACTCTTCCTAAGCCTTAAATTCTGTAGTATTTTATAATCAATGCAAACTACTAGGTTGATAAACTGCTTACTACAAGGCTCCCACATTCCTTAAGAAGAGTTGCCATTTCCCAATAGCTATAGTGTATTGTGTTACTATCATTTGAATAGCTCCACAAGTAACGACATGAAAATTTCTCCAACTCCATAACAGTGCCACTCAAAATTAATGTGCGGGCTAGGTAAAAAGTAAGAATGGTAGATAACATCAAGTTGATCATGAAAATATAGCCCACCATTGATAGTGACTTAATCATCCATCTTGACATAATCTTGAACATGATTGATAACGAAATTGAAGTCTTTTTTTCTAATATTATGTTGTTGTAATTGGTATACCTAAACTTTTTAATTGGGTGACTTGATGCATATGTAGTTTAGTCATAATCATCTTCTTACTCTTGCATTACAACCTCTTATTAAAACACACTTTACATTTGTTTAGATTCACTTCCTAACCTGATTAATGGCCATACTACTCCATAATATCCTCAACATTTCTCACTACAACACAAGTTGTAGGTACATAAAGACTTTGTCAACATATAGAAAGTGTGTAATCATAGGGGAAGAAGGTCAAATCTTGAACATAATCAAGGCAACATGATCAACTTTGTACTGAATAAGTCATTAGATATACTTAGATACAATAATAAAGAGGTGTGGCAAGAAAGGTTATCCTTTTTTAAGACTCCTAGTTGATTTGATCCATGATAGATTGATATTATCAAAAACAATATCAAATCTCAGTTTACTAATACAAGTCTTAATATAACCACACCAAGGATAAGGAAACACAAATGCTTTATCATATTTAATACAAATTTTTAATTTACCATATCATAACCCTGATCCATATCTAATATTAAGGCCATCAAACATTCTTCAGAAGTAGATATGTGCAAACAAGCCGCCATTACCTATTCCAACAAAATATAATTATATATAACATGGCGTAGCATAAAAGCAATGTGCTCTTTGGAAGCACTACCTTCAATCATGTGACCACAAGTTTTTCCAATACTTTATAAATTACATTGTAGATGTAAATGAGCTAGAATTTCTTAGGTTTGGTTCCCTTTGAACTTTTGGGATGAGTATGACCAGTGCATCAAAAGTACTTCTCACTTTTTCCACACCTTTAGGAGAAGACAATACACTCATATTAAAGGGGCTAAAAAAATGAAACTAAGGAGTGGTATCAATAATGAATAATACAACAAAACCTCATTTTGCACAACCATACATCCTTTTTGTACACCTTTAGCAGAACACATTTCTTATTGGCCATAGCTCTATGTACACCTTTAGGGGAAGACCAAATCTAAAGGCCTATCTCTAAAACAAAGGAGCATAACGACTTACATTGTCCATGTTAAGGACATATGACAAACTCTCACTTTTTTCCAAAAGGGTTGATGACCATGGCTTATTATAGGGCCAAAAAGATTTCCCAATAGTAACATCACTTTGTTTTTGTATAAACTTATCTTAAACAATAATTTCACTATTATAGTAACAAAACCGATGTCATCTTTGAATAACCATGCAGTAACATGGTTGAGATGTCATCCATACTAGGGGATTTATTTTTTTTTATAGACATCATCACAGATCTAAGCTCATCATCACTAGAAGGGTAGAAGAGGCTTATATTTCACATGGTTACATTACTTTTTGCTAAAATAATTACATAGCAATGTCTATAATTTTAGTTGGAGAAGCCAATCGTTTTCCAATAACATTTTTGAGTTGGTTGAAATAGTTTCTCTAGGTAGTAATGGTAGGTTTTGCCTAGAAGAAACATGTGTCAGAGCCCAAGGGTGGTCGAATTATGGTTGGCACATTGTCACCACCAATGATCTTCTAAAGCCATGATAGTGTGATAAAAAATTCACTAAGCCAAAAGACGATGCTCTTGATTAATTAACCCACCCATAAATTGCTTAAGTTGATGATCTTGGATTTCCTTTTCCAAGTAGCCAGGCTTATCAAGCATGCTAATAAGTTTTACTACACTCTATTTCTTTAGTACTGTTAAATACAACGTTTTGTGAACAAGCAATCAATTGAGTTTCCTCTTATAGTCCTTTTTCATGCTAGAATCACTACATTAGTTGATTGGGAAAAGAGTAACTAGTTTTTTTTGCCTGATAATGATTGTCAAAATTATATCTAATTGGAAATGATTTGAGCTAATGCATTGGAGGTGCATAATAGTGTTTCTTAGGAAGGCTTGCATACCAGCAATATTAATAAAATTTGTACCTAACATTTCATAGATATGAGCATTGCCCTCTTTGTTATTGCACCAAGTAAACAAATTTCCAATGAAACAAAAGTTATTTAGATCCAAATTATGAATACATTGAAGTCCATTACAACAAGTAATACTCAAACAAACTTATTATTATCTCTAATTTAGTTTGAAGCTAATTAATAGATTATATGATCTTTTGATACTTATATAGTACAACATTACAAATGTCTTTTCTATCAGATCTCATCTAAATAGTAACAACCTATGAAGGGTGATCTACTATCTTAAGCTTGACCAAATTCTACCATAATACTAATGTGCCATCAGATAGCCTAGTCAAATGTTGAGCAATGTAAATCTAGTTTCTACTTAAAATCAAATCCAACTAATAAAATTAAAAGACTTCACACAAGTTTTCAAATAAGCAACTTAGAGACCATATTCTTCTTTACCAAATTCTATATGTAACAATGCAATTTAGCTGCTTCAATCCCCTAGATGTTCAACACTATAAATAAGACCATAATTTTTTAACAAAAAAACATTTACATTGAACTTAATAGTTTCCCTAATTGTAGACCCCATCCATGCAACAATTGCATTTTATAGGCACAACAATTCCATATCAACACATAGTGCTAAGATAATTCATGAAATTAATCACACATTTGCAATAAAGCTTGCCTTCCCAAATTATGTTATTCAAATTGATTGCCAATAAAGCAATAACCAAGAATAATATGTGCACCTCCTCCATCAAACAATAACAACAAATCACATGCCTTGCGATAACAGTAATCAACTAATGCAACGAAAACCATCCAATGCACCAACTACCCATAACCACTACCCAATATTGCTACATACAAACTCGATATACATTGAGATTACACGAAAAGGGCATGCTAAAGTGCCAAAGTTTCCCTTTTCTAGGAGCATAATAATAATATAAGATTATTTCTAGTAATAATGACTTTATATTTATAACTACACTAATCCTAATATCTAACTAGATAGTTGTACAAATTCTCACTTGGGAAAGAATTTGAATTCTAGCCCCTAACCATGTAATATCATCTAAGAAAGTATTTTTCTTCCCACCTTGTACAACAATAAGTCTAGTTAGAGCAAACAAGAGTGGTGAAAGTAGTAGTCATAACAAACTCCGACTCACTATGTCAATAGACTAAATGTCCCAATCATAGATGCTATTTCTATAGGTCACCCTTCAAAAGAAATAGATATATTACACTAGCTTTCTTCACATATGAGATGAGTCAGGCTCTCCACTCCCCCATTACTAACTTGTATTTAATTTGTAGCTACCACATCTTTGCTATATTTTTTTGTACTCTTCCAACATTGCCATTCAAAGTGGTTGATGAAAACAAAAATTATTCAAGACTCCTACCAAGTGCTGGTGAGAAAATAAGCGTAGCCATGACTGGAACTTACTCAATGCAATTGTCAAAAAAGTAAAGTGACATCTTCTAGGAGCAATTTCCACATAGTATATTGAGCTCTCCCTCTACAAATCACCTTCCACATCATGTAGCTTTTATTGTAGTATATAGAATATTGTTATCACCATTTTACTTGAGCAGTAATTGTTTGAGACTAAGTAAGGATGCCATCCCCCAAAGAAGATAATTCCATTTATAACACACACTTTGGGCTTGCTTGGATAGCCATGAGTTTATGTTGAGTAAGGAACTCTCACCTTAATGAATATTCTAGCATAATTCATTAGAGAACTTCATTTGAATCTCTCTCTCAAAGCTAATAAACAAAAACTTCTAGTGGGCACCTATTTCAATAGTTGAATCAAAACAACCCTTCTCTACACACAAGGACTAAATAAGGGAAGCAGCTCACTAAAACATAAAGATGACTTACCTTCTAGCCACTAACCATATTATTATCCCATGAGCACATGTTGCATAACACTATCCACAATAATTCTTCGAATGACATGTTTTGATGGCTCTTAGAGCATGTCAGTATTGTTGCAATGCATGGATAATAATACTTGTAATAGTACCATAGAGAGCAAATTGACCTTTCTTCAGCAATTACTTGGGCAAAGTACCATGACACCCACATCAACTTGATTTTTCCAAACCATCCTCCATCAAGCACACCCCAAAGAAATGGAATTCCTCTCTTTTGCAAGTACAAAACAAGCCTCTACTTTGAACAAAGGAAATATAATGATAATGAAGCCTATCCTAATACTTTTATTTAATGCAATGATATTGAGCATCATGTTTATATAAATTCCTATTAACCCATAATATAATGCAATAGTAGAAAATTTAACTACATGTAATTCCTTAGCCTTTTGAATTTGCAACCCCATTGAAATCAGTAGCTCCTCAAGTGAGTTAAAATCCTTGTTGTTAGTCTCCCTAGTTGTGAAATGTACAATTGCAAATTGGGTCCCCTATAATTCTTTAGTCAACTTGCATTCCCAAAAATATTGCATATGGCACCATAAAACCCCATTGACACAAAATTTCCATCTCAATTCATCTCATGCATAACCAAGAATGGATTGGAAGAAGATTCAATAATAGTCTCCACATAAATACACTTACTTGAGGCTATATTTTCAATTTCCATACCCATGCCACATCTTCCCATTTTTAATTTTGGCTACTATAGATGTCACTATAAAAACATCAAGCTTCTAGCATCGTACGGTCAAAATGAATAAAGTATAGCACATCCATAATTTTTAATTTTTTCCATGAACGATGCATAATCTGATAAAAGAATGTGGATACGAATAGTTGATGCAATTTATTATGGTTCCATTGACCTAATCTTCAATAATTGCTATCACTAGAGTGGGATGCTTGATGTCCATGTTGATAAATGTTGGCGACACAATAATAGAAAGATATCCAACCTTTTATCCTTCACGAAAGTCACTCGCTTTCCCTTGACAATAGACCAAATTGTATTCTCGCTAGTGCATGGAATCATTTTACACAACAGCTTACACATATGTGAAGCTCCATATAGTATACATGTCATTTTATGACACAATATTTGGATAAAAATACTATATGTGATAACACATCCTCCTACACCAAAACTTACCTACCATTCTTAATAATTAAAGCTACCTATAACTTTAATAAGCTCTGAATTTTAAGTCCACATTGCTTAGGAAGTATTACCAAATTCCTATTTCCATAATCAATAAAACTATTTGAATTAGAACCACTCTACAAGTACCTTGCCAAACACCTTTTTTGACATCTCCATAATGCCTTTTAGATTAAAAGAATGGCCTAACTAATATGTTGAAATAATAGCTAGCATCAAATTAATCAAGGCAATCTATCCCACCATCAATAATGACTTAATCCTCCATCTCGATATAAAGTACTTAACTTTATCAATAAGGAACTTAATGTATTTGTTTTATTATTTTGTTGCTACAATTGAAACTCCTGAATAATTTGGTTCAGTTAGTAGGTGCTTATGCAACATCCCAACAATCATCCTCCTGTGCTTGTAGTCCATACCTTCACTAAGTAGTACTCTAGAGTTGTTAAAATTTATAACTTCCCTAGACTTTAGCTATTATTTCTTCATTATGTCCCAAGCAGTCCTCATTGGAGCACACATTATAGTGCATAAATGAAAATGTCATCAACATAAAGAAGGTGAGTAATGACTAGTGAGGATGAGTTAATCCTGATTCAAATAATGGCATTAAGCTTAACTTGGTGCATAATCAGTCAAGAGAAATATTCTAATATAATTATGAAGATATAAGGCAACAAAAGACACCCTTGCCTAAGTTCCTTAGCTATTTCTGTCCATGGAAGTGGCATCCCATTCCATTAAATGCCAAACTTAGGTGTCATGATACATTCCTCCCCTCAATCACACAAAATATTTGAAAACCTTAACTAATTTTACATGTCAATAAAAAATTCTAGTTTACCTTATAGTTGGCCTGATCCTTGTCCAACTTCAATACCACAAACCCCTCTTTGGAAGAAGATAAGTTTATGCAAGCTACCATCTCCTATTCCAAAAATTGGTTATCCAATATCATATGACAAGTCACAAAAGACACTTTTGCCTTGCAATGATATAAGGAAGTGCCAAATTCAATCTACGTAATAAGATTTTAGACACAATCATGTATATCACATTACATCGAATATCCAATCTAAATTGTTCAAGATTTTAGGACACTGTACTTTGGGAATTAGAATAACTAGTATGCCTTTCCATCTCTTAGCTAACAACTATAAAAGAAGAATTGTTTTATAGCTATGACAACATTGATCTGGGTAATATTCCAATAACTGTGCACAAACTCTATAAATATGATACCCATACCCAAAGCTTTATCTTTTTTAATATAAATAACGGTAGTCTTGATCTCCTCATCTATAGTTAAGGACATTAAAGATTCTTCTTGCTCACTACTAATAGTTCTTAAAGGCTAAATTGTGTAAGAGGATTATACAATTCTAAAGATTTCCACTTCCTAATCAAGAACTACATAAGGATATCTTTTAATTTTAATTAAGGAAGCTACTATTCTCCACTATCATTTTTAAGCTGATGAATATAATTGCTCCTGAAAAAATGTTGTTACAACATTAAAAAACACATCTTCTAATCCCTAAGGCTTTAATGTGTGTCAGCATGTTGCCACCTTGAAGCTTTCTCTATGGTCATTGCCATATGGTAAGAAAAAACATCAAGTGCCAAAAGTTTATTCTCCATTGTTAAACCCCTCTCATACTCTTTAAGTTGTAATGTTAAGATTGCTTGGTCCAAATGGCATGGCTTATTAAGAATATTGCCATGTTTAATAATACTTCCATTTTATAAAGTTGATAAAGCTCTATGGAATTTAATGGAAAGTCCAATCAATGGTTTATCCCTAATAATACATTTCTACACACCTATACTATCTCAAATGAATGTAGAAATGATGGCCTAACATTTTTAGATTGGAGTCTCCATTCCATCTTCTTTAATGATAGCCATTCAAACAAAATAAGCAAAGGAAAATGGTTAGAGCTAACGTGAGGAAGATGAGTCACTATATTGCTTAAGAAATCCCATACCCTCATCTTTCAAGAAGGCCATTTCCAATCTTTCCCAAATTTGTGTCTTATCTCCCATATTGTTCCTCCATGTGAATTTATTCTTAATAAATTCTAAATTAGTAAACTTTAAATCCTATGTGAAACTTGAGAACTTGCACTGAGCATACCCACTATTGAACCCTACTTTTTTCTCATTTGACTCCAATAAAATATTAAAGTCCCTTGCCATAATCAATAGTCGACCTAGCTTAGCAATTTCTCTAAATTGGTCATACTTGGTGAGTCATATAATCCTTTGATGTAAAGACAATGTAACAAGCCAAGTGGTATTGCTACCAAATTTCACAAGTATACACACATCTATGTGGATGATCATATAATCACCGACTATCTTCATGAAGAAAAATTAAAAGAGCTATAATTTCTTCCCAATAGTGAGTGTGCCTTTCTTCTATCAAAATTCTTCATCATAGTTTCCAAGAAAGTGACAAATACTTACACTGTATTATCTTACAAGGCATTGCAAATAGCAATGAGACATTATCCCTATAATTCCCCAAATATTTCAAACTACTAATGCAACCATATCTATTGAAGAGAAAGGATTGGAGCATGCTTATAAGTCAACTATTCCAAAATAACACATACCAAATATCACTTGTGTAACAAATGCACCACATCCAAATGATAGCATCACTCACTACATTTACACTCTATACTAGAATTCCAACTCCAATATGATTTCCACTTCCTGTAGCCTTACTACTCACCTAAAACATATGCAAAATTATGAAGTAATATTGTCCTTCTTATGTCTTCTAATTCTATATTCCCCATCCAACGTTAAAAGCTATTATGTATTAGCAAACAAAGTTTGCTATCAATCTTGTTAATTAAAGTATTTCGATATTGTATCATTGGTGCAGTGCACAAGTCCACAAACTAGAAAAACTATATGTTCCTCTATTTAAAATAACTTGAAAGAATTTTCTCCTCAAAAGTCACGTAGAGTAGTACATTCACATTACTATTATGTAGATTCCAAAGAATTCCACCTTTATAGACCAAAATACTAGAACCCATATGATTTTCACTTCCTACAATCTTCCTACTCTCCCTAAAATATAAGTAGAAATATAAAGTAGAGCTCCATCTACATGTTTTATGATTCCACATGCCACATGCCATTTTTGAAAAACATGAAAACAACTTACCTCTGCTTTCAATCATGTTTAGTAAGATGCTATAATTTTGCCACATTGATGCAGAGCACAAATCCACTAAGTTGAAATATTTGTACCTTCCTCTAATTAAAATAATTTGAAAAAATGTACTCCTCAAAATTGACACTGGGTAATGCATCCTCTTTGTTATTATGTAAATTCGAATGATTTTTTATAGACATAAATTCTAGCTCCCATATGATTTCAATTTCATATAGGCATCCTTAATCCTTAATCCCTACTAACTAGCAATTTTTATGCATTCCTTTATTTAAAATCATTTAAAGAAATCTCCTCCTCAAAATTCACTCTGAGTTGTACATCCACTTTCTTGTTATATAAATTCCAAAAAAGTTTTACTTATGTAGACAAAAATTCCAACTCCCATATGATTTCCACTTCTTATAAGCATCCAACTCTCCCAAAAATAGAGAAAAATACGAAGTACCACTTTACTTAGTTGCTTTGCTGACACTGCATTCCCTAATCCACATCTAAAAACTGTTGTGTAAACAGTACTCCTCTACTTTCAATCTTGCTTAGTAAGTTGCTATAATTTTGCCACATTGATGTAGAGCACAAGCACACAAGCCTACAATCCTATAACTTCCTCTACCTCAAAAAATTTGAAGAAATCTATGATTAAAAAATTTCTATTAGTATTACATCCACTTTTTTGTTATGTAGATTTCAATTTCATTGGTAATTTCATGCAAAGGCATTCTAGTTAAACCCCATGTCCACACCAAACTTACTATTATATATTCCCTTATTCTTATTATAACTATGTCAATCCTACACTAAGATTATCAACAAAAGGGTCTTCCTCAAATAAGTATCAGTAGCCCTCTAGAACTTAGGCCAAGTACCATTCAAGCCATAAATGCCACAATAACATAATAGCACTTTATGATAATGTCTGAGTTAAGAGGTTGGAGACCTTAGACTATTTTTAACTATTAATTAAATAATCATCCATCCCCTAGAGCTCATCCACTTGATGACTACTAAGTCTACCTCGAAAAAAAATAGATAATTTTAGGTAATATAATCCCAACACATTACACATAATGCTTCTTTAGAATTTGCTTCCCTTCATTATTGGTGACCAGAGTCCCTCCACTATTAGACATACTTGTTGAAATTTATTTTTTATAAACAATAGAATTCCCCTTAACAATAGCGTGATGCCAAGTATACAAATATTGCATCCCCAACATCTACCTAAAAACATCTACAAATTCATCACCATGCTTGTAGCCATAATCCACCTATTTCCACGCAAATTAAACATCCCACAACCCATAGCCAAATAATAATGAAAGCAATATTATGCCTTACTACTCCTCCATTATTTACTATAGCCAAGATGCCTTATATGATTAAAAAAATGAGCCTTATAACAATACCTCATAAGATTATGAAGCCTTTTCCAAGGTAACACAACTATCCATGGATATACACATTCTCGAGGAAGTAGGAAATTATTTTTCCTTAAATCTCAGTCATTCCTCTGCACCATCTCCTTTATTTCATTTTTTAAAATTTTGTGGCCAAATGGGAGGAATTGCTCCCTTTATTTCTCTTTAAGTTTCTTATCATTAAAAATTTTCTCAATTAGGTATTTTCCCTTTCCTTTACTGTTAGTGGTGCCACACTTTTTGATGTACGTAGACTATTAACAACAAT
Source organism: Vanilla planifolia (assembly GCA_023846275.1). NCBI lineage: Eukaryota > Viridiplantae > Streptophyta > Magnoliopsida > Asparagales > Orchidaceae > Vanilla > Vanilla planifolia. Next base: position 868,613 of record JAIUJO010000123.1, on the reverse strand, counting down.
AGTCTGCTTCTCCAAAACCTACTCCATGGTATGTGAAATGTCATCAAGGTATTCAACCACCTCATTTATATTAATTCCTTTTCCCCCAAAATTTTTTTGGGTTTACACTTAATTTTATATAATGCCTCATCATGCTTATCAACCTTGGACCATGATTTACTCTTATTCCTTGATTGTCCATTTTTTTGGGTAGTAATACTTGCATGCTCCTTGCTTATTTCCATGTTTCCTATTAACATTTCTTGAACGATATTACTATAGTCATTCATCTTTTTCTTATTTGCACTACCATAGATGGTCCCAAGCCATGTCATTTATCACAAGCTCTTCCATAACCAGCTGCTACTTCTTAGTTGAATTCTTATTTCTATCATGATCAAGGTCAACGTCCATAGAGCAGGAAACCTCTTCATCATTATTATCATGTATCAACATACTATGCAGACGAGCTTTGATGCATGCCCTACTCTACCATATGTAAATCATAAAATAGAAAGACCATTATATTCAAAGTTTGAAAGGACTTACTCAGCAGAGTATTTATGTACATTCTTACTCTAAGAAGCTTAGAGAGGTCAATTCTAATATAGACCCTAACAAATGATGTCCCTTACCAGTCTTTTGTTAAACCATCCATTTGAATAAGATCATTAATAGCCTTTACAATGTGAAAAATAAACTTTATGTCCCATTAAAGGAGTGTTGGAAAATGGACCCACATGGGAGCACACATAATTCTTGTAGAGCTTGGCCTAAAACTTGGTGTCCATAAGTCGAATCCCAACACCAATCTCACGACTTGCTAAGGGCCATTGAACCACACAAAGTCTTTATCCATTACAAACTCAAAATGTGGATAGAATAACAACAAGATAAATCTAAGACAAAAAAACCACTGAAGTGCCCCCACTTATGATATAATACTCCAGCAATTAACTAAAATGGTAATCAACTTCCATACATCCTACCAACAAGCTCAAATTGGTGATACATAATATGCTGCTTGTAACCATCATTCCATAAGTGAATTTCATCATTAATAATTAAAGAATTATCTTTTGGTGCACAAACTTTCACATCCACAATGGTTAGTCTCTCAAATAGACCGTCGTTAGAAAAGTACTTCACATTGCTAGCATTTCTTCTCATTAGCACATCTCTAAAATTCATTTTATTTGGGCTACAAACTCGCTAATCATTATCCAAAGAATTCTCTTAGTCCACCTTTGGCAATTGCACAAACACTTGAAGTGAATTCTTTAAAAACATCTACTTCATTACTATTTGGATTTATGCCATTTTCTCACCTTACTTTACTTAATTCTATATTTTTCTTCAAATTAATGCACCTTGTATTATGTTTAAAACTTTCACTTCCTTCCTTATCTGACCAATTGCATCCTATATTCCATTTGACACTTTATCTTCATCATCAAAGGAAAGTTAAGTTTCTAAAAACGTTCTTTAACTTCAATGAATTCTTTTATGTTTCCTCAGTGTTATCTACACTTCTTTGACCATCGCCACTCAATGCAATTGTGCATTCATCTTAAGATCTATGACAGATTATACTACATTATGAACTATTGAGAAAAGAGTCTTTGCACTTACTACCAATGTAGGGGAAAGTCGCACTTCTTTTTTTTTTGTTTTGATTTAAAACCTTCCTTACCTTAAATCCTAACATAGTATCCACCTACCCTTGTCATTTGGTTTCTTAATAATGTTTAAGTGGTTGAAGTCTACAATAGACTCTTTTTAGGGAGGTTCAAACTGGAAGTCTAAAGTAGATGTAATAGAAGTAATCTAGGAATGACCATTCCCCATGCCCAAAGAAAATCATCTAACAGTGCATGATGTGCAACTCAGTCCACTACACCACATCCTTGCCTCAAAAAATGATATAGCTTGAAAGTGCTCATTCTTTTCACAAACTCAGTTACATCTTGGTTTCCATTCTTATAAGAAATAGATAGTATCAACAAAATCACTTTGTCAATCATAGTTGTTAAATCTAAATGTTTCTCCACAGAAAGTGTGTTTGATAGTTCTTAAAAACTCTATAGCATCAAGGATAGCAAGAGTTTCCATAGTACTGATAACTTCTAGCATGTACATTCTATTCACATTAATTAGAGTTTCCCCTTGTGGTCTCTTATAACATTGCCAATCCCAACAATATTCCATTCATCTACCACTACATCATAATTTATTTTCACCCACACTTTGGACGAGGACTCAATTTTGAGATTACACATAGCCCAAAATTGTTGTAGTCACTATCGCTAGATGGGCTAGGAATTTTTAGCACACAGTAATAATTAAAAAATTAAATTGAATGTTTCTCTATAAACGAACTTGATAGAACTCCTTCTTTTACGTACTTTCTTATTTCCATTGATGCACAAATGTTATAGCATAATTATAGTAAATTAAAGCCTTTTTGCATTGTTGAAAACATGAAAATGTTTACACGCAACTAATTAATTCTTGCAATGGGTTAACCCAATGCAAATATGATTTGTAATGATGCTACACTCCCATAGTTCTTTGTCCTTACAGAATTCCCCAAAAAATGGTTGACATTTTCCCCCATGATACACTACCACAAACATATCTCATTCTTGATTAAACCTCTATCACCAAGCCAAGACATTGTTCAATAAGATTTAGGATCAATCTACAATTGAATACATTCTCTTGAGGTACACCTTCCTTTTCCAGATCCAACCTACATCAAAACCCACTTATATTCAGACAATTTAGCGTGTTGAAATATGTGCTCAAAATTGTACATAATGTCTTCATTTTGTAAAAGAGGACTCTTTCATTAGATTAAGATAAAGTGAGGAATTGTGTAGACTAAGGTGGACGAAAATATGTTTTTAATCATTTCACAATCCTATTCTCCATGTTCAATGATAAGCTCCTTCACTTTTAATTGATACACCACATGCTCATTAGTAAATGTATTACACAAATCAATTGGGAGAAATTCCAACTAGTTGTCTGATAAGAAGGATAGTTATTTACCTTCAACAATTTGTCATATGATATTCACACATGTATGTGAGGCACCTAGAGGTACAATGAGTTTGTTATTGTTCATTACATACCTAGACATGAATATCGACACTCATAATCCATTTTCAGGTGCCAACACCCATCTATATTGCTTGTTAATCAATGCCTCCTTCCAAAGAGAAAAACCATTGATGCCAAGGCCACCAATTTCCTTAGGGAGCATCACAACATTCTAATTGGCATAATGGATAAATTTATTTCAATTTCTTCCACACCACAAATATCTATGAAACAATTTTTCCAAAACCTCTTTGATAGCTTTTATATTTAAATAGTAGCCAAACCAATTTGTAGGAATAGCTTTCAGCATCGAATATGCCATAGCAATATGCCCTACCATGTAGGAGCTTTGATACTCCATTTAGCCACATATGTTTCAACACATTCAATAAGAAACCCTAAATAAACTTTTGACAACATATTTGCTGAAATAAGAATTACTAAATATTTGGCATTAGTATCATGGGACATTTGAAGCTTTCTTACATTCATTTTTCTCTTTTTCCAATCCATTCCCTTGCTAAATAAAACTTTTTATTTGTTAAAATAAATGAGATGGCAAAAGTGTATACTGTATTCTTTCATAACCACTTGGATCATCCTAGCTACAACACAAGTAACCTCAGTATAAACCATGAAATCAATAATATAAAGGAGGTGTGAAATCATAGGCGTAGATGGACCACTTCTAAAACCCACCAAAGCATTACTCTCCATTTGCTGCATAACAAGACTAGATAGAAACTCAAAAACAATATTAAAAAGGTAAGGAGGCAAACAACACATCGGTCTAATCCCTCTCGTAGCATCTATCCATAAGAGTCATACCCCATTCAGTAAAATATCAATTATTGATGATGATATGCACACCTTCACCTAGTCACATGAAGTACATAGATACCCTAAGATCCTAATCATATCAATCATAAATTGCCATTTAACTTAGTCATATAGTCCATATCTTGCTTATGTGCCTTCATTCTTGATGTGTTCATATAAGGTACCATCTCCTATGCCAAATAAATGTTATGTGAAATAGCTTTACTAAGAACAAATGTTGGTTGCTCATTATAATAATGATAGAAAGCACCATCTTTAATTGACCTACCATATTCTTTGCAATAATTTTATAAATCACGTCGCATAAGTTAAAGGATCTAAAATTTTTAGGTTTTGAAGCACCAAGAAACATTGGAATTAGTATAATCAAAGTGTCTTTCAATTTGTCCAGCATATATCTATGATGGAAAAAATTATTTCACAACATTGACAATGTTTGGCTGAGTAATCTCTAATATCCATGCATGATATTGACTATGATGTCATTCACGTTTGGTGCCATATTTCTCTTGACAGAATTCCTAGTAGTGCTAATTTCCTTATCAGTGATTAGTGCCTTAAGAAATGCTTCCTACTGTCTATCAATACACCTAAAAGGCTACAAATATAAGGGTTTGGTGGAATATACTACTCATCACTACACCATTTTGGACTAAGAAATTGCATTAGTATACTCCAATTTCACTCTATGGATACACTAATTCCCTTTAACAATTTTTGCTGGAAAATATAATTATTCCAAAGGGTAGATGTAGCTACAACCTAAAAAATTTTATGGTCCCTAATGTATGTTCAATGTAGCTTAACATGCTCTAACCATCATGTCTCTTGAAGACCCACCATTCCATGGAAAGATGCAATATGTTGACCCAATAGCTTGTGCTCTAATTGAGACAACCCTAACTCAAACCCCTTGATTTGTAACTCCTGAATGTCTCACTCCAACAAAAAATTTTTATTAAGAAAATTTATCATTTCACATGAACTCAATTTTCTTAGGGCTAATAATGACCTATGATATTTTGCAGACAATCCATCCATCAAGTTTGCACTTATTATTTTACTCCAAATGATCTATACAATCCTTATTTTTATGGGAAAGAAAGCCTTGCATTTTTAAACTAGTTGTGTTTACCCATTCTTTCATTTTGTTGTAACTTTTGTTGTAATCGATAATGAAATAAGACAATACAAGGATTATATGATATGATAACATTTGGATATGCTTGTGAACCATCAATGTTCACAATGGCTCTACCCAATATTTCACAAATGTTAGCTCTATCATCCTTGTTATTGCACCAATTATAACTACTCCAAATGAAACCCAAGTCAGTTGGCTCCATATCATATTAGAAATTAGAGAATTTATGCTATGCTTGCCTACTCAAAATTATTTTCTCCATTTCTTTTCATTTTATGCAAAAAGATTATTAAAATCACTTGCAACAATTAGTGGGCCTCCAACTATTTTCATCTCTCTAATTTGATCCCATGCCTCCCTTCGAGTAGCATAATCATTGGAAGCATACGCAACACAACATCTCTGCTTGTTTACTTAGAGCTTTTTTCTGTATTAACATAACATTTAATAAGGCCTTAACAATGTCTAACTCCACCCAATTTCTCCTTAGTAGAATGACCCTACTAGATATGCCTACTAATGACTAAAAATAGGACTCCTAATTCTAGCAAAGAAGTCTATCTACATCCTACTTATCAAACTTCCCCACTCTAGTCTCCAGCAAAGCAATTGCTGACTGTCCATTTTCCCTAACAAATGGCTACTGAAAACCTCACGATTTTGGAACCCTTACTCCTTATAAATTAAAACATCTAACAAAATCATATAAAATTACGTGGTACTATTATAATTACTTAAATAATTACCCAAAGGATTTCAAAATACCTAGCATATAATAACAAAGATAGCATAAACCTACATGAGCAATAACATCATAAAGAGGGTTGGATAATCATATTACTATCATACCTCCATAGACATGTTATATCCTATACGTGAATCTTCCTATATTGACTTTATGTTCTATTTTGACCATACAACATATTTCCAAGTAATCACCTGATGTCTAGCCTCTTGCAAAGATTATTTTAAAAGTTGACTATTCCCTCACAAAATACTAGCACAGCATAGCACCGCATATGTTTCTTTCTATAAATGTTGTTGTACTTTTGATTCCACGGTTTGGTCGTCAATTGCACTTTATTGTTCTAATGATAACATTCAAGTTTTATTATATCTTAAAATTGCAACAATTTATCATCCACTGTATTACAATTTTTAGAACTACCACTTCTTGATACACTTTATATAATTTAATAGATCTATTTCTAGGGTTGGCCATCTAAGTTAACTAAATTTCCCTTTAAGTAGGTTAAACGTATCAAATTTAAAAGCTACAGAGCAAGCATTAGTATCTTATTCCATAAATAATTTATTAAATACACTTCTACTTGCTCATTCCTCATTATAAAGCAAAGGCACTTGGTTCCTCTTATAAATACAATCCTTACATAAATTTTGTTCTTCCCCATTGTGCTTATAAAACGTACTTCTGGTAAGCTCACCACTATAGAAAATTTGCATTACAAAGCTCCCAAAATATTCAAACTGATGTGCTTTGAAATGCCTAAGCAACATATTTTTACGATTTAACTCCCAACTCCTCTACATGGAACTACTATAATTTGAGCATTTTCAAGCCCCTCAATACAAAAAATTTGCATGACAAAGCACTCATATTTTTTTAAGTCTCTGTAAGTTGAATTGCTTCTACAACAAAGATGTATTGGTAATATGTAAGTTCATTTCTTTCTTTTTCCATTCTACATAAGTAGTTCATTTCTTCCATACACATCCAAATAGTGTTTTCCTAAGCTAATAGGATTAAACAATTGCACCAATTCACATGCTAACCTTCCCTCAAGTTTTACTTCTAAGTAAATAACTCTAGATGCTCCCAATTACATTACATCCATTATAGTACTGCAATTCTTCCATTATACTCCTACAAAATAATGCACTTAATTTCAATCTTCAATGAATCAATCTCATGTTGTTTTCCACAAATCTACAAAATAAAGCTTTTTAAGACATTCTTCAATGATTCCTGCCTAAAGTTTCCCTGGGTTTTAGGTACATAGCACTTCAAAGACTTCAACTCCTTGCTGTAGTTATCAATCTTTCTTCTTCCCATTTTGACAAGCTTACTGTCATATTCAAAGCTATTTTTAAGTTCTCATAACATGCTCCTCGTCTAAAACATAACCAAATTATTCAAGGTTTTTTCCTAATATGTTTTAAATAAGCAACCTTCATGTGACAGTAACTAGTAAATTATCTATGTATAACCTATTTCAAATCTTCCTTATATTGGTGCCAAAATAGCAATTTTCCTACGACAACAAAAAATATAACAAAATTCAATCACACCATAACATGTAAAAGAATAAAGAAGTAGGCAAGATTACAAAAGATAGCTCTCCTCAATACAACCTTTATTATTTGAGAATTAAATGCCATAACAACTAGGGTGTAACATCTCTATTTAATCCATCTCATGTGCATTGTATACCTACATTGTTTCAAGAGGCGTTTACCCACATCTTAAGATATTGGAGGCTCCATCATGGTGAATTAGCTAGCATTCTCCTCATTTTAAACCAACCTACTTGAGGAATACTCCATGCTTAATTACCATTATACCTAGTCCTCTCATACACTTTTATGCCCATTAAATAATTGATTTTCTTCTTTTATATTTAAGTTTGCAATGTTTTCTTCCTCTCCCAAGGTTTTCTTAGGAACGTAGTCAAGTGTTGATGTACCTCCTTTCTCCCATCAAATTTGAACCTTGATCTCCTTATATATCATGGTTTTATATTTCTTTCCATCTTTGACTCCATAATATTCTTGAACTTTCTTTTGAAGTTCTCATTCACATCCTCCCTAGTTGTGCATTTTGAAATAATCTTAGCTTTCTTGGTTGTATTACTATACATAGTCCTAAACCATGCCACTTATTCTTCTTCGTCACTTGCCCCACTCTAGCTAGCTCTTTCTCCCTCTTTCTCTACATGCTTATGAATTTCCTCCGTATGACATACTCTTCGTTATAAGAAACAATAGGAGCATACTAATTTGGCATTCCATAGACATTTGTAGTCCCTTGAATTACAATCATTAGTTCTTTAGCTCTAGGATTCATGCATGATTCCTATTGATTCTATCTAATCTAAATATTTTGTAACAATGTTATAAAAGTGGTACTCAACAAGGCCCATCACAATCCATTGAACACTCTAGGTTCCCATTTTTCTTTTTTCAAGCCTATCCACAACTAAATCGATTCATTGCTTGGATCCATATTGGTCCCTATAACTTAATCTTAACTATGCCAAGGTCTAGATCAAAAAATATAGAATCTGACCATAGGTGAGCCCTACTTATTAGTTTATTTAGGATATCCTTAGTGTTCTCAATTCTTAACCCATATATAAGGCATGATTTCCTGATAACCAAAAGAAACATATCTAAGCATCATAATGTTTGCTTATACCTCTAACTAGTTTAATTAACATTATCTTAGCTTCTCTTTTGAACTTGGATAACGATCTAGTTAACCCAATGATTTCTTCAAAATCTTCATTTCATAACATATCCCATAAAAGCCTTATTTTTTATAACTATAGCTTTCTTGATTCGTCATCTAGTATTAGAAATTAAGTTTAATTATCCTTTTATATCCTTAATTGATTACTTTAAACTTATATAGCCCTCCATCAAAACATTATGATTATGCCCAAAGATTAGACTTTACTTAAGAAATTATATGAACTCAGCTAATTCTTTGGCCCCCCAACAAAGAAGTTTCTCTTAAAATTAAGGTTTAAATTTGTTGCATTTTTGCTCTACCCTCTCCTTAGTTTCTCTTGAGCTACTCTAAACTCTATACTGCAATCTATGTTTCCAAACTATGGCCTAAGATAAGTAAAAATTGATCTCATGTTCTTGATCATATCCCTAGTAAATTCATGGCTTTATCTTGAATATAATAAAGTCTTTTTTTCTCTTTGGCTAGACCGTATACCCATCTTAAGTTCAATATAAAGGTCTCTCTTAGCCCTACCAACTCAAGGCTCTCTCATGTCAAAGGCTTTTTCTATGGTGTCGTCATAGTCTCACCAAGAATTATAGGTTCTTTATCCTTATCATAATCCTTAGTTTATGATTCATGCATACCAAACTAAATCACAAATATCATCAGAAACAACAAGATTAGATTATCATAATTCTTTTTCATGGTATTCTTAAAGGCTTCCTTACTTAGACTTCTCTTTCTATGCTAGATATTGATTTACAAAAATTTGAATTATAACCTTAAATGTATAAGTTAATTTTAAATTTTATATTTAATCATTCAATTTCAAACTTTTAAATATCAAACTCTAATTTCTTTAAACTTGAAACCCTAAGATATTTTGATTTTTACCATATAACCATTAAATTAAAGACCTTATGATCTTTAAGATGTCTCAAAAGTTCTTTGGTTCTAACTAATGGTCTGCCAAGCCATAGTAGCTAAGTCTAATAGTCTTAATTCCTAAATTATTCTTCAAACAACACAATCTATTTTTTTTCTAAATCTATGACTTCCTCAACCTTAGCATTTTTCAAAGGCTAAAGAAAGGACTTTCAATCCTCCCCACAATGAAACTAAGAGCCTCTTTTCCTTAAAAAGACATTTAAGCAGATTTTGAAGGTGTCTTATTACATTAAAAGACCTCAGTAGAGCGTAACCACTTAGTGTTAAAGCTTTACTTTAAACAATAATTCCCTCTTCCCCATAATGGTTCAACCATTTGGTTTTATATTTATGAATTAAAATTTCATATGTTCATAGTCACAACCTATTACATTATTTGATATTCCTACTAAGTTTCGTCAATAGGTTGTTTATGATCATGTCATTATTTTCTTATGGCTTAGTGTAAACTACATCAAGAATAATAAAGTCATCTTTTTTATAAAAACGTGATTGCATATTTATTATGACAAATTTTAAAGAATTTACTAATAATCATCAAAGTTTACTAACAATAGAGAATTTATTTTTGTATGGATGAAATTAAACTTTAGCTAATCCATAACATCCAATGATAAGTCGCAACATCATCTTAAGTATTTTTGAGATGTTAATATGAATAAAACTTAAAGAATTTATTTGAACAAGTAATTAATGATATTTAAAATTAATAATGTCATGATGGATCACATTTTTCTAGAGAACTATTGTACCCATGGTCAAGGCACAACTTGTTTGATAATAATAAAATCAATTTGTTAGTTTGTCTAATACATTTCTCGAGTGTCTTTGAGGTCATACATTTAAAGCTCTTACAAGATCAATGAATTGGAAAGATTTCACTAGATGTCTCATAGACCAATCCACAAGTGAAGCAATATTAAGTAGTGTTGGTGACTATACTCTAGCTATGGCTTAAATGGCATACCAAGGTGCCATTAATCAAACTCTTTGTGAAGTACCTAACAATCTAAAGTCTCTCTACAAAACATTTACTAGTTTGATTATTTATCTTATCACTACTTCATGTATGGCATAAATATCTCATATAATATCATTAATTCACTTGTATTATTATTGATTTTTAACACATTATCATTTCAATGATTGTAAAAATAATTTATTATTTTAATAATTATAAAAATATTTTAAAAGTAATAGAAATTAATAATTATATAAAAGATATACTTAAAAAAATTTGGCCAAAGAACCAAAGACACAGCAATGCCTATAGCTTCGGCCAAGTAGCCCAAACTATTAAAAAATTGGCACAAGGAGTCACGAGTAAGGAAACCAAGTGAACTGGCTCAGGACAGGTTCAATTCTTAATCAAAGCCATCACTTCTTAGGTAGTCAAGAAATATTTGTTAGACCAATTTTTGCTTAACGGATCCGGGTAATCTCGTAAAGTGTTAAGTTGTTAGATCGAGTTCGATCGAACCCATATGAATATTTGTAGGTGACTTTGGTTATTACCTCCTAAGTGCACCATCGGGTTGGAAGCCCCTTTTTGCTTACCTATATCTTAAGAGAAAGTATTTTAAACGTCAAACATCATATATAAGCTTATATGTGGGACTAAAATTCCCCCTTATTTACTTGTGAACAAGAGTGAACCAATTCCATCTAGTCATGCATTTTCATAATCAAATAACTAGCATTGCATCCACTTTTGTAAAGAGTAGATTCCATCTAATCGTTCACCTAAGAAGCTTGATCGAATGGCCGAGATGGTCTCTAAATTTGTCAATTATACTGTTGCATATCAGGATTATATTTAGACCCTTTATTCAACAAACTAATTTTGAAGCTCTTTTTTTATTAGTCTAACTTAGATGAAGATTATTGTTTTTGCTCATAATTTGAGTTCTAAAAAGCAAGTTTTGCTTTTGTGCAACTTTGAAACCTTAACGATTATGTTGGTTGGCCTTTTTAATAGAACCAGATTCCATTTAAATCTAAAAATATTATAATATAAATAGAGGTGCCCTAGGAGTTGGAGAACATATTATTTTAGCTAGTCACATCAATATTTTTGGAACAAAAAATGGAAAAATGAAAATTGTCATACAAGTTTGACACCTTTAATGAAACTGTGTTTGCAACTAATTTTTTCCCCTTCTTGCTTCTATTTGCGAAATAATTTAAAATAAGAGAAAAGTTTAAAAGCACAAGTCAGCACCTTCATTTGCATTAGTATAATAGAGATTAAATCAAGTGGTATTAGAGATAACTTACATCAAAGGAGGAATTTTCTAAGATATCTTTTTTCATTTCTTTTGTGTAGTGAATTTTTTATTATATTTTTAACATTGTGGAGCCACTGAGATTTGGTGATCAAAATTTTTCTTTGTGAAAAACTAAACTTGAACCATTTATTTAAAATTTAAATGTTGATCTACTATCCGTATCTAAAAGTCCTTTTATTGCTTCAAAGAATTTTTACCAATAATCTTGAAGTTCAAGGGAAAGATATGGTTACGTAATGAATTACTTTTTATTCTTTTCCACAATAAATTGGAATCAACTTTCTCATCTAAATATTTATTTAGAGGAATTAAAAAATTTACATAAAAAATTAGTCATGCTTAAAATCCAATTTATGAAGAAGAAAAGAAAAAAAATTATAGGGAAATTTCATGCAGCTCATAAGCAAGCTCTTCATCTCAAGGTGCAAAAGATCTTTCCTTCTTTGGTAAAGATAAATAAAATGTTAACGATAAATTATCTACTTCTTTTCATGGACGTATAGTTAAGCATATGAAATTTATTAGGAAGTAGGCAAAACTTCAAGTAAAAAATAACAAATAACTGCATCTAGTTTGCATGTTAAAAGGAAAATGCAATAAGTATAAAGTTAAAAATTAGTAGCTTCAAAGTGATCCACTTATACATGTTATTGATTTAAGTACTTTAGAAAATAAATTTGATGAATGTGACACATCTTTAGCTTTGTCATATTTGTGCACTAATTCCTTCTGATTTGGAATGTTTTTTTAAGAAAAGAAAATACTATTTTGAAAGAAAATGTAAAAAATATTTTCTTGATAAAAAGGGTTAAATGATTTGAAAGAAAAGTTTGCTAGTGTACCTTTATGTGCATTTACTTTTTGTGCTTATACAAATTCATATGTATCTTTACATGCTCAATCCTTTGCTCATATGAATTGAGATAATACTTTTGTGAATGTAAATTCTAATGCTATATCTTATTTGACTCAGAAATATTAAAAAAAATATTCACATCTACATGTGAATGATAATTGAAGTTATTATATTCCATATATGCATAAGCATGCTTCATCATATAACTATGTGGTAACAAATTGTGCTGGTTTGGATACCTTTAATTTTGATGCTAAATTCCAAGTTTTATGCAATTATTTTGGTAGGTATGAACATATTTTTTATGATTTTCCAATTAAGGAATTCATCTATTTAAAGTAGAATAAATATGAATTGATTCCTAAGAGAATATGTTTAAAGAACACATTTGTTAATGTGCCACAAAAAATACCACCATAATTGAACCCACAATTATTTGGGTTCCATAAATTTACAGCTTATGTAGCTATATTTGTGTGTCTCCATAATTAAGACTTATGAAGACAAGCCCTTCATTGTGTGATTGCATATCACTCGACAAAATATGAGTGGTCCTTTTTTTAAACATTAATGATTAAGTCTTCTTTGTAACTATGCTACATTTATTTATTATCTACTTATGGAAATTGCATAGATCATATTTCAACATGTAGCTTAAATGTCAAACTTTTTCTTGCTTGCAAGGATTTTAAGAAGATAAAAATATCATGTCTATGATGCTTTTTATTTGTTATCATGAAAAAATAGATGATGTTGGTCTTGTGCTTTGACAATTTAGTTGTTGATACAAGCAATATGAATGTATTTGCGTATCATAAAAGTCATGTGAACTTTGTTGAACTAATGGTCACATGTGAGCAAAGTGAACATGCTTTTTGTAATGATGCAAGTTATGAATTCTAGTTATACAATTTGAATGTATTTAACTTGTACTTAATGTGATATATATTGTGCAAACATGCCAAGCTCTTAGACGATTTTATGGAATTTAAAAAACCAATTAATGGTGAGTAAAATCTAGATATTTATAAAGAAAATAAGAACTTTGGGAAAAAATTATTTTATTATACCATCTTATAGATGGATTTTGAAATACGAGTTTGGTTGCAAGAATGTCTAGTTCATTTTACCAAATCTTTAATGATTCAAACCCTTCATTAGCTCATGTTATTCTTAGATGTGATTAACATTTTTGGGTCATTATAGAGGGATGAGAATATAGTGTTAAAACTTAGGAATGCATAAGAAAGATTTTAGGGTGACTTAAAAATTATATCACTTAATTATTCCCATAGTCTTCTCTGTTAAAACATTCAACAGTTTGGTTTAAAGAAATAATTTCTATGGATGGTGACTAGAATGTTTTTCTCCTACTTTGAAAGAGATTTAGAGTTGTTAGTCCACATAATTATTTTTCAGTCACAAATAATTTTTATAAGAGAATTATTTGTCTTTATTGTTAGAATCAAAAACATATAATTTCCTAATTATGAATTAAGTGTTGTTAGAATTTATAGATGCATACCATAGTTTTATTGCATATGATTTACATTTTTGGGCATAAGCAAAAGAGAAGACCTTATAAGTTGCTTAATTTTATGGCCATGTTTATGTTGAGTTCTCATAGGAATTACTAAAAACATAAATAAAGAGAGTAATAGAGCTAAAAATCATAAACATTATTTAGCCAAACATTGATATATTTAGTGATAATTAGTTAATATTGTTATATTTGTATAAGATTGCTAATATGGTTTTTTATAAAGTTTAATAATTTGCATTGGTTTGTGTATAAAATAGATAAATAATTTTTTGATATATTTTTAACAAATATTATGTTATAAATTCTACCTTTAGTTTTTTAATGAAAAATTAAGCACAAATATTAGCTACTTCTTTGCAACTTCTATTTTTGTTTTATCTTTTTGTTAATGAAACAAGGGGAGAGATATATGTGCCATATTAAAAATATTAAGGTTTTGTTATAATTATATGCATTTCATATATTAAGATGCAACAAGAATGTGGGGGAGCATAAGTATGCTTTCATGATTTATATGTTTTAATTTCACTATTTTGTCATTGGTGATGTCATCATCAAAAGGTAGAGATTGTTGCAACCTTAGTTATGACACCACTAGTTTAATTACAACAAAGCCAATATGTTTGTTTCACTAAAATATTTCTCAAGTATCGTTCATGTCATGCATCTCAAGCTCTTATGAGATTAATCAATTGGAGAGCTTTGAATAGATGTCTCTTGGAGAAATTTATAAGTAAAGTATTATCAAATAGTGTTCATGGCTATGATGTAGCTATATCTTAAATGGCATACCAAGCAGTCATTGATCAAACTTTTGGCAGAGTAGCTAATTATTAAGAGTTAGTGTTAGAAACATCTATTAGTCTATTAGTTTATCCCATCACTTATTTACATATGACATAATTAGGTTATATAAAGTCATTCATTCACATGCTTTGTTAGTGATTTATTATGTATTATTATTTTAGTAGTTGTATAATTGTTTTTATTTCAATGGCTATAAAAATTCCTTTAAAATAATTAAAAATAATAAATATATAAAATATGGTTTTAGAAAAAAATTGGCTTAAGAAACCAATGCATTGGCAAGCCCAAAGCTCACATCAGGTGGCCCAAAGTGTTAAGAAATGGCTTGAAGTGTTAGAAAATAGACTCAAGGAGACCCATTTAAGGAGACTGAGTGAATCTAGTCAGTTCAAGTGTGATGTTTGATTAGACCCTTAAGGGCTTGAGTTAAATCAGTTTATGAAATAATGCTTGGATTAAGACAGGTTGGCCCCATATACAAATGAGCAAGTGACTTTGGTTATGACCTTCTAATGGCACAAGAGGGAAACCAATCCCATTTGGCTATCCTATATGTTGAGCATAATATTATAAATTCTGAACAACATGTATAAGTTTGTAATGTAATAGTAAAAATCATCTCTATGTGCTTTTATATGTCAAACAACTTCTTTAGTGAATGGTATATTTCATCTAATCGTTCATCTAGAAAGCTTGAACAAATGGATGGGATCAGTTGTACCAATTTGAACGGTATAGAGCCTTGGGAAAGATGTTTGGATGATTCAAGGGATGAATGATGTATACTACGTAACATCATATCTTAAGGTCACTTAGTCAAATAGTTGTTGACCTTTATTCCACATGGATTAGCCAACCTTTCTTGTTTGTTGTAGTTTTATTACATAGATGTTTTACATTTGAGTGCTCATAATTTTCAAGGCATAATAGAAAAGTGGAGGAAATATGTTTTGATTTGTTGGTGGTTCTTGAATATGGGTTATAGCTTAAACTAATAAAACTATATAAAAAGAGTTCTCTCTAAATTTTATTTTGATTTTCAAATGAATAGTGACATTTTCAATGAACTTTTTGTTACAAATCAGATCATATGTATTTTGCATGATAGAATATGTCAAAATTTTTCTTTGGACTTCGACATTCTTTTATGTGAACTTAATAATTTATCGAATTCGATTCTTTGATTTTTATATGAGTTCCTCTTCATTGATGCACTCAAACAGGTATAGTTTTGTTAAACTTAAATTTTAGTTTTTGTTTATCTTCTCTTCCCGTGGTTGAATTTGGTTAAATGTGGATGTTGTAAATAGCATTTTGAGTAATAATTGTTTTACATGCTATTTATTATCGATAATTGCTAATAGGTACAGCTTTTGCATAAAGACAAACAAACAGTGGTAAGATGTATTCCAATGAGAGGATCTTCCAGCCAACCTAGAATCATACAGCTTTCTGTTCATGAGTTATTTAGAATTATTCAAAAGGTGGTTTACCTCTACACTATAAATCCTTCTAGCCTTTTTATTGATATTTTTCAATAATTTGTTGTCATTATTTTTAATATTTTTTAGGAGTGTTCCTTTTAGAGGATTATTTTTTATCTTAATTTTTGGCTTTTATTACAGTTGCCTTTTTGAACTAATAAAATAATTAAACATCCATGTCCTCATTTATTGCATAGAAGTCCCTGACTATTAAATTTTTTTTTCATCAACCAAACATAGATCTTCTTGTAATTATTAGCCTAACATTTCATCTCTAAAAGGAATGAAAGTTTAACTAAAATTTAGTTTAATCTTGTACTATCTGGATAGCTATTTAGCTTCTTTTTGTCATTTAGAAAGTGGATAGAGATTTCCTTATTCGAGTATCTTACATGGAGATATACAAGAGGAGATCAATGACTTCTTGGCTCCTAGGCATGGAAAGTTGCAAATTCACAAATCAATTGAGGTATATTTCCAATTTGTTCAATATGATTCTATGTTACAACATTCTGAACTTTACTTATTTAATTTGAAATTATAAGTTTTACCTTATTTATGAGGAGAGGTAGGTTTGAAAGAGGAGAATGTTACCTCCCCCAGGCAAGTTCTTCAACTCATGGAATTTGGTGAATGTAAGGCCAAAACATCATTTCCTCATTTCAGTTATATTATTGTAGCATTGCAACTTAAGGGCATAATTTCTGTTGTTTTACAGTTCATCAACACATTGGGGAGACAAACATGAACCTTTGGAGTAGCCCCTCCCATACAATTTTTTGGTAAGGCAATTATATTTTTTGTTATCGTGCTTTCTGTCGAACTTTTTTTAAGCATCTCATCCAATTAAATTTAATTGCAGATTGTTGAAAGTAGGAAGAGAAGGGGAGAAGGAGATTCAATTAATTGTTTTGATTTTATTCATGTATCTGTTCTGGTATGTTGTTTTGGCAACAAAATAATCATGCTTTTGTTTTGTTTGTTTGCCATTTCTTATGCTTGTTTTTGGAATAATTCTTGATGGTCTACTAAACTTTTTCTTTTTCTTTTTGAAAGAATTTGGTGGATCTTGCTAGATCAAAACGAGTTGTTAAAACTGGTGTAGAAGGTTTGCGCTTGAGGGAAGGCTCGTATAGAAATAAGTGCTTGATGACCCTTGGTACTGTAATTAAAAAACTAAGAGATGGTATTGAAAGACAAGGGTATGTTGCATCATTATATTTTAACTTGTCAATTATATGGCTCCCTTGTTGTTTCTCAAAGAAGATTGTGATCTAGTGGTTAGGTACCATATCAGGATAGAAGTTAACTAAAATTTTGCTCCCTTCTCTTGGTGGAAATGCAAATACTACTATGATTTGTAACATCACCCAATCACAGGTTCCTTATTCAATTTATTAGATTTAAATTTATCAAGGAATTTACTGCATGAAATCTCATACAGACCATGCAACTGACTTGACAATAGTTAAAATATAAGGCTATGTGCTATTTATGGTCAACAATGATGCTTAACATAGTAGATGTAAATTAAAATTAATTAGGACCTTATAAGCTTTTGCTAAATGTATTGTCATGGTTAAGGCACTAACTTGTGTAGTTGTAAATAATTTTATGCTATCCATATCCAGTTCTATGTGTTCAAGTGACAAAAATTAGTTGCACATATACAATAAACTCATGATGAATTTTATGAAGTACTTCATTTGTCTATGATTTATTTTCATCTTGAGCCCTCATGAGCAAACATTTTTTTCGAATAGCAACAGTGGAAGTGAAAGTGTGAGGATGGCAAGAAGCAAAGGAAAAAGTGAAGGGAGAGGAGGATTTTTTTCATAAAAAGATTGAATTCTCAGAATCAATTCAAGTGGTTTTGAATTCATGAACTTCTAATTCTTAGAATTCCCTAAATTTTTCAAGTTTATACTTTATAAAAGTGCTAATTTATTTCATATATCCTCATCATCCCTTTTTATAGAGGTTTAGGTATAATATTTAATTATAAAACCAAAAAGATGCAATTTTGATAAAAAATTTAAAATTCTGCACTTGTTATAGTCTATCTACTCACATGCACCCCGCACCATGCATCTGTACACCTGTGTCAGTGGGCTGTCTAAGAGAGTGGTTACTATTCTTAAGTATAAAACATGTACGTAGTTCACCATTACACATGTGCTTGCCCCTTACAAGTGCACTCTCTAGTATGTCCTGCCCTTTTGAGTGTGCTCATGCGCCAACACATGCGGCGCTTGGCTAGTATGGCCCTGAAATTGGTCTTGTTGCTTTGTACTGTTTCGTTTATTTTTATCGTTTCATGTCTCCATTGATGTTTTTCATCAATTTTGGATTCAATGAGTTTGAGAGTGATCTTCTGATTAGTACCTTGAATATTTGGAAATTACTTGGAGCTTCCAAATCCTTTCAATTGTCTACTTTTGGATTTTTTCATGCTTCATAGTTGTTGGAAATTGACAACAAATTACTTTGAAGCTATAGCTTTATTTGTTCAATGATAAGCACTTCATGAAGTGCCATTTCTATAGTTGCATATTTCCTACATTTTTTTCAAATAATTTATACTACTTTCATAATAACAAAAACATTATGGACGTACTATATTGGCAAATTTCTATAGTTGGAGATTTCTCTATCGTAGTGGCATGGAGTACATTCCTCCCCCATGCTTAAAATTGTCTATGTTCGTACCTTATCTTGCCTAAATCATTGTTATTCTTATATGGTCTTGCTTTGCAATCTATGTCCATTTCTTGACATTAAACTTATACACCATTCCACCCTTTTGTGTTGCACCATTGTTTCATGCCTTTTTGTTCTTTCACTCTATGCTTTCTTTCTTTCTTCTCATCATCTTTATCATTAGATGTCTCTATCATCTTCACAATGCCTCCTTGGTTGGCAAGCTCCCTTTTTTATTCATCACTAGCTATCATTATTCAATCTAGTTGATCCTTGCCCTCGTCAACCATCCTTTGATTTGTTAGGTATTGTACCATGCATCATTTCTTTGTCTCAAAAATCTTACCTCATTGTCTTGTTATTGCTTTGTCCTCTATACAGTGCTCTCTCCCCCTATTTAGCTTCCTACTAAAAACTTCATCTCTGAATGAAGGCTAGAACTCACCTTTCTAAATCAACAAGTTATGCACAAGTTATGCCCACTCTCTCCTCCCATAAGCACGGCACTAGCATCCACTCCTATTGCTCTTCATGTTGTAATCACTTCAATGACCTCCCCTTTTATACATAAAACACTCATGTTTGCCCTAACCCTTCCAACCACTCCCTTAACAAATTATTACATGAAACATTATTTCAAAGCCATCTACATTTGTCTAAAAGACATAATTCATTATCCAAACAAAGCATGAGTATCAACTTAACTTTAACTATGCTATAATATTGGTGTTGACATCTTCTTAGAGTTGGAATTAAAATATGAGGTGAATGGTTTAGCTACCTTATTAGGTATTCTATTAAAATACTAGTTCTTGGCATACATGCATGTTGTTGAGGCCATGGCATGGAAAGCTAGAGTAGGACACCGTTGATAATTGGGGAATGGATCCTTCGAACTTCGTTAAGTTGGTGGTGATCGTACTCGAAATGACTCCATGCCATTGGCCACGATGCAACATCTTATTGTAGATACCATTGATTATGTCGAGGGATCGTCTTACTCTAAGTTTGTCATATGGTGATAGCCATTAGTTATAAGATTTGTCCTTTAAAGTTGATTGTGAGTCAATCCAACAGAGTTATGCCATCGTCGCTTAAAATGAGGTGGTTCCTCTTCCCTTTGTTTGCTTGGGAATTATTGATTCTCCTCTCTAGCCCAATGAATAAACCCTTAAACATTCACTGTTTGAATCATATATGTTGGCATGATATCCCATAGATCGATTAATATAGAGATCAACTTATGCCCTTTAAGTGTACCATTATGGCTTTACTTGGGATCAAACTTGATGATGTTGAATTCTACAGAATTTTTCATAAATTAAGGCTATTTTAATATAAAGGTTATCATCATAATTGTAATTATTACTTAGGTCATTGTGTCTTGGGCCCCTTGCTTGAGTTGTTTTTATTACTTATGCTTTCAATGACCTGGAATTTAAGATAGCCTCTTGGTATGAATTTAGAGGCTTTAGCCACATTAATTGGAGGAGCTAATGGGAAAGAAGCAAATGAGAAATGTAGTAATTCTTCTTATAAATATTATGGTGGATGATGTTCCTTACTTGGTCCCTACCTTAATTTTGCTCAATAATTGTTGAAGGAATCCAATCCATTCTAAGCTTTCTTGCACTCTTTCCAATGAGGATTGATGATGGTCTTCCCAAATTTCTTTATGCAGTTCTCCTTAAACCCCTTCTCTGATTACTTAACTTGCATCATTTCTTATATGTCTTAATTCAAGGGTAATCTTCTTAAAGTTCAAGAATTATTGAACTCACTATTGAAATTTAAACTTATTATTGACTAGCAAGGGATTTCATCTTGTGTGATGGCCCTCAACATTACTTACCCAAGCTCAAGTAGATCAAATAGTTTTACAAGTTTTGAAATGGTCCTAGATCCCTTGAAGAAAGGATTGACTTTTTCTTTTCCACAAGATCATCTTCTCCTTGCATGATTGGTTGCTTTATAAAAAAAAACAATGTTAACTTCATATCCTTAGCTTTAAGAAATTTATGTCTTGTGCATTGCTCAACATGCAATGTTTTGTTGGTTGCATCTTGAAGAAAATAACGTGAAATTATTTTATGGTGATTAAATGTAGGAAGGAATCTAATTCTCTTGGAAAGACTATTTTTATTTGTGTCTTCGTGATTCAATACAAGACATTGTTGTTGACATCCTCATAGACTAAATTGGGCTCTAATTTAGCCTTCGTAGTCAATTAGGTTGATGATCTCTGACCAATAGGCTTTTGAAACATTGATCTTCTTGGGGTTCATGAAACTATCAATCCTTTTTCGAATTTGCAACAATCTGATCAATTGGGTTCTTTGTTGAGCTCATCTTCGATTGTTTAGACATCATTTGGAGGAATTTCATTATTGTTGTCGCTTAGGCCATTGTTACAACAATGTGTGCACCAACATTTGTGCTATAGATATCATGCTTATTGTAATAAACAATTATTGCCCAATCAATCATAATGGATTCATCACTATCTATTTAGTATAATGTTTATAAGATCATTACAATAATTTTGACTAATAGATTCCTCCCCATCATTCCCAACATTATCCAATAAGTGAAAGTAACTTTTATGAAAGGTATTTCTTTCATGATAGCATGAAGTTGGTTGCAAAACTTGCTTAGAAAGTTAGCAACAAATAACCTAAAATGGTCCTTTAATAAATATTGATATATCCAAGGCTTTTGTCTTAATTAACTAGAACAAATTTTTTTAACTAAAGACTAGAAGTTATAAGTTTTTCTCCAAGCATCTTACTTAGATGAAGATGTCCATCTCTAATATATGCTTCTTTTTTTGGGTTATTTAGTATGTCTAGAGGGCTTTGTCATTGTTGTCTTATTTCTTTCTATCTTTAGTATCATTTTGTAAGCCTTCTCATGTGCTGTTGATGTACTCTTGATGACACATTTACAGAGAACAGATTTAGCCCACTTAGATGTAGAAACACTTACATTACTTGTTTTGTCTTTATGACTTTATTAATGAACACATTTTCATTACAAAAAAGGATTTGTGAATGGTATTGTAAGATACAATATCTCATATCGTATTGCACAACCTATGTCTAATACATTTATTGGACAACGTATCGTACAATCAATTTCTATTAAGTGATCAACGAATTGATTGTATAGGTTTGGTTCTATCCTCGTATTTGTATGATAATAAGAAATCTCTAACAGCTAATTATATTGGTCGAATTCACCTTTCACAGTTGTACGATCCATAACATATATGTGATTGTCATAGGCCAATAATAGAAACATACAAGTATAAAGCATGACAAACATTATAATGCATTGGTGTATGTTCTATATATACGTTGTTCTAATACAATCCATACTCATATATGTAAAGATGGGAGGATGAGCAATTGGACAAGATGAACTCTTTATTAAGTGGTACATAGCTTATTGTATTCTTTGATTTTCATTTTGCATTAGCACAATCATTAACACTTCTTGTACTAATATGATAACCTTAAATTATCAAATTGACTTGAGCTCTTAAAATTTTCAAATGCAATGGAGTTTTCTATAAACCATCAAACTATATGTTCATTTGATCAGACCAATACAATTTTTATCATTTTCCAATTTCACACTTAGGCCAAAAACCTTCCCAACTACAGTTGCTAAGGTCATACTAGTTCGATCTAAATGATTGTCTCATATGATCATTACACTAAAAAATTGTAATGATCTCAAGCAATTTGAACTTCTCAGGAAACTATATGCATCCTTTTCTTGACATTCAAATTAATTAATACATGTTTTACTAAAAGTGTGTGGGTCGATCTTTATCTTTCTATGTTATATCTACAAAAAAAAATTGAAAATCCTTTTCTTTCTTATCAGCTTCCTTTTTCTTTTTTCAATCTTTTTTTCAAATGATAATATTGTTTTCTTTCCTTCTTCCTTTTCAACTCTTCTCTTTCCCTCATCATGCTTTCACTCTCTTTCTTCTCTCCCAAAGTTTTCCAAACATAAGCACTAAGTCTTTGGCGTGGGAGAAGTTAAGAGGACTAAAAAGATTTCTTTTTATTAATATTTTCTTTGTAAATTCATAGAAAATTCAATTCACCGCTTAAAACTACAAACTGATTGGTAGACTCCTTAAAATGATACCATTGCAACTATATACTCAAATATACATTAGGAGACATGTTTTTTTTGACTTTTTTGAGATGCTCACAACAAAATATATGCTTGAATTTCAGATTTGCATTGCTTACATTTGATATATTTTTGAGAGGATATAAGAGTTTAATTAGACAATCTATCATTAGAGAAATACTTGAGAGAGATGCAAACCAGAGCTCACAAATGTTTGGAATTAAGTTGAAATTCTCAATGCCATTCAAAGATTCATATTTGGAGCACCACAATAGTTTGCATTCTATGCAGTTAGTAGTGAAACTAATCCTCTTGCAATGAGAATCGAATAAGAATGTGTTGGTGATGTAGAAACACCATTGAGAATAGTGTATTAAACTTAATTTTCTTTAATTCCAATTGTACTGTTTATATGCTTGGGCTACCATGGGTGAATGTCCCAATTAATGTGAATTTGAAAGGAGCAACTTTCTTCTTTATCTGATCTCCTTCAAACACCACTTCTTGTTACTCTTTATTCAAAGATGTTGGTTTGATTTTGATCAAATGAGCTGTCTCTCCATCCTCCAGCACCTAGGTTGAAGAGCAATTTGGAGAAGGCAACCCTCCATGACTCATCATGGGAGCTCCTTCTCAAGGCCAAGTGGCCTAAGGGCATATTATTGAAAACCCAGCACTAAAAGAGAGGGGAAATACTTGTCTTAATACAAAGTTTCACAATCCAGAACCTTACTCAATGTTTTGATGTCGTTAAAGTTGCAGAGTCAAAGTGACAAAGTTTTTCTGTCAAAGTTGCCAAGGGATTCACTTAATTTAGTCTTATGTGTGAACAAACTTGTGTTTTAAAAATAGTTAAAAAGCACATGGTTCATCAATATATAGAGTAGTTTTTAAGTTTTTTTCTTAAATTTTCTTTTGCTTTATTAACATAGTTGCACAATTATATAGATGATAGAGGTTTTTATGACTATTTGTAAAGGTTAGTTTAGGAACAAAAAAACTATTTGCACTAACTATGTAGAGGGACATAGTTGCTATTTTTGTTTAAAGTGGTTGAGGAAACAACAACATACTTTTCTATGATGGATTTTTTGGGTTGTATAGAACTTGTAAATATCAAATTACTTCTATTTCTTAAGAGTAATGTTGACCAACAACCCTTTTCTTTTATTTTTTTAGATGAAGACAGCAATGCTTCCTACTATTAAAATTCAAATCACTTAGGAACCTATATAGTTTGATGTATATCACTAAGAGGTTTTTCATATTTTATCTCACATTCTTATTCCCTTAAATAGTTACTATGGTATGCTTTACAATGACCTATTGCAACCATGCTATTCTTTCAAATCTGACTAGTTACATAGGGACTTGTAGTGTAGTGGTGAGGCTTATTGTGTTTGGCATGAATTTAGTGAGAAGAACTTCATAAATAATTTTGTAGTGATGACATAACATTCTTCTATTGGCTTGCCCTCATGTCAATGTTATGCTTTTTCCAAGAGATCTTCTAGTTGTTTAGATGAAATATTCAAATACTAACTGATTAATGCAAGTTATTTATCATATTTTTGTTTGTGGTAGATCCATGTAAATGAGACAAAAAGTATTCTCTTGTTTGCAAGTAGGGCTCTTCAAGTAAGAAATTATTCCAGTGTGAATGAGTTGTACTTCATCTACAAGTTATTCCTCCTATAAAACAACTTTCAATTAAGTAAACTATAATTTTTTTGTTTATTTATTTTTATTTTATTTAATTGACTACTTTTAGAATTTGCATATAATTTAAACTTTTGAAACTATTGTTTCTTTGGACAAAAAGATTGTGGCTGATGCTGCATGCTTGAAGTGGTAAAAAAGTTAAATAGAGCAGCTTTGCATGAAGTTGCTGATGCTTCTGTTTTACTCTAAAGAATTCTATCCTCTTTTTTTACCCTGTCACCAAAAGAGTAATCATTTTATGCACATATTTTGTAGAGCACTCACTCTGAACATTTTGAAGAAATTCTTAATCAGTGTAATAATTTATTATAGGTCTGGTGTATGTCTCTACAGTTAGTTTTTCAATTAGACATTTAATTTGCTGAGACACTATTCTTCATGATTGCACTAAATTTATGTGTTATAGAGTAAGCTTGAGAAGTATCAAATAGCTTTGAAGTTGGAGGAGGAAAAGAAAGCTAAATCTTGTCGAGAGATAAGGTTATTCGAACAAGAAAGGAAGATTGAGAATCTCAGCTCACATATATTATGTTTTGAAAGGGATGAAAAAGATATTCATTTAAGGTTTGTGCTTTTTCCTTTGGTTGATTGGTAATCTAATTTTTTTTTATTCACTATTTATGAGATGGTTAAATAGACTTTTTGTTGCTAGTTGCAAATTGTTTTTTATTTGTAAACTTGCTTATGGTTAAACAGCAAAAACCTTTTGGGCTAGAGCATCTAATTTTCCTTAACCATTAATTTGACTTTAATCTACTAGGTTAGGAGTTTTTCTGAAAATATCTAGTAGTAGCCTTGTCACATGTGCAACATGAAATGTTTTGCAGTTCTTTGTGGTGATGGTCATTACAAGATTGGCCTTTTGGTATGACACTGGCTTCATTATGCATTCCTGACATGACTTGCAAAGAAGAATTTTTTTAAGTCAGGCAAAGAAGTGGCTTGTACTTCATTTGCTAGGACTATGCAATGTTTAATGTCCTTGTCCAAAATATTTAATGTTAATGCCTCTTAAAAGTTTTGCTAAATTTTTAATGAGTTTTAGTTCATTTGGAATTGACCCTATTTTCCTAATAGGAGGACTAAGATTAAATGTGAGTATAGCCCTTATTTTTCTTCAAAACAAATTACTTAAAAAATTTTATGATTATATAGGTATTATTTACCATGGAGTTGCACAATATTTGTTAGTACAGAATTTTAGAAAGTAAAGTAGAAGGATAGTTTTTACAAAATGAACCTTAATTATTTTGCTGTTGGCTTTATTCAACTAGCATCTTAGGATTGCTCGAGTCCATCTTTAATAGTTTCGAAACTATTCATGGTCGTCATTGGCTTTATTTGTCCTATATTTGTCCTTATTAATCCTACTTTTTAGTTATGAGAATATTACATAGTTAACATTTTTTATCTTCAACAATTGTGAAGGGTCACTTTTTTTCCTTGCAATTCTTTGAGTTCTTTGCATTGTAAGTAATTGTTGTATTGCATGTTATGTATCTATATTTTAATTTTAATTGATTTATTTATCTTTTTATTTAATCCTTTAATCATTTAAAATTTTTGTTTGTTGTTTATAATTTCTAAGCTTATCATGCACCTATAAGAACTTGGCTTCATATTTTCACATTTTTTATTTCCTCATATTTATTTTGCATTGTTATATTTTATCTTTAATGATATATTATTATCGTTATTATTATTTTTAATTAATTCTTTTTTGGTTAAAGGCAAGGAGGCAGGTGACCTGGCATCCTTGGCCATCTCAAAAGAAAATTATTGATAAGGTAATGCCTGTTGATGCATCCATTACATTATTTTAACCTTCATTTATGTTGTCTTCTTTATGATTTATTTATTCTAGATTATAATATTTCTAATATTATGCAATAAATTCTATTACCTCTTTGACATCCTTTTATTTCCCTTCTTTGTAAGAAAAAGATTTGCCTTGCATTAGTCATATAAGAACACAAGAATATAAGAGGGATTTCTTTAGATATCAATTTGTCTTTCCATGTAAAGTATGATATGTTAATTGGAAATAACTAATCCATTGCAGCTAATTGGGTTCTTTATTGTCATGTACTTGACAAGAAAATTGTGCAGAGTTTATCTTAGGTCACTTTCAATTTGGCATGAGGTGCCATATCTTGAAATAGTATGACTGAAAAACACAATAATTTTAGGGGACATTTGGTTAAGTATTATTTGGATATTATTGACATTTAGATCATAGTGTTATATAGATGTTAATGTTACCTAAAATTTATCAATTTGTTAATATGAAATTGTTTGTCATCTGGATATTGCTTATATTTGCAAAGTACAATTACAATTTTAAATAATATTATTTAAAGATGTAATCAAATATTGCACCTAATATATTTAAATGATATTGTAGTGTATGCCATTATAGTTTAACGAAATGACCTTTTAATATTTTATTTTGACATTAGCTCTTGGCAATATCATCTCAACATCGCTTCTTGCATGTCATGTAGCTTTATTCTTTAGTAATCATCTTTCTCAATATTAGGGGCCACCCTTTTCATCTTTTCTTGATAATGTTTCTCTTATTTTCTTGTGAACTTGTGCTCATAGCCTTGGGAGTGTTTATTTAGATACTTGTATTTGTTTAATATCCATTTTAAATCTTATATATTTTAAGGGGAGGCTATACTATTTATTAGGTTAGAATAGTCAAATTATTCATCTAATTCAATTTAAACACATCATTGTTTAGAATCAACTAATTATGTTATAGACATTTGTGATTTTTAATTTTATATTTTAGTATTTTGTTTGTCAATTAAGATCAAAATAAACTTAAATAGACTTATCTAGTACTAATAATCTTATGAGAATTTACAAGTCATTATTGATTTAAATTTATTTAAAATAGACTTTGTTTGAGTTGGTATTAGGATTAATTAGAGACCTTAACTCATTTAAAAACATTACATAGTCCCTTGTAATAGTATAGGCCTCCTGAACCATATGCTTCAACTTAGATAATGTATTTCACCTTTATTGACTTATGGGATGGATTTTTCCTTATTCTAAGATTTTTTTAATAAAAAAATCATTCATTTATTTTCTTTTTGGATTAATTCTTAAGTTTAATTTGACCAATTTTCCTTCGCCTCAAGTATGATTAAACCTTTGTTTAGTTTTGACTAGCACCAAAGAAATTCTAAAAGACTACTTGAATATCTTTCTATCATTATCTATAAAAATAATAGAAGGATTGAAGGGCACTAGGAGAACATGCCCTTTTCTTAAACCAATACTTCTTCAACCGTATAGTTTTTATCTAAACCCTACATTTAGAATTGGCTATTGCAGTTCTTATTACAACAAATGTTATTCTTTTGGGGCATCCTCATAATGAATGTTGATTATCTTGGAGCATTGCAAGCAAATGTTTCACTTTGTCACCATTTCTCCATTAACAATACTTTGATTGAAATCCATCTACCAATCAAGCCATTGATTGTCATCCCTATCACAATTGATTTGTATTCTTATTCAATTAGGGTTACTCCCCATGTCTTTTCGACCTGAATATCTACTTATCACCTAATGGATCCATTAATTTTTTTTATCATCTTTAAGCATTGTCGATAGTACGATCTAATTCCATCATTTTATAACCTTGCCATATTGTCAAGCTATTCACTAGTTTAGTCCCTAAAAAGGTTTTTCTCGTTTAAGGTTTATATTTATAGACTAAAAATTTCTTTTGTGTTGCTCCTGATCATTATATTCCTCAATTTAGAAGTCTACTAGGAGTTTTTCCTTACACTACTGATTCTACTTTTAAATCTGATGATCACTCCTTATTGCCTTTGGTCTTAATTGTCTTACATATTGAACTAATTTTGAAAAATTGCATCAAAAGAAGTAATGTTGTCATCCTTAGAATTCTAATACTAACACAGTTATAGTCATTTCTTTTTTGGCTAATCTTCAATAGTTAATTTTTGCAAGTTTTAGGTTTCTAACCATTGTAATTTCATTGGTAAGATTTGTTGATTAATTGCTACATGGGAAACTTTAACTTTTCCTTTCATAAAGGGTTGGATGTTATACATACTAAATATTTCTATGTCAATTTCTTCCATGTTGGAGCAAGTTGGTTTATAAGCTTTAATGATCAAGTCAATTTGGAGTTGTCCTTGTTGTCTTTAAGAAATTTTCTTCTTTGTTAATAGAGAGGAGCATTTGCTTATTGGATTGTTCAGAGATGCAAATTTACTTAAATTCTCTTTTAAAATGCAAATATATTTCAAAGGATTAGAAAAGTATTTCCATTTATTTGTTGAAAATATGTAGACTGTTCCTTTAGTCTCATATAAAAGACTAATTTCTAAAAAATGCTAATTATCATATGACCCTTGATGTTTTTTCTTTTTTTAAGTATTTTCAATATTGCTTAAAGTAAATAAAATTAAATAAACTTTAGTGGAATCCTATTTTGTAAGGGCATTCCTATTTAACTATTATTTATATGACTTTGTTTAAAATACACTATTATTGAGTGAACTCTTGGATTATATGCAAGAATAAATTATTAAGCACCTCTTTGTAGTTGCAATGCAAACGCCTTCAACTAAATAGAATTCTATTGTCATTCCTTTCTTTTTCTAGTTTCCACTCCAACGATTGAGAACAATAAAAAATGATAATTGACTTAGTGAAGAACTATGTACAACATCATTTAAAAGGTCAAAAGCAATATATAGTTTCACTTTATACAACTCAATCATGATTTCTTGATTCTTAAGAAAAATCCTTTTTAAATGAAAAATTGTATGTAGGCTTTTGAGATTTGGCCAAACTTTCAAGTTTTTTACTTTTCAAAATTTGCCACTAAGCTCATTAATTTTTTAAATATTATAACCATATCCTTGACACTTTTTCCCCGCTAAATATCATTCAAATATTCTAATATAAGTCTTAGATGTCTGTGTAATGATTAAGTAGATCTCAATAATAACGTGCAGTTTAAGAATAAAAAATTAGACTAGTTATCTTCTAGCTAGTTAAGCAAAACTTGGAAACTAATATGCTAAAAAACATTTGGTTTTAGGTTACAAGTCCTTAATATCATTTTTCAGCCTATCTCTTCTCTTTTGAATTTATCTTTTTTTTTATGTCTTATTTGGTTTTTCTATTTTCTATTCATATGAAAAAAGTTTAACAGCACATCATCTAAAAGGTTAAATATTTCCGAAAAAAAAAAAACCTATTTTCTCTAAGCTTATTCTTAATTACTAAAATACCAACCAACCTTCTCTTAAATATACTTATTCGTACGTATATTTTCAAGTTGAGTTACTCGTGCTCCATAGTATTTATTCTATTTATGATAAATTTAATTTTCTAGCATTGAGACCATATAATATTACAATCTTATAGCAATCATATAGGCATACCTTAAATCTTAAATTGATGTTTTTTTTCATAAGACAATTTATTTGTTGTGGTAGTTATTCGTCAAGGTATAAGCATTTTAAACACAATAGGTGTTACTGGTATAGTATCTTTGTTGATGATTTTGGGGAGCATTTTTGTTCATACAATTTTGGATTTGTTAGCTTATGCTTTGTGGAGCTGGGTTAAAAAACATGCTCAAATCCAAGTGCATGTTGTGAAATATTTTTGAAAGTTAGTGTTAGGGCCAATGTATCTATTTTTTGTAGTAAAAAATGGACATATTTGTATTTTTTTTGCATGTCAATCAAAAATGTTATGGAAGATCTAATCTTTGCACATAATATATTCAAAACTATTACAAGAATATTTTTTCGACCACATTTCATCAGCGAAATTAAAATTTCATTAAAAAGAAACTTTTTAGTTCCTTTCTTCAATGGTAATAACTGCTACAAACAAACCCAATACCTTTTTGACAATCTTTCTAAAATTTGTCAATGTTAGAGTTACCTTCTAAGTTAAATGAGGAAGCTGACAGTTTGGAGCAAATTAAAGTGAAGCCAAAATTTGAATTCCGCTTCCATTCAGCTATCCTACGCTAGAAATTTGTGCATTTAATGGGAATACGTTACCTTTGGGAAGCTATTTACCTGAGATTGCGGATGGAGCTGATAAGGTTGAGGACTTTTTTCTTTTTGATGAGCATACTTTGCTGGATGTTACCTACTAGAAAAAAACTTACAAAATAGAGATAGCCTAAATTCAACATGTATTCTGCCTTCCCCCACACAAAGACCCTCTCTCCCCTTTCTCACTTTCAAATGTCTAGAAGTTTTGCAAAAAATGGTTCTTTTATTACTTTTAGGAAGAGGATCAATCTTCAGCAAAGCTACCCAAATTTGGTGACCTTTCAATAAATAATGATAGCAAGGTGTTTATCTTTCTATTGCCTTCCTTATAAGTTGTTTCTTGTGCCCTCATGTGAACAAATAGAAAGGTGTCTCTTTTTTGATGATTTTTAATGATGTGAACATCAAATTTCTCCAAAATAACTATATGGAAGCAGAATCAATTCCTACAAATAGAATTATTGCTTCGTCAACATCTCATTTGAAGGAATTTGTGTCTCCAGATCATTGCAATCTAATTGAACGAGAAACTGGAGCAATTTTGGCCATCAAATAGCTTGAGGAGCAGGTTCCTACAAATCAAAATGTTTTGTTGAACATAGATTTTTTATTATTATCCTATAAAAGTCTTCTTCCAATGTAGATTGAATCGTTAGAAATCGAGAAGACTTCACTATAGATGAACTTGGACAATGTTGTTAGTTTGACAACTAAATAGAATGCTTGCTTTAGGGAGAAGTGTGAAGATGTATGTTATTTGGTTGTAGTTCTATTTGATATTGTAGGTGAATTGTTCAATGAATATCTTCATTTATTTATGAGTTTATGCTTCGACTCTAGTTCATACCTTGAGTGCTAAGCAAATTGCTTAATTAATTGAAGTCACTAACATATTAGTAATAGTCCTATTCAATCAAATCCCTTTTTATTTTATATGTTTTGTTTGTTTTTAAGGAACTACTTTAGTCTAATATGTTTTCAAGCAAATTGTAATTTCTCTTTTAGCTTTAAAAAAGTGCACTGCTAACATGTAGTACAACTTAACCACAATTTTATATTTAGATGTTGTTGGTTGCTACACAGATGAATTTTTTTATTTTAAATACATTTCAAAAGAACTGTGCATTGCATAATGATGATTCCTTAGCTTGACCTTCATTTCATTTGCATTGTTTACTTTGTTCCAGAGGTTATTTTCTTATAAGAGAATAACATTTTGGTGACATCAATTGCGACATTTCGTTCAATTGTTTTCAATTGAAAAATTTAAATAAAATTTTCTTAGTTGTATAATATGTAAAATAATTGAACTCAACTAATGCTTGTTTCAATTGTGTTCAATGTGCTATTAAGAACTCCCATGTACTTTGTGGTTCTCTTTTAGCTGCAACGAGAAGTCTGGAATGCTCAAGAAGTTGCAAGAGCTGTTTATGATGACTTGGTTTTCAATCTTCTCTCTAATAATTTTCAGATGCATTGTTTACTCTGCTTTTGCCTAGGTAAATGATCTTTCCTTTTAATATTTTTTTATATTGGAACTTTGAAATCTTCATTTTGAAAAAACTTTTATGCTAGCTATTCTAATCTGCTTGGCTTTTAGAACCACTTTTAGTGTTCTATTTGCAATGAAAAAAGGAAAGAAATAACAATTTGTTTGTCATATTTTTAGGAGTTAGTTAGTGACTCAACTCAAATGCTTTTTGATGATGTTGGAGAAATTGTTTTTCAATTTGCCCATTTAAAAAATTCATTTGAAAATATTTTAGCCCTAGACAAAGATTTCATGCAACTTTTCTCCTTTTCTAAAATAATACTGGTAATTCTTGCATCATTTTGTGCTAATTTGTGATATGTGTAATAGATATGGCATATATTGTTGTTCTCTTTGGTGCTTTATCTAATTTTTTCACCATTGAAATAATGAATTTTGGTATTTTTTTTCAAGAAAAAGTTAGTTTTTGTTGAATCAAGGGCATCTACAATTATTGTCCTATTCATGGTTGTTTTCAAAAAACAAATATGTCAAAAGTGAAGTACCTTGCTTGGAAACCTTTGAAGAGAAGTTGTATAGTAGATAAGGAAGCTGGTGAATATATTTTTTTTACTCAAAAACTACTTCATGTTATCATCCATAACTTGATATTTTGATATAATCTATTTTGGTGATGTGTCTTTGCAAGGAAATATTTACAACTTGGTTGCATTAATAAAATTGTATTTTGACTTGATTTACATTCTCTTTATTGTCCCTATAACTGCTAAGTGTGATTTCATAAATCATCAAGATACTTCACAATTATGGGTATGGTTTGCTTGTCTAGTAAAGGAGATGTGAGTCCTCTTTTCACATCAATTCTTGCACCTTATTTAAAAGAGAAAGGCTTCATATATTAGCTTGTACTTCTACCTCCAACTTTTGGAATGATGTTTTTTTCTTTTTTTGTTTAAGAAGATTAGAGACTTGCTTAATTGTTGTGATTAACATCAATATAATTTTAAGGGTTACCTTTTGGTTTAATGTAAATGAAAACTAGATAGACCTTTTCTTCCAACAATTTCTATTGTATCACATGGCAAGATTCAACAACCATTCTAGTCCAATTCTTGGATTGTAGAAATACCTCAAAACCTTGTCCTCAAAGCTTTGCTAGATTTTTTGAAGGCTTTCTCTTAAAGGTTTTCTATCACCTTTGTTTAAGTTTTGTAGTTTTGCTTCTTATGTCAAATTTTCTCAACTTCTTTGCTCTTCTTGTGAAATCTCCAATCTTTGAGTGCAATTCTTGAGGAAATCTTTAAGAACCATTGGTGGAACTTTCTGCTTATTACTTCATGTGTCTTAAATTTTCAAGCTCATCATCTCAAGTAGATCTACACTTGAGCTCACTATCTCAAGATTTGGGCAATCTTCATTGGGTGCTATACTCTCTAAAGGTTTGTTCGTATCCCTTCTCAGGTGGTTAATACCTCTTGTGGCTTGTAGAGCGTTTCTTCGACGTCATTTAAACATATGACAAATATTGTTGGGACATGTCAAGACTGTCTTATTTACTTTTGTTGTTGTTAAATTGATCATTTCTCCTTTTTTCAAAGATTTAAGTCTCTTTGAATATTTTTGAAGTAGAAAAGGATTTGTTGGAGAGACTTTTTGTTATTTTTAAAAAGAGAACATGACATAACATAACTCATATTTTTCTTGTTCCAAATTGTTCTTAATTAGTCAACTATGGCATTTGTGCTTTTTAGATGATGTAAAGTTGGACTTATGTGCCTCATCTAGGGGTGGTTCAGTAATTCTCATAAATCATATACTTTGATAGTAGAATTTTTGTTCCCACGGCAATGTCATACATAGAACATAATACCACATGAAAATCCTTATCATTTATGAAATGCTCAAGTAATTTTTAAGTTCCCTAGATTTATAAATATTGATTTCTCTTTATGACAATAGATTTAGCAAAAAAATATTATCATTGATTTTCTTTAGGAGTTGAAATAACATATATCAAATTGGCTTTAACTTTCTTAGCCCCTTAGTTATCTTTTATTATGTAAAACCATGCAAGATCTCTTAAAATTATCTTATTGATACATATCATGTCTCGTTTTGTACTATTATAGGAGCTTCAACCACATTTTGATAGCAATTTGAATTTTTTAAATTTTCTTGATAAATTTTATACCATTTATTTGTCTTTATTAGATGGCATTATTGAGTAATCCAAGTTGAGTTGGTTCTATTATAGATATACTAGACAAACCTTAAATGGGCTCCAAACAGTTGATTTGTGGAATTGTTGATTTTGTTCATATCATGTCTATTTTTGTAATTATGTTGGAAGAGCTTCAACAATATCTTGAAATGGTTTTGAATTATTGAAATATTCTTGATAATTACTTATACCTTCTATTATATTAATATTTTAACTATATTGGTTGGGCTTATCTCAAAATCAAATTTGAATGTGTTCTATAGTAGGTATGTTAGACAGGCCACCTTGAATGAGCTCTAAATAATTAAACTATGGATGGTTTGATTTAATGAAAATTGGGCCCCCAATAGATTATGATCTTATGTCTTTGAGTAGCGAGAATTATATCCTTTCATTGGATTCACATTTACTATGTTAATGACCTTTGTCTAGTCATCAATTTGCTGATAATATGAGTATTTCAATTCCATATAGTGTTTGTTGGTAACTCAAGATATATCCATACCTTCATTAAGAAAAATGTGTTGCACTCTATATTCTTAGGAATGGTTTTCTTAATCACAACAATAAATTATGAAATCATCTTATCTTTGATAAGCCTCCAAGAGAATCCATCAAGATGGTCTTCTAGGGTTTATTAGGTATTGGTAGTGGTATGTATAGACCTTACTTTAGATCAATTGGTTTTGTAATGCTTAAGAATGTACTCTCTTGAATGAACTTCTCTATGTTAGATTTCATACTTGGCTAATATATTATCTTTGTAGGTTCAAAATAAGCTTGTTAAAAATGTTTTTTTTTCTAATCTATTTGTATGAAATACTATGAAATATGATTTTGTATGTTAAATGAGATTAATTGTTTTGTTTTAAGTAGACATTTTGGTTGGTGATAAGTCTGTGACATTTTCATGACGATAATGAAAGACTTAGATTTTAAAAATGTAGATTTGGAAAGATCTCAGAAAGACAAATCCAAGGCTATTGCTTTATTGGAATTGGAGGTTTTTTGTGGTTTGAGGACTAAAGTCAATATATTAACTTCATATTAACATAACAATGTAATGTTAAATGAAAAATAATTCCTTTTAACTTATATGGTAAGAGACCTATTCTCCTTTACTTGATGTTGTATTGCATCCTTACTA
This sequence comes from Vanilla planifolia, assembly GCA_023846275.1. Taxonomy (NCBI): domain Eukaryota; kingdom Viridiplantae; phylum Streptophyta; class Magnoliopsida; order Asparagales; family Orchidaceae; genus Vanilla; species Vanilla planifolia. The sequence continues at coordinate 832,642 of JAIUJO010000123.1, read as the reverse complement.
AATAAGTTGGGTAGTTATGGTACAATTGGGTGCTAAAGAAAAAAAAAGTAATAGCTTAAAGAGAAACAATGATGGAGAGATTAACATGAAATTAGGGAAAGGTGAAGATTATGATGAGAATTTAGAAAGTAGAGTCTATGAGGAGTTCTAAGGAAGAGCTTGCTGAGATGAAGAAAGCTTTTGTGTGTGTGTTGTTCAAAATCTTTCTTGAAATTTTTTATTTCGGTCTATTTATTTTTGTACTACTCCATCTAGCAATCTTTTAGGATTTACTCATTACTAGGTGGTTCCAACTCTAAGGAATTTTTTGATGATCACTTTCTACTTTCTTCAGTCCTAAGTATTACATTGGGATTCAGTTTTTGTCTTAAGTTTGCAAATCGACCATGGCCTCAACTTTTAAGAGTATTTGTTGATGTTTAAATTTTGAGGGCATAGATTGACATAGATCAACTTCTTTGATAATCTCCATTAGGCTTAGACAATCTTAACCTTCCAAACTTTGTAATGGTTGCATTTGACTTTGGTGGTGATGTATTTTTTTGTTTTATATTATGGTGCTTTCATCATGTTAAGTTATTGCTTTGTAACTATCTATGCAAAGCTTCGAACGGTTTGTATAAGCTATGCTACCTATTATTCCAAAGATTGGTTGGAGTCTCCATCATGTATAGTTGTTTGTTCATTTCCTTCTGTGAACTTTTAGTCTTGGCCATATATGTCAAAGATCATGCTTCAATACCAAATGATTCATCCACAGCTTGTACCATTGTCAAATACAGTTGAAAAATAAACTAAATGAATAAAGTGCCATGAGCAATATTGTGTCATCTTAGTTCGCTTAACTAGCTTTTGTTAAATACTGAAACTCCTTTTGTTCGAAGGAATCCGAAGAGAGCATAACCAAGAAAGAAGATAGAATTTGAAGGGTTAGTTTCCCATATGATTGTTTGTTAATCAGCCCATAAAAACAACTGCAATAAATTATTTTACGATTTGTGTGTCTTTTTCCTTGCCCTCAGCAAAAGCTTAAGTTAGGAAAATATTTGCATATAATTGATGCATGCTTGCCCTGTTACATTCTTAATTGACTACTTTCAGATTTGTCTCTTTCATATTTTTTTAGCTTAAGCTCTACTAATAGGTCTAATGCAAATGAGTTGATTTTAAGAAACTTGTCTTTTGTTAGCTCAAATGATTTGTTGTCAAATTTCATGCCTCTTTATTGCCTGACGAGTGCTCTACCAATGAGCCTCGCTTCTTCTACGTAATATATATGTTTATTATATCTTATTTTATGTTATTTAATTGTTGTATCTAATTGTGATTCATATCTCACTTTTTTGACATGCAAATTATCATGACATCTATATGCACTTGTTACTCTCTTCATAAGGGCTATGTGACAAACATTACATGTTGATCACTACAGTTGTTAAAGAAAAAACCTTACAAGTTGATCATTACATTTGTATTACCCTTAAACAAAAAAATTGATTTATATCTATTTGAATACCTGCTCAATTCTCCCCTTGTGAGATAATAATCTTGTTCTTATAAACTGCTTAATTTCATATTCTATTATGTTATGTTTTTAGAGTCTTAAGATTATTCCCATGGAGTGTGTGGCACAATTTATGTCCCTCATTTAAGGAATTAAAGTTTGAGAACGTATGATATGATGATCTTGATTTTTATTTCTCCAGTGAAAATACACAACAATTCCTCATTTAAACAAATCACTCAGATGTAGAATATATTGAGTAACCAACTATGTCAACATCAGAAAGAAATTCATGAGCTTAATTGTTGCTTTGAAAATAGGGTGAAGATTATTGTGGTTAGCTAAATCAAGTTTTTCCTTTTTTATTTTTTTTAGGATGATGTGCCTATTCTATATTTTATTCATGTTGATGTTATAAAAATAAGGCCTTTAGTATGATATGGAGAAGGAAGAACTCCTTTTTTAGATTTACTCTCTAAAAAAGGAAGTGTCATGCTTATCATCTTCTGCTCTTGCTCTAGAGAAAGAATCTCTAAGAAAGGAACTTGACAAGACAAAATCAAATTGGAAGGTATCAAAAGCAAACTAAAAAATACAATCCAAGACAAAGTAAAGCTTGAGGTAATTATTATTATCACAGAAGCGTTAATTCAAGTTTTTTTTATTTTCTTCATTAAAGGTGATCATTTCCTTTTTTTAAAGTGAGGAAGCTCAGATTGAACAAGTTAAGAGCATGAAAGATCAATGAGCTTCCCTGGAATGCAATATGTTGAAGCATGAGTCAAATGTTGTATTCTGAAAAACATTGCAGGTAGATATCAGATAAGGAAGTCTTCTTGTGTTTTTTTTATACTAGGTCCTAAGCCATTCCTAGTTAATTTATTAGCTAGTTAGTAACAAGAAATAATACAAGATGTAATATAGTAAACATACGAGATGCAACAAGAAGAATAGAGGTTTGTTTCTTAATGTTTTCGTATGCTTAACAAAATCATGAACTTTATTGAGCTAGACCTAAGCATATGGACAAGGTTTTTGAACTCCAATGCTTATTTTCTCAATGATCTTTGTATATTTAATTTATACTTGTGGTTGATATTCAATTCCTTATATTAAGTGAATAGATTTGAATTAGTTTTGTACATTACGTTTGTCACATGTATTATTTTAGGATGAATATCAAAAGCGTTTATTCAATTCGTTTGAGATGGTGGCTAATATCACTTCAATGAAGAGTCTTTGGAAACTACAATTAGAGATAAGGAAGAAGCGGTTGTTAAAAATGAAATTCTAGAAACTGACTTGGATGTTATATCTAGCAAATTGGATACTAGTTGATGTAGAACTGTTGAAGGATGAGCTTTCTAGAATGGTATAAATCCCTATAATTATAGAACAATTAATTTTTGAACAAGCGTTAATTTCTTATCAATGCTTCTAAGCTTCTCTATCATTCCACGTAAAAAATCTATTGGTTTTGATATCCTATTTTTGAACTTGAAACTATTTTAACTTGTAGGAATGAAGTTTATCTGATTGAAAAGTTGTTTATAGAAGTTCAAAAGATTCTCTCAGCTATCTATCAAGACCAAAAGGAAGACATGGTCTCATTACTATAATTATTCAAATAATGGATATGGCATTGAAACTGTTCTTTCTTTCCCTACATTTTTTTAATTCATATACTTATTCATTGATTGGATTAGCAACATAAAGAAGCTATTTTAGAACTTGAGGTCATAAAATCTACTGCAGACTCTAAAGAGAAAACTCTAATAGAGAAACTCAAGATATCAAATTATATAATTGTTCATCTTACAAATAAACTATCTATGGTATTTGTGAATTGAAGTGCAACTATAATTTATACTTTCGCAATGTGAATATAACCTGAAAAATCTATGAAAGTGAACCCATGATATGTAGCCTAGAAATTTGGTATGAATTTTTGTAGGATTTTCAACTGGCTTAAACGAAATGGAGTATATTAATTTTACTAAAAGTATAAGCACTATATTAAGTCTAGTGAAAGCATCTTTGTTTTTGCAAATGATTACTTTTTTACTAATATTTTTTATTATTTTTTAATTTTTTCATCAAACTGGTTAGGATTGATGTTAATCACTACCTTGATTTTTATGGTCATAATTTTTTATTAGGATATTGACGATCCCCTCAAAAGTATATAATTCTTTAGGGTTAATTTTTGGCGTTATTCCTGCACAATTAAAGCATGCTATATGATGAATATGTGTACTCTTAATGCTAGAATGTGGTCAAGAGCATGTGCATGAGCAAGTCTCATGGAAGTACATGTAGGATGGTTCTGGTTATTTGGAGGAGAACAGAGAGATAGAAAACAAGGGAGGAAGAAAGAAAGAAATTGATGGGAGTGAGACCAAAACTTGTTCATGCAAAAAGCTCGTGAATGAAGAAAAACTAGTTTCTCTGACAAGTCATTCAAATGGCGGAAACTCATCGTAGCGTAGTACAAATACAAGCGTATGATCTTTATTTATCTAGAGCACAAGGCCAAAAATGGAAAATGAAGATTTGATGCAATTTTGGTGCAAGTCATATGAGAATGTTCAAAACAAAATAATGTAACTGAGATAAGGATTTCCATGAAGGCATGCTACTAGATTCGTAATTCATTAACAACATCATTGAGATTGTCATATCATTGGATGCACTAACAAAAGTGAAATTGAAGTTAAAGAGAAAAATGATACTCTTCCTTCTGTTAAAGAATAAATTATGGGCACACGTTTGATTTTTCCCAATTTATGACATTCTTTTAAGATTGCATTAGATGTGTCAAGCCATGTAAATAGCATCATATTAATGGTTTGAGGACATCTCTAGCATATTATTTTATGCTACTACAGGAAGCGCTAGGAAACTCATGGTCATAAGACAAGGAGATTTTAACATTACATCAAGCCATGAAACATTGGTTGCCATCTTTGTTGGGAATGAAACATCGCACACATTGATAAACAACCTCTCAAATACTTGCATAACTTAGGAATTTTAAAAAGGCAGGACACATTAAGCACATTACTTATCCATAACTATTAAACATTGTCATCACATATAAGAAAGGAGCTCAAGATAAGTTGGTTGGCTTTCTTTTGAAACATGCAGTAAGCAACCTTTGTTTAAGTTTTGTGAAGTGGGTCTAACCTTTGATGAAATGTGAAAACAATAAAAGCTATCTAATTTTCAATTAGGTGAAGGCCTTCCCTATTAAGGGATATAACTTTGCATTCCATGTAATGGGGATTAGTTGAGATTGGTTCAAGGGACTCATACTTCAATGGTAGTTGGTTGCTTTTGAATGAAAAAAATACTATCCTGATCTGACAAATTGAAATTGTATTGTTCTCGTAAGAAATAAGAATTTGTGAAATTTGTGCAATGATATGTTGTTTATAGTATCATAAATAGGACCATCTAACAACTCTTAGGAGGGTACCATTCATTATATTGTAAACTATAAGATGAAAGTCTCTTCTATGTCTAGTTTTCTGTCAACATGTCAGGCCATGTTTTTATTGGTTGACGACTATTCAATATGTAATTTGGGATTTAGTCATTATACCCCATTCTATGCAAAGTTCCAATTCGACACAATTAAACGTATCGAGGAATTAGTGCAATGTAGTGCACAATAGTTTCAATAAGATTTGAAGGATACATTTAAAAGTTGATGGAAAAGCCAGAAAACAATAATAGGCAAAGGTATAATGGGCACTGAATGGAATATGGTTTCAAGGTTAGGAACATTGTATGGCTTCATATCGATTAGATCATTTAAAGGGTTAGGGAAGGAACCTCAAAAGAAATGTGCAATGAACCATTTTTTCTTTAAGAAGGTTAAAGACAATGTTTGCATACATATTCTTTCTCCATATATCTAGATCGATTTGGAAGTTTGTTTTGGGAGATCAAATAGTTGTGGTCAACCCTTCCAACTTCGCATTTGAAAGCAATCTAGTGGTACAATCTCTTAACATTGTGTTGGAGTGAAATGCAATTTTAGAAATTTCATTGCATGACCGAAACTAGTTGCTGAGACTAATGAATTATGAAAGGATGTGACTAGTGGAAGAGCTCGTACGATGTCACAGATTTGGCCTAGGAAGATGTTTTAGTGAGGGATAGGGAGCTAAAAGAAGTAATTGCAATGATAGTATTTGGAATGAAGAATCATATTTTTCTCATTTATTCATTATTGAGAATACAAAATAATTTATTGTGGATTATTGTTTCTAGTCCTAATTTAAAAAGAACACGTTCTAAATAATAACATCAAAAAATATAAGTTGGTAGTATCTTATCTAAATATTTCCCTACAATCATAAATTTTAATGTGAAATTTAATAAAGAATTAAAGCTTTTATTGTAACTAAAAATACTAATTAAGTCTGGAATATTGTAGATGTCTATGCACCTTATGGGATAAAACTCATTTTGGTTAGTATGGAATAAGCCAAAGAATAATAATAACTAAACATGATACATTATGTTGTGATATTATGGTATCAAATTGATAGCTCCTATAATATTATGTTGTTCAAGAAGAAACCAAGCTAAAGCTAATGATCCTATAACATACTTGATAGAAAAATGGGAGTGATCATTAGATGATATTTTAGATAAAGAATTACTAGGTAAGGAGTTACTCCTACTATATTTCTAGGTAGATAAGTGTATGAATATTCTTACATTTGGAAGATAGAAATTGTATCAAAGCTATATATATCGAAACATAGTTTTATAATTTAAATATATCTTTTAAAGACAATTTTGTTTGACTAACATAAGAGAAGAAAATAAGCACACTACCTTTATTAAATATGACTATCTCCTAATATTATGGTGTTGGAATGATACTTTTTATATCAAACAAAACTTGGTTGGCCTATAACACCAAGGGTTAAAGATGATAATGAATGATTATTGAGTGATGTCTAAAAGGTGGAATCTCTGATAAAAATATGATCCGTAGCTTCTTTTAGGTGCAAGGAGACAATGGTTCTTATTCTTACATAAAAAATGAGGAGAAAATTTCTAAATTACATATAATACCAAGGTTTTAATATACTGAGGTGCTTTTTAGGATAATTTTTTTTATTTACATGAAACTGTGAAAGAGAAATTATTTCTTAAAGTAATAAGGATAGCTTATAACAAAAAAATATTAAACTTGACAAAATCTTGGGTCTTATTTAGGTTATAATTTTAATTCATATTTATTGTTGTTGATCTACAAGTGATATTCGTGGAGCCAGTTGTCATTGTTGTTATGCTCATACATTATTCCATGTCAAGAATGCCCCGAGCATGCACCAGTTAACTTTGTAGGTGATGTTCTAAGGGTTGCTGAAGTCAAAAAGCTTATGAAAAGTATTGAAAGGAATTAGTCCTAGCGAACTAGCCAATGAGAACTTTATCTTTCCTTACAACTCCCTTTCTTTAGGAAAGTGTAGCATATGCTTCCTTTACTAAAGGGGGAATTCTATGAATAAAAAATCACAAACACTTGAAGCCCAGGAAGCCTCCATTGCGTGAGCGGTGCCACTATTTTACTTTGAGTAAAACATCAAAGAAATCCATAAAACAATTTTGTTCTTCTCTTTAATTAGCTGATACAATTCTAGTATGAACAATTTAGAGTATAGATTGACTATATAATTCATTTATAAATCATTTTAAATTAAGCAAAGAGTGATCACCGAAGTTTTTTGATTGGAAATACTTGTCTGAGATATCATACCAACAAATGATCGGATTTTTAAGCATACAATGTTATGTATAAGGCTTGACCCTAAAAATAAAGTTGGTTTTGTTACCCATATTGAAAACATTGGCAAAGCATTGAAAAGGTTCTTATGTATATGAAGGAATGCTATAGTACTCCGATGTTACATAAATTGTAGCATAAATTGTGATATTGATATTTAGAAGAGTGTCTTAAGATACATATACTAGTTACGTTGTAGTACATAGCCAAATGCCCCAACATCAGAATATGTGGCACTCTCCACAACCAAATTCGAAACCTTATCTTCTCAAAGGCATGTAAAGATACTGCATGATTTAAAAAATCTTCTAAGAGAAAAGAAAAAGTATGAATTTATTATATTCAATGATTGTGGAAATGCAATTTGTCTGGTAAATTACTTCGCTCATGCAATTGAAGTTTCTTGATGTCATGCTATTGATTGATGGGTATTATCAAAATTCTTACTATAAATATTTAAATAGAAACGCTAAAAAAATTTGTACTATTAACAAGCTAGTAACATGCATTACTCTATTCAGTTTTCAAGAAAAATGATTAGAAGGAAAGATGCACAAAAATAGTTAAAATTTTGAAGAGAATACTTGTGCAGATGTTCAAGACACAATTATCCCACTAAAAGATTATTAAGATGTTGAGTCTGATTATGTCCATTGTAGATGCTTATGAAGTTGAGGAGATCATATGTATTAAGTATTATATGAACCTGTAGGATTTCAAAATCACAAGTCAAAGCAATGTGAACTATACAAATCTATTGGAAAGTAGATGATTGAGAGTTGAATCATATTTTTATCAAAATTTGGCTATAAGCACTGAAGGGTAATTGATGTAGACATGCAGATCAAGCATCTATTGTTCTTATTTTTTATATGCAAGTGGATAGTGGCACATGGCTAAGAGGCCTATAAAAGGCCAAATAAGTTATCAAAATTTTGGTGAAATAAAAAGGAATATTTTAAGTGACTTGTAATATAAATTTTGCTTTATAAGCTACCATGACATTAAGGATGTGAGTTAATTGTTAGTAAGGAAAGCTTAGAGCAAAAGTGATAAAAGTGATGTTTGTTTTTGTAACTATCTATTTGAGTTCTAATGAAGAGTTTGTAAGTATGAAAATATTTTTTTTGAATTTGGGATTTTCACTTGAATTTGTCTTTTATACTATTCGTGCATTTTTTTTATTATTGTAATTTGTAAAGTTGGTTGTTATCACTTTAATAGGGTGAAAAAATTGTAGATCAGTGAATCATTAATTTGAGGAGTTAGCTATTATTTATAAAGTTTCGTTAGGAGTTTTGTAGAAGTGTTTCTTTGAACAAGGTCCTTTTTTAGGTTATATTAATACTGTTTTGAACATGCTCATTAATTCCTTCCATACTCTCTCTCTCTTTCCCTCGATCTTTCTCCTGTTTGCACATCTCTCCCCTCTTCTCTTTCACTTTAAACCATTTCTTCCTCTTCTTTAATTTATTTATCAATCTAGTTGTTTAGTAAGTCTTTTTGAACAAATCTAGTTGCAAAGGATGACTGAAAACCCTTGTCCTTTCCACCTCAACCCAACAAAAAGGTATATTCAGTAAATAATTAAATAAATGGTGGTTTGTTCATGTCAATCTTAAATGCAATGTATTCTTGTTCTTCAATTCACAGAAATTGCTAAGGTTATATTTCCCCAACATTAACAAAAAGTGGGGGGTTATGTTTGAAATGCAAAAGTAATGTTTTCAGTTTCTAATTTAACATTGCATCTAAAATAAAAGTTCCCTCTTCATTTGAGACTGCTTTAGATTTAACACAAGTTTGAATCATGTATCCTTCAGTTGTGCTTTTGAAATTTTGATACTAGATTTCCTCGATTTGTTTTTCATATTTGACTTACCATGACCAACTGATTCATCAACTGTTATATTTGTGGATGCACGCTCTTGTAAGATGCTTCAGCAACCAATAAAGAGATCAACGACTTGCAGGCAAAGCTTAGCTAAATGCAGGCAAAACTTGATTGCTACCGTGGGAGATTGAAAGAGACTGCAGATGAGATGAAGCTCATGGACAATATATAAGGAAGCTTCTAGTATGTTCAAAAAACCAACCTCGTGCTTACGCACAGCATATTCGTGACTTGACCAAAAAAACTTGCAGAAAAAGGTTGAGCCCTTCTTTCAAATAGGTAGATTTTCTGGCTTGCTTCTTTGCCCTCCTTTAGCTCCACAAACGGATTTAACCAACATTAAATTTGAAAATATTTGAAACAATTTTATATTTGTTGGTCCATTAAAAATTATTCATAACATATATTACCGAATAGAAAATTATTTTTATAAAATTTTAATTTGTAAATAAATATTTAAAAAATGTAAAGATTTTTTTGATTAATCTATCATGCAAAGTGTATTAATTTATTTATTGCATGGCTTTTCGTAAAACAAAAACGGAATTAAATGGTTAATGTCAAAATGTGGCACCGTTCAATTTGCTTTTCAAGTTTAGGTCTTATTTGCAAAATATTTCTTATTTTATTTTTTAAAAGACTGTTACCAAACACAAAAACATTGATACTTTAAAAATAATTTTCACAAAAATTTATTTTCACTCATATTAAACTCATTTTAAAAACCACTTTGTTAAATCCTCTTTCAAAATTTATAAGTCATAAGTAATAGAGCATTAACATAATATAGAGATTCATTTTTCAAGATCATGTCGAATTAAATTCATATATTTTGAGGAATGACTTATATTATTAAATTTTTTATTAATATTTTTTACATTAAAGTATTTATCATCATCAAGTGATAGGGATTATTGAATTCATTAGCCCAAAAGATGATAAGTAGTTTTGTTGATAATAAATAATTTAAATTTCTTATTTTGATAACCTAAGTGGCTACTTAGTGAATGATTGTTAGTTGAAAATAATTTGATAAAAAATGATCATTTTCATTTAATGAAGTCAAACTAAGCTTTGGCATAAGTTTTTTTCTCTCCCAAACAAAGTTCTACTATTGCATAAAACCAAGTTGAAATCAAATGAAAATAACTCTTCAATCCATACTTTACCTCAACTAATTCTTGCTCCCTTCTTCGCTAGATGTAATTGACTTCACACAACTTGGCTACTTTCACTTTACATTCAACACTCCCCTTTTAGTTGCACAAAAGCTTGACAATATCCATTTTGATTCATTTTCTTCTTTTCCCTACTACGCTTGTCCAAGCTAAACCTTCTCATTTCCTTCATCTTCATTCTCAACTCACTTTTCTTAATCTACTTGAGCTTCCTCTCTCTGCCTCATTTATACCGTCTTCTGTAACTCGCTTAATACAATCAAATATCACCTTCAATCCCATCTATGTTGAGCTGTGAGGAATTAAATTATGAAATTACAAAAATAATATTCCAAAATTTTAAATATATGTATATATATCTTAAAATTCATTACCAACTTTTTGAACTTTTAAAATTTATTAATTTATTGCCTTAGATAACTTTTGAGAAGCTCTTTTCAATTATTTTTCTAATAAACTTTTTGAATTCATTTAAAATCATGATAATATTTTCAATATTATATTAATTTAATAATATTTTAAAATATAAATACCACATTTAAAATGTGTGACTTTATTACATCCAAACATATATGATTAAAACTTTATTGACTTAATTTATCATTTATAGTATGCAATGTATATATATAAATATATATATATATATATATATATATATATATATATTGAGGTGTTGTAATCTTACCCTCCATAAAAATTGTCTTGAAATTTAGAAAGGTTTTGGCTTTTAGTCGATCATGTATGGTTCCACTTCCCAAGTAGATGTTCTTTCCCCTTTATATTTTTATAAAATATTTATCATTAGAACAGCTTTATTTCTTAGAAGCTTCTCCATTTTGTTTAAGACTTTCACTTAAATTTCAAGAAAAGTTTGATTAAATTTTCATAACTTGACCAATATAATTAACAACATAACAAGGATCTAGAATGCATCTTTACAAAAATAAAAGATGAAATACGTTATGAATTCCTGATATATAAAAAGTCAAAAGAATCAAATATATCACTTCTCCAACTCTCTCTAGAACTTATAAAGGCAAATAAATTTAGGTTTTAACTCATTTTTTTTCAATTCTTAAAATAACTTCATTTAACTAATTTTAATAAATACATGCTCTCTTTCTTAAAATTTTATTGATCAATGCTTCGCATCAAAGTACTTTTTCTTTATATCTTTAGCTATCTTCAATTGATCTTGAATAATTATTACAATTTTGTGGCTTTCTCAATAATCTAAGGAGCCAATAAAACTCCTTCTTTCCATTTATACCAACATAGAGTTAACATATACTTCGTTTCATACATAGCCTCATATGATGCAATTTTAAAATTATATTAATAACTATTATTATTAAAAAAAATTATTAATGATAAATGCCTTTCTTAATATCCTCCAACATCTAATATACAAAGTCTTATGTAAATCTTTTAGAATCTTAATGATTCTCTTTATTTATTTATCTATTTGAGGATGAATGACTACTAAATTTTAAACTTGTTTCAATGTCTTAATCCATTATCATTCCAACATGCTAAGTAAAGTTAGGTTTCATATCTAATATAATAGTTTTTGTGAACCCTGTAATTTAATAATTCGGTTCATATAGATATGAGCCAACATTTTTGTTAAATATGTTGTCTTAATAACAAGGAAATAAATATATTTTGTTGATCTATCTACAATCACTTATATTAAATCAAGACCTATTGCTGATTGAGATAACTCTATCATAATATCTATCATCACTTCTTCTCATTTCTATTTTTGAATGGGTGAATGTTACAATATTTATCTTAGTTTTGTTATTCATCTTTCATTTATCGATAGATTAAACTTTATAAACCACTTTGACACATCCAAGAGACCTATCACATGCAAACATATCAAAAACTTACCACGTGCACAATAGGTCAATGAGTTTCTATCTGGCTTTTCATGTGTAGAAGCTACACCAACTTGCATGTAGCAATTTGTGTTTGCATAGATGGTCTCATTTTAATATAGAATTCTTTTAGAAATTAACATATTATATGTTTTGTAATAAAATATTATATCCAAACATTTATATAAATGTATAGAAGTGTTACCTAAAATATTTTAAGATTCTTTAAATTTCAAAACTTTATGAATTTAAAACTCCTTCAGGGGAATTTCTTGAGAAATTATTCTCTTAATTACAAAAGCCCTCATCTCCTTCATTTCTTCCTTAGTTGCTCACTATTCTTATGTTTCTATTTGATTATTACTATTCAAAAAAGGAATGTATACTATCAAAGGGCTCAACATGAAAATACCTTACAAGCAAATCAATAATCTGTAAAAATATTATACTTAATTTCACATAAATAATGTACTTACTTTTTTATAAAAATATCATAAATGCCAAGTCTAAGTCATGAACGAAGTAAGTATTTTCACAATGCTTTAGTTGTTTGATTGTGTACATAATCACATATTTATTCTGCATGAACCTATTGCATAGATATTGTAAACATGCATCGTTGTACACATGATAATCTTTTCACAGATTGTCTATAACAACTTACAGATCGAACAAATTTCTTTTTGCTTTATATTGGTATAAGTTTTCGTCAATTCATGATTATTTAGAAAACATATTCCAAAATTCACACTTAGAGCATTTAGTATATTATTAGTTCTCTCTCATAATTTGTAATACTTTAAGTAAACATATAATATGTTCTTTTAAAAATTTTTAATAAATCAAGATATCATCTATGAATACACTTATAAACTAATCTAAAAATTATAAAATATTATGTTCATTAAATCTAAGAGAGCTGATGATATGTTTATTTTACTAAATAATAAATTTAAAATTAAAAAATATTCTTGTCTTTTTAAAACGTAACATTAAAAAATATCTCCATATTTTATTTTCAATTAGTGATAAGAAAATCATAGACCAATCCTAAAAAATATCATCAATTCTTAGAGTTAGTCAAGTAAACTATGAATTTTTAGTGAAAGATGTTTATTCAATTGAAATTTTTTAGCCAATTAATTTTATTTCTCTTATTATTTAAGTTAGTTAAATCATAATTTTCATAATAAGCATAAATTTTTAAAAACCTTTAATACATAGTAGTTTAAAAAATATTATAAATTATATTTAATTTTAAAAATTAAGTAATGATAATCTTGGTAAATACTTATTTAAGCTAACTCTATGAGATCAACTATTCAAGAATTTAAGGCATCCCCTATTGATGACCATAGTATTTTTCTCTTCTAATTTGTGCACTTGTTCACAATATATATATATATATATATATATATATATATATATATATATATATATATATATATATATATATATATATATATATATATATATATATATATATATAGCACTTATCTAGTCATAATTTTGTATATATGTATTAGATAATTGTTAGTTTTATAAGATTTGTTGTAATAGTTAAAATTAAATTTGAATCATTTTATACTAATGACATTAATAGTATTGTGTGGGATAACTATATCAAAAGATTAGAATTTAAAAGATTTACATAATTAATTAGGTCAACAAATAGAAATCTTTTCGCTCAATTTCTTTTCCAATGTAATGGTATACCACTTTAGCATTATTTGATAAACTCGAGCTTTACATAAAAAAAGGAAAATAATATATCAAAACTTATAAAAGATAACTAATATACAATATACTCGACTTCAAAACAATTGATTTATCATTAACAATAAAAAAATATAGAGTACACAGCAAGGTTCGTTAACCTAATCTCGTAATATTAGCTTGGTATTAAGAAAAATCATTTGAATAATATAAAAATGGTTGTTAGAAGTCTCCTGCATGACCTGTAGTGACCTTTTACGTTTCTTTTCTAAAAAACATCGATTCACATATGGTACATTTATTTTATGTTGATTAATTTAAATGATTAAAAAATGTATAAAAAAATTTAAATTAAAGAAATAAAAAATTGTGAATGACACATTTTTGATGTTTTAATATTTTTTTTGAAAAACGTTTACATCAAACATAAGAAAGATACCAATAATATTTGCAATCACAAAGTCAAATCATGTATTATAGTATTGAATTTAGGACAGTGATTGGGAGTTAGGAAGATTGGTGGTAAAATGATGTAAGCACATAATAATTCAATTATTATTAATGGATATTCTTAAAATTGATTATAAAAATTGAATTTATTTTTGTATGAGTTCAATTAATAAATATTTAATAAATGAATTTTAAGATTTTATTAATTAATCTATCATGTAAACTTTTAAAGATAATATTTTTAGTTTGTTATTAGAAGAATTTAATTAGATGGGAGAGAATATCAAAAAAACATATTATAATATGACTTTTTTTTTATGAGGTGGGTCTTATGTGTGTCCTTCCTTTTTTTAACTTTTTAAGATAAAAATAATTGTTATTTTAATAAAAACTTATCATTAAATTTTTATCAATTCTCAAATAAAATTTATTATTCAAAATACTTTTATAAAACCATATATGCAAACATAAAAAATCATATTTAAAAATAGCGTTAAACTATTATAATTTAATAGTAATGCAATTACAAGGAGGCACAATTACATGGATAATTGAAGAATATTCTCAAAATGGGTCCATGGACATGATAAGAATAACAAATTGATGATTATTGATATCATTCTCCAAATAACAAAATTGTTGCTCATCACAACCATCAAGTAGCCTTAAGACATTAAGTTGACAACTGATGTGACATGTTCTTTTCATTATTAACACTTACCCTTAGAGATGAATTCTATTTTCAAGCCAGCAACCTCTAGGCATGTGTCTCTAACAAGTAGGCAAATCATGGTATAATTAAAAAAGTTTAAGTAAAATAACAATAAAGATAAATAATAAGAACATATTAAACTTTTAGATGATCAAATTTCTTGCTAAATTAAAATCTACCATTTAGACAGTTTTCTTGGGCCTATCACTTCTCCTTTCTTTTATCATAAGTGTTTGTAAAGAAGCCTTAGAATAGTTTTTCTCCTAGAGAAAAAAATTTAAGCCTTCAATTTCCTTCACACAAGGTCCAAAAGTAAACACCTACCCACACAAGGTTAAAAGTGGAAACTTTTCCTATAAATAGTTCTTCAAATAGGCTCTCTCTTCTCACATAAGGCTCAAAGCAAACACCTCTAAATCCTAGTTTCATTAAGCCAAATTCAATAATAACTATAACAAAATTTTACATCAACTCTCTAATCATTAGTAAAGTGAAATTTATGTATGTATATAGTTTAAAAAAATATGCCAGTTGGGTATATACTTTTTCTTGTAATATCAGAGTTTGTATGTAGTAAGTGCATTTATTCAATTCAATGGGCTTTTTCATCTATTTATAGAACTAATGTGATTGTTTGTAATTCTTAAAAACTATCAATTTTAGCTTACCAACCTCATAGGTCTTCTAAGATATTTTCATATTCTTGCTTATTGACTTAATCCTTGTTAGCAATGCTTCAATGAGAAAATATAAATAGCTAATTAGCCAAGCTAGACTTTACCAGCCATTAGACAATTTGAACATGTTCTATAATTTGTACATTTTCGATCTAACAAATTTAACAAACTATTTATCATATTGAACATTGTATTATTTAGCAATTATCAGAATTATTCATTAAACATTTCTATAGCCTTTTGAAATTGCTAAATTTTGAGTTGCTAACAATGAGATTATCCATTGAAAAGTTTGAAAATTTTCTAAATGAACTCAATTTTTAGCATATTTTTATTTATTATTTATTAGGTGGTCTAATTATTATCATATCATTATTAAACTAGTTATCCAACGTCTACTAAATAAACTAATTGGAATTTTATAGAGGTTGAATTTGGCAACCCCATATGACCATTAATAAACTAAGATATTAGATTATCCAATTTTTAATGGACTTGCCATCATTCAATTATCGAATGTTTCGATGATTTTTCAATAAAATATGCAAATGATGGTTGAGTTTAAACTAACAAATATTTCTTGATAGAATGTTTAATATTTATTGGTGAACTAGTCAAATGATTAATGTTTGATTAAACAAAGATCTTTTAGACAACTTTTATTTCTCATATTATGTAAGTTAGCTAAATTTTTAAATGTATTAAAAATGCAAGATTTTAGAAACCTTTTAATAAAATGTGGTTTTAAAAATATGACTGATATTTTAGTTTTAAAAACCATCTAATAATCTATAAATATTTAATATATACTTTATCAGGTTAATTGTTCAGGAATCTAAAATAATCATTCCCATTGTTCATATGAATTTTTTTCTTATATTTTTCATCTAATTTGCACACTTCTTCTTTCAAAATTCTTGAATAATATATATCTATGAACATATATACATCTTTCAATAATCATTTATCTAATCTAAATTATTTTGGAGTGATTAAAATTTTAATATTATTTATGATAATTATATCAAGAGTTTCAAATGTAAAGATATTACCTTTCATAGTTGAATAGAATATTCCTTTGGCTAGTTTCATTCCTAGTTAAGTGATATACCTTTTACTTGTCTATGATAAAGACCAATTTAGAAGGTAATAAAAGATAAATAGTTTGAAAATTCCTAATGATGAAGAGGAGATCACACTTGTGACTCTAATAAGTGATGATAAGACCATATTTATAATGATGTCCAACTAAAGAAATAAATCCCAACTTTTGGATGCCAACTCAGTTGAATTTGTACATGGTCATTGGAAGATTGCACAGATGGACGTTATTATAGTGGTGAAATAATTCTTAAAAAACAGCTTTATATCAAAATGTTGAAAGGAAACAAAGGCCATGTTCATCCTTAAAGTTTAAGGAACATCAAAGCCAAAGACATTTAGAGTCATTAGCCTTTGGAATATGTTTCATAAAGTAGTGACCAAAATTTTTGTGGTTAGACATAGGGTAATGCTTCCAGATATCTTTGTCAGGCAGCAAGTTGCTTTTGTGTTATGTCATGCTATATCTGATAATTTTTTTTGAATGAGAAAACAAAACCTATTTGCACCTATCTTCTTTCAAAGAAGGTTTCATGTTAACAAAATCAGATATGGATTAGACTTAAGATCAGGAAAATTAGAAATTTGTAATGGATATGCTTAAGCAGTGGTAGTTCCTTATACTTTTTTTGTGGTTGTATTAAGGCTTATATAACCACACAAAGATTTTGGATTATGTTTAACATTTTTTATCTTTCATTGATGCAAGTAACTGGGGGTTTTAGATAAGGATATGCTTAAGAATTGATAAGAAAATTGGAAATTAGATATGGATCATGCTTATGATAAGGAAAATTAGAAATTTGTGTTGGATATCTAAAACATTTGTAGTTCCTTACACTTTGCTATGGTTGGATTAAGCATTATATCACCACACCAAGTTTTAGGATTACGTTTAATATTTTCTATCTATCATTGATTGAAGTAAATAAGATAGGGATGTTCTCTCAATCCATACCACATTTCTACAGTGACTACGTATCTCTTATGACTTATTAGTATCAGTTTGATCATGTTGTCTTGATTGAGCTTAGGAATTTCCCTTCTACTTTGATGACTACACACCTTTTGTATGTTGATGGCTACATGATTCATGAACCATCAACTTTTGGTATATTGAAGAATATTTAGAATATTACAGATTACTAAGGGCGTCAATCTGGTGAGATGATCAATCTAAACAAGTTTCGAGTGTTATTTAGTAAAAGGATGAAGTACAAGAGTACAAAATTGATTTCTTGAAATTTTCATATGCTTACCTAAAATAGCAAGGAAACTAATTTTAGCAACAAAACTTTAGAGAAAAGAACTGAAATTTATTATTAATCAAGTAGAAAAGTGTGTGTCAAGGTGGACCATCAAATGATTTTTTATGGTGGGCCACAATGTCATGATGAGCTTTATGATAACTGTTATTCTTACTTATTTCTTAGTCTACACCATAATTCCAAGCTGCACTATTATGGAATAAAACATATTGTTGTGTCATTATTTGCAGAGTAGTTCAAATGATAGTAGTACAATAAACTATGCCTATTAAAAAATGCTGCTCTTAAGGAATGTTTCAGACATGGAGTTTGTAGTTTTTCAACCTTGTAGTCAAGGCTGATTTCAAAACATGGTAGGTATGGTGTTACTTAAGAAGATAATTTACGAGTTTAGTCCTTTAGGCCAAAAATACATTATGATAATAATACTTTTCATATGCCTTGTAGTGCATCTCATACATGTATGTCATTCAAAATTGGAGCCCCATGTGCCACAAACAATGTGGTTTGACAAATTGTTGCAAGCAATTTTGTTTCCTTTTTTGGTTAATTTCCTTGGCATCCATTCTATTGCCTCTAATACAACTTATTTTAACATGGATGTGGAGCATTTGTTATTTCTAGTAGAGCTAGTTAAGGAGCGTGGGGTGATGGATCACAAAAGGATTTAAAACTTATTCATGTCTGGTTTGGTATTTTAGATTCTACATTCTCCTTAGGTTAAATCAAATCAAATGAATGTTCTATGCTTCACATTGGGTGAGGATATAGTGTTGGACTTAGAGACTATATACAATGACATGTCATCAAAGGATGAGGTTGTCTGGGTTTGGAAAGAGATGTTGTAACCTTAAGTAAACATTTTCCTTTGGAGATTAGCTTCAAAACTACTTTCTACTTACACATTGCTTCATGCAAGAGGGATTGAGACATCTAAACATTTTCATTAGTGATGTCATACTAATTAAGATGTAAGACATTATTTTTGAGAGTGGTATATCATTAAAGAACTCTGGTTTTTAGTAGCTTTGTAAATGACTAATTCATGCTTAGTGGGATTAAGTATTGGGATGTGACTTTTATTATTTAGTTCCTTAATTGGATGTCTATGAATGTGTTGGTGGCTATGACTTCTCATGTAGTTAAATGTACTGCTTTATCTTTGTTGTACCTTTGGAATAACAAGAAGTTGCAGGCACAAGAAAAAAAGGTGCTCAATTTAGTTACACATCAAAGGAGAAATCACATTATAGTTGCTACTTTCTACAACTCTTTGATCATGTCCAATGGGATCATGTTTGGGTGGGGGAATTGTCTCTCTCACATGTGGGATCGGGTCGTCTTCTCCATTGGCTCAGCCAGGATTCCAACTTGAAGGTCATCGGAGTCTACGGCCGTGACCCATGCATGATCTTGAGCTGACGGGAATGCTCCCTGGAATGGATGCAAAGCAAAGGCTAAGTAAATTTCATAGAAAGAAGATCGACTTTGGTTGTCTTGACTAGCTATTTGTTATCTCTTATTAGACTGCTCCAATAGGTTGGATTAAATTGAAACAAGACGTAGTTATGCATGATGACATAAATGTTAGATTTGCAATTGTTAGATGGGATGACATAAGTAGATTTATTACTATTCTCAGGAAATTTTTGCCTTCATATCTAACTACTACTATGAACATATTTGCTATTCTAAAACCAATGGAAATTTTAAAAGCCCTACTTCTTAATGTCCAAAGAATTGTGATTGAATCAAATTAAATTATTTTCATAATTGTAGTTAATCAGTTACTTTCGACAACAACAAATAATTGTTCCTAAAATAGTTTGTATCCCCCAAAAAAGTGTGAAGGCAATAATTTTAAAGACTATGTTTCTCACTATGCATTTTTATATGATTTTTTTGAGACCTACTAATGCCTCCCCAAAATCACTTCAATTTTTTTGCTTTTAATTATTTTATATACGAGCATTGTTAAAGATAGTATGTTGTAGACTTTGGCTATTGCTTTACGAAGGAACCCAATGACTTCGATTTCACATATAGTGCTAATGGAGTCCAAATAGTGACATCCACCAATCCCTTGTTAGAATCATTAATGGTTAAGACTATGGTGGCATTTGATCATCTTCAAGCCCCTAACCCTCATTCTTTATTATTTAAAACAACATTAGCAAATTCTTTTGCAATGATTTTTTCATAAATTCAAGAACATTAACTCTTATTATGAGATATGTGTGCCCATGATTGTCCCTTTTAACATTTACTTCAAACTCAAAGGCCATCATAAAAGGATCAAAATCCAACAATGTTATACCATCATGATGTATCCAAAGCAAGGGCTTGCCTTAAGGAATTTAATTTCTACAAAGTAATGATGCTGGAGGCACTACCAAGAAAGATAATGCCAAACTACATCATTGAAAAAAATATTATGGTGGAAAGCATACAAAGAAATGTAGAACGATCAACCCAGACAATTATATTACTATGAGCTTTTTAGCTACAACTTAAACATACGGTATTGGAGCTAACATAATTATGGCTACTAAAACTAGAATTTCCCTCAAAGGATCACCATTAGGTGATTTAGATTATACTTTTGGAAATTACTAGACTTATGGGGCCTATATTATTATCTATTATCAATACCTCACCATGCAAGAATGGGAAATTTGCTTGCTTACTTTCTTCCTTGGATGTGGTAGCTATGTCTCAAGCTACCACTTTAGAATCAAACCCTAACTCTCCATCAACGATTGCCATCACGTAAGGCCACTATATTACCATCAAAAGTTGATTTGGTGGAAATTTGAACGATGCATCACATACGCAGATGTTGTGTGATATGATAAGTTATCATGAAAAGTTAAGGGGCTAGGTGAAAGCCCACATCAACCTTCTACTTAATAAATTCATTTCATCAAGAAGTTATGATTTGATGCATATATTAGCAATAACATTATATGCTTTTCAAAGTAGCATGTCCCTTCAGAAAAACTATAACTATTTTCATGAGTCATTCACTATTTCACAGTTTAAAATTGTTTATAGTTACACATGCATGGATTAATCTTTTAGATAAGAAAATGACTTCTAACAAGATCAACCAGATTGAAACATAAAGATAAAGCACTTGGTAGCACCTCTTATCAAAGTTGACATGTTTGTCATGTCTAGTGACACTTCACAAAGGAATAACGAATGCTTTCATGTTCTGATGCCACTTGTCAAGTTTTGAAACATTGCCACTCAATTGCATAAGAAAACAACAAAAGTTTCAAGACATAAGAAGTGTGGCATCAACAAGATAGTTGAATGTGAACATGCAAATTTGATAGAAAAGCAGGAAACCAATAAACTTCCTCCTTAAAAAGCTTTTGTTAGCAAACAAAGCCTTACAAATAATAATTAAGAAAACCAAGAGGTAGCCAAGCCATAAGAAGCACCGCAAAAAAAAATAACTCTCATGCAAAAGTGGTCTAAAACCAATCTAATCCAATTAGCCCAAAGAGATTTAAAGATTTTAAAAAAAAGTACAAAGTGCCTAATTATCGATTAAGGCCTTCGCTAACATACACTTGGCATGGCAACCGACAAGATCTAGAAAAATAGCATAGTAATACAAAAGATCTATTATGGCCTACACCAACAAACAAATCATTGAAATGGCTAAAAGGCATTGCGCCTCACAAATTGAGGTTGTTGAGCATGACTCATGTAATTATAAAATGTTTTTCGAAGATCCAAGAGAAGATTGCAAGCACACTACGTGCTCTAAATTTTGCTAGCCATGAAGCAACACCATGTTAATCACGTTTAAAAGTCGTAATTTCACAACTAATAGGTCAGACTTGTAAGGCCCCACCATGCTACATGCATAGAAATACATAGCATGAGGGTGAGGCTTTCCACCTTGCATCATACCATGTAAACATAATAGCACACTAAACCAACACATGGCCATGTCTAATTTGCACCATAGAAGTTTCACTATGAATTGGCAAATATCACACAAAATAAAGCTCCAAGTAGTAAGAAAAGTGTGACAATTTCACATTTTTCTATGTCAAGTCCATAATAGAGTGACACCACATTCTTTCTTCACTAATCCTGAGATATGGTGGTGGTGAGAAAAACCCAAGCATTTCAAGCACAAAATGTTGCATGTGAAGAATTCCAACACATGGAACAATGGGATGCTTCCATACATCATACAATAAAATGGCAACAACACTGATGACAAAGTCATTGCTAAAAGCTGATAGCACTGTCAAACTTTCATTACAAAGTAAGCAAAATTTCACTTCACAAATCCCCACATAGAGGAAAAAGAGTGACACTTTGAACATGCACAATGATAAGTCTCTTAATTGGGCATCACCTTTTAAAAGAACCAACCCATGGTAGTTCTAAAAATCCCAAAAAATGTTACACCACCAGTCACATTCACAACATGTCACAACCAACACTTTAGAACTATGAACAATTGCACATGACAAAGGACGAAGCATGACATGCACAAACCCTTGTGCATGTTACACCATCCAACTTTTTCTTCATCATAGACAGCATTATGCCACAATTTAACACTTGAGAATTACATGTGATAATTCCATTAATGTGGAAGACCAAGTTTTCTAATAGGACATCACCTTGTCAATGCACTAGTAGTCGATAATGGAAACTTCTTAAATAAAGTTGCACTTTATGGGCCCTAATACACACATGCATTAGATTTAATAAGGAGTGCACATGCTTGCTACTACATGTGCAAATAGTACTATATCAGAATTGTAGTACACCCAGTGTTCTGCTACACATACAAGTACAACAATATGTGGCTAAGGCTACAACCAAGCTTGGACAAACCTCATTACACAACGAGCCATCCAGTTGTCACTTTTCCATCGGCCGCATTATGTTGTATATTTCCTTTAGGGGATTGTACGTTATGAGAATTGTATCAATGAAGAAGTAAAGTCTCCTAACAAACTATCACCTTATCAAAGTCATCTTAGCCTACAACTATAAAAATTTAAAAAATAATTTATAGTTTGTGAGCCTCATTGGTCATGTACATAAGATGTTGGGCACACAGAAATCTCATTTTTCAAAAGATAAAGATCTTTATGTTTTTAGATAAATTTATGTTACATAATAAACAAAAAAGTAATAAAAACATGTTGAATTTTATTTCTTTTTTAAAAAGCAAAAATATTGATCTCAAATTAGCATAACATATGTTGTGCTAGATCATGTCATGATGTGCCAGATTGAACATGTTAGAATAACAACGAATTGGTTCAGACCTAGACTCACTGGGCAACAAACCAATTCTCTAGAAATTCATCAGCCATCACTAAGAATTGGCTGCAGATGAGTGGGAAAGCTCACTAAAAAATTTTCTTCTCTCTTTATGTTATTTTGATGATCGATAGAGGGGATCTATGCCACTGAGTGTGCATGGCCTCTTTCACCTGAAGAGTCTCAAACGAGCCCTTGGAGGATCTCCGAGAATTAGATCTTCCTTGTTAATTGTTCAGCCATGTTTGAGTTTGGTAAGCCCCCACCACCACCACCACTCCTCAAGATATATTGTTGCTCCAATGATCGTCAAGACCTAAAACTTGTTATTTAACCTTAGACAGTTGAAAGTTTTGATGCCCAAGTGAAAGATATTGCCGCCTCCATTGTTCGTGGATTTAATGGCATGTCAATATTTGTTTTCCTTGTGTATGATTTCAGTATAGTTTAAATAGGAATTCTTAAGGAAGTCTATGCGTTGATACTACAAATATCTAGATGCCTTATTGCAACACCCTGAGCATTTTTTTTACCATATGATTTTTTTTAATGTTTAGTATGGCAAATATGGGCACAAAAACCAACATATGCATTTTGAAATGCTATCTCAAGTTTTTTTTTGAAAATTGATCCACATTTCTTGAAGGCCTAATGCATTTTTTTCCTTTTTTTCAAAGATTCGAATATTTTACCATAAAAGTAGATCAATGTAAGTGGCAGTGAGCTACAATTCATAGATGTGAAAGGATATTATTAGCCTTATTTTTTCTTTTTTCCACAAAAACACTTTTTCTGATTTTTTTGTGTAATATGAATAAACATATCACATTGTCAGGGCATGGAAGGCATTCGAAGCATAGGTAGAAAAACAGGAACAACCAATAGCTAAGGCATACCAAGCCCTTGGTGGATGTAAGACTCTATAAGTGAGTGCCATATCTCAAATTTGGAAGGCACTACATCTTATAAACTAGGCATAATGGAGGGAGATTTAATCTCAATCTATATGATTTATGTTTAGGATCAAAGTTAAATGATTTGATTTTGTATTACAATAAGAATTATTATTTATATAGATAAAATAAATTGATTAATTGACAATAAAAACTTAATTATTTTCATTTATTTGAAAGTAAAGAATACATATTATTAATATAATAGCATTTGAAATAGTAATATATTACTGATTATTTAAATTTAAATGATAACAAGATAATCAATAAAACTAAACTCTTAAATATTCATCTGGTTAGATGGTCTAGTGTTGGAGGCCTATGACGATTGCTACTGATTAGTGAGATAGATTTAAAAGTTAATATATGAAATAAAATCTAAGTTTACAAAGCAAACTAATAAGTGAAATCCCTTGATAAAGCCTCAGTAACAAAGATTGGGGAGTAGATATGCACAAGGGAATGTCAAGGGTTTATGGAATACATAATAGCAATTTCTACATGAATATGGTGTTGTAGCTCATAAGAAGTGAAATGAAACATAAAACTAGTATATAAAGTCTATCATGCATGATGTTCATAAATGAAAAAATAAGACATGCATCAATGTTCGAATGTTACTTCCAATTACTTAAATATTTTAGACAAGTCAATTGAACTAATGCCAAAATAATAAATACCCACATAAAT